>OU015495.1:135907201-136502201 GCA_907164885.2 Dolomedes plantarius | reverse complement strand
GGTCCTCACAACGGAACTAATATATACCCTACCTTATATTTAGTAAAATATTTCTGAAGCTTCTCGTTAGGTAAAGTTTTATTTTTTTCCTTCAATTTGCTTTTTTTAATAGACATGACTGCTAATTGCATATGAAAAGTACTTTTTCCGACGAAATACGATGAATTACATTATGATTATGAGATACTGCAGGATATACAAATTAAGTTCCTTTACCTTTTTTTAAAAAAATATAACAGAATTTTTATACTTGCCGTACATTTAAAAGTTGTCAGTTTATCCCGGAACAATATCTTTCACTGGTGAAGAAAGGGAGTGGAAGCATTTGACGGTGATGATCAGGATAAGTATTGATGTTAGTATCCAGGATAAATCTAAATAATATCTGGATGGCAACCGCATATCAAAAATAAGCATGCCTGTACAGGATCGGGGAGTTTCTGACTTACTTATCTGGATCTAGGTGTACATAAATGGATAACTCTTATTGATTACTGATAAACCTCATGCTTCTTCAAAATTCCTTGCACTTTAACGTATAGGTGTGTCGCTGTTGTTGTTGATGATCCAACTTGACCAACAGCAACATCAGATCAAGTCCAGATGGGCTATTGGGCAGAGGGGGGCGGCTTCGGTTTAATTAGCAAGCACCACAAGGGTGGGAGTCCAACTTGGTTAAGATCCGGTCCAGTAATTTTGAATCGAGTCAAGTGACGAGACCGGTACACTTGACCCCGCACTTCCAGAGGTAAATTTCAGAACTTGGAGGACATTGCAGCTTCGACAGATTTTTCATGAACCAGCAGCCTTTAGTGTACACGGTAGTGGATTTTTTAGCGACGAGCATCGAGCCAGTGACTTGCAGATCACTGGCTCACAGCCTTTGCCAACTGGGCCACCGCACGCCTTACGTATAGGTGTAGATCTTTACTGTCCGTCCGGCGTCCAGGCCCATACCAAACATAACCAAATAGGGGAAATCAACCCTCGGCTGAGTTTTCAGGTTTTACTACGCAGCGTCTGGCCTTCAGGTTTAACAACGCTCATAAGGGAAAGCTGTGGTAGTCATATTATTGTCGAATTACGTATAGGTGTATAACAGGTCATCACGAACAATGCTTGGCGAGCATAGCATAATGGATCGATTTGGATTCATGAATCCAAATTGAACACCGGAGTGATAAATTCCGCCAAATTGGAGAATAATTGAAAAAGCTCAATGGTAACGGATTTTACAGAAGTTCAGGTTTCCAACATTTTACCCTTTGAAGGGTGCAGACCTTTCCGTCGGGAAGCTGCGGATTAAACTGCGTAGGGGATAATGAATCCGATTTACCAACGATCACGATGACGCGAATACTAGAACCAGAAACGTGTCCCTTTTGGAAATGTTGCATATATTAATAGAAAACTTATTTCCTAATCTTTAAAGAAGCTTTTTACAGTATCGCATTCAAGGAATAAATGAAAAAAAAGTCTTCATAATATTTTTCCCAAGTAAAGTTATTATTATAATTGATTATTATTGTAATTTATTACTGGCAAAATGTTTAACTATGTTCGCAGTTTTATAATCTATATATATAAAACAGTTCCGTAACTGACTGACTTACTGACATACAACGCACAGACCAAACCGCTAGACCTAAAAGGGCTGAAATTTTGCATGGCGATTCTTCTTATAGTGTAGGGGTGCACTAAGAAATATTTTTCAAAAATTCTTCTTAGATATTTTAAAATAAAATTTTTAATCTGTTTTAGTAGCATTCTTTTAAGTTTGCATTTAAAATAATAATTTGAAGGTTATAACATTTATATCACGATAAAGATCCTAAAAATTCCTTTAAAATGACATCTTTTTCGAATCTTTACCTCCATTTTCTGATTTTTGGTGAATTTTTAACGATTAATTTTTAGAATTTAATTTATTAAATGCTGATCACGTGATTTCTTTTTCTGGTACTTTAAATAAGTTTATCGTCACGTGCATAATAACTAAATAGACCAAAAATATTTTTTTTTCTTGCTAATGCGGCAGACGATTGGACATTATCCAAAAAAATATTAAAATATAATAAAGATATTATGTTCCTCAAACTGTACTATATTTATTGTACTATATTTTTTAGTATGCCCTATTATATTTATTTTGAATATTTTCTTGTACATTATTTTGTCCATAAAAATATCCCTTACGATTTTTTTATAAATTTTTTTTTGTTTTTTTACATCAACATTTTTTTGTTTTTTTACACTGTTTTTTTTACATTTTTTTGTTTTCTTACACTGTTGTATTTAATTTGAATGTACTCCGTAGCGAAGTGCGGGTTTTCAGCTAGTGAATGATATTTCAAAATATTTGTGAGTGAAGAATGGTCCATAAACTAGCATAGTATTAGAATATTTCCAGTTATTCACAGCCACTATATTAGAATATTTCCAGTTCTTGAATTAATTTTTTTTTGGCTTTCCTTTGAAAAATATTATAAAGCTGACATCTATTAAATTTCATTTATTCGTTTGTTTCTCATTATTGTTCTATTTATTAAATTTCAAGTAATTGAAATGATATTTAAATGAAGGAATTTAAAATCTATGAAAAAAACCATATATTTGTTAATTCTGAAGTAACTTTATTACCAAATGTCTCAAATTTATGATATCACTCTTCAATTATCGTAAAAAAAGGTACTTTTAACTAATTTATTTTAGAATAAAAAGTATCTTAATTAAAATTAATAAATCTATGCATATTCAATGTTACATTGTTTCAAACGTCAGATTAAGTAACAAGAATATTAAAATTAATACCCTTCCGTTTAAATGTTAGAAATCAAATTAATTCAAGACATCTTTTTTTAACTTACATTAAGTTTTTAAAGTTCTTAATTAAAACATGATTTTTGAAATTCTAGATGATAGTGCATTAATTATGAGTTCTGGAAATTTAAAAAAAATCTAAAATATGAAATTCAATTTCCTGAGATTCCTAAATTACTTTCTTATCAATTAGGAATTAAATTTCAAAAAAAAAATATATATAATTTTTCCAACCGTATAAGCACGTGTTAATATAACATATTGAATGTAAACTGAAACAATTAGCAGATTTATCAGCATAACTAATCTGCCTTAATATATAATGCATTTTTAATTGTTTCAACGGTTTTAGATTGGTGAAATAATAAAAAAAATACATTTCAATTATAATTATTCGGTAACGAATAAAAATTCGTACTTTTTATTCATATATATTGATCAGGTGGTAGATGTATTCATTACTGCATTCAGGGAAATATAAATTTTAGTTTAATTACTTGTTAAAATAATTAGCTTCAAGATAGTTATAATTTGTTATAGGAGAAGAATATGATGTGAAATGTAGAAATTGAAGAGACATTCATAGAACAACTAGACATCTGAATACTTTTGCAATTTTTATAGAAATAAATTGAAGTTATTCAAATTTATTACTATTTCATATGTTCCGTTTCAAGACAATTGTCTATAATTTGCTTTCAGTGCCACGTGCTTTTTAAAGAATTTTGACACATTGCTCACTTAGAACTCGAGGTTAACATCTTTCAACATTCCACTGTTTCCATAATTTAGTGAAAAAAGGTAAACGATCATGAATTATTGAATAATATATAACATCATAATACGCTATGTTTCATCACTCGGATGTAATTAACATAATATTCGTGACACAGTTTTCTTTTATCTATATATATAAAACAGTTTCGTATCTGACTGACTGACTGGCATATAACGCATAGACCAAACCGCTGGACCTAAAGGGCTGAAATTTTGCACGGCGATTGTTCTTATAATGTAGGGGCGTACTAAGAGAGATTTTTGAAAAATTCATCTTAGATTTTTTTAAATTAAATTTTTAAGCTGTTTTTCTAACATTATTTAAAGTTTGCATTTAAAATAATAATCTGCAGGCTATAAAATTTATATCATGAGAAAGATCATGTAATTCCTTTAAAATGAAAGCTTTTTTTCGAATCTTTACCTCCATTTTCTGATTTTTGGTGAATTTTTAAAGATTAATTTTTAGAATTTAATTTATTAAATGCTGATCACGTGATTTCTTTTCCTTTTTGTGATACTTTAAACTAATTTTGCGTCACGTGCATAACAACGAAATAAATTGACAAAAAGTTTTTTTTTTCTTGCTAATGCGGCAGACGATTGGACGTTATCCAAGAAATATTAAAATGCAGTAAAAGAAACCATCAAAGCATGACGGCTGCTTAGCAAATAAATGTACTAATACACTAATTATACTCGACACATCATTTCCAAATGTTGAAAATCATAATATTAAGAACAGAGAAATACACTTTAAAAAATTACTATTGAACCCAGCAAAAAGAAATATGGTTACTCAACAGCGCGAACTAAACAATTTCTGTCAGGCTTAATTCTATATCTCCGAAACATAATTAAAAATAAAAATGGCCAAGAGAGAGCTAGAGAGATTCCTCGGATTAAACAAATTAACGTGTTTAGGCGACCTCGTGCTTAGTAGGTATCTAAAGACAGATTTAAACATTTTACTGAGCATGCGCAGAAACAAATTAATGTGTCCATGCGTCCTCGTGCCAAGTGAGTATATTAAAGCAAAAAGGATGACAATTTTTTGACATCCTTTCGATTTGATCCTTTCCCTCCTTTACATTTTTTACATCCTTTTCCCTGTGATTTCAGACTCCAAAAAGACACAGCCATCTTTATCCAGGTTAATATTTATTCATTATCCAATCGTCCATTAAACGGATTGTTGTGAAGGATCCACAATTTGGACATTTTGAACTCCTTCCAACGTTATAGCCATTTTGTTCTTCCAACACGATTACGGGGCATAAATCGGCCATATTGGAACTGCACCAATTTTCCAAGAAACATCGCTCCCCCTGAATTCCTCAAGACGGGGGAAAGAAATTCCAGGAAATTCAACGGACTTCCAATTTTCTTGGAAATAAGCGTACCACGTGGGTCAACCATGGGAATGTCAGAGCATCCTGCCCTCGAATAAAAAACTCGAAGAGGCAATAAATTTACGGGAATAACTAACCTGGGGAGGGGTTATAATGAAGAATGTAGGAGCCCCGAGTGTGGGAGAAAACGACGTTCGGAGGGAGAGCGAGAGAGCTTTTTGAGGTAGCGAGCTGCAAGAGAGCCTGGGAAGGAAAGACGCCCCCGTAAAATGGCGAGATACCCGTCTTCAACCGCCAGCACCGAATCCTGTTGCTTCCGCCAGTGACGAGCCACATGAATTTCTACCCGATGCCTAAATCCTCCTCCTGTAGAAGTACCTCAACGAAGCCATGCTCTGCTGTTTTCATCAAATCTCCCCAGGTTGGTCATAAATTCCCCCTCTAAATAGTGCTCATGCCTTCTGAGAGATTACGAGACTTTTATTTCACTCGACCCATAATGGTTATGCCGCAGGAAGCGGATGAAGTGTGCCCTAATTCGGTTAAAAATATGTATAGCCAAGATCTTAAATATAATATGTAAAACCGACCTTTTCTTGTAAAATATTGTATAATAAATGTTGTTATTTTTATTTATAAACGCATAGTTACCTTTGGAGTTCACCTCCCTAAATTTACACAACGCAAAGGGGTATCTCTGGTACCCCTCATAACACGGATGTTCTATGCTCGGTGGTTCTAACAAAGAAAGTGCTGAGCACTGATAGTAATTTACATAAGACAAAGCAATGTTGAAAATACATCAAAACATGAAGGATTAACGCCATCTACACATGAAAAACACAACTAATTTCCGTCACATATATAAATCCAGATTTAAACATGTCACTAAGCATTCGCTGAAAGCAAATTTTAACTATAAATTATCGAAAATTAATAGAATTTGCAATTTTGACAAATCTACAGTTTACAATCTTTCGTTTAAGACCAAAATGAAGTAAATTGATGCAGTAGTTTACTCTCACGGATTGCCCAAAAAGTCGGCTTAGCAACTTAAATATATAGATAATAATGAAAATTAAATTTTGCTACCCTTCTAAATGAATAAATAACAATAAAGTAATTTTTGCAATCCTTCAAAATGAACGATAGATAATAACACAAAACAAAGTAAGTTTTGTAAACCTTCAAAGTGATCAAAGTTTCTACTGTTTTAAAGATAAATAATAAAAACTAATAACTTTTCAAGGAAGTCCACCTTATTGAAATATTTTCTGAATTTTCGCGATATATCAAAGATCCTGAAGTCCGTTTGATGAATTAAGAAGAAAGAAAAGTACAAAAATTAATAAAGAGAGCTTGCAAAAATTTTTAGATATGCAATCTTAACTATTCCAAGTTATGAAGATTTCAAATACGGAAGTTCAGCAGACACAGTGCAGCATGAAAAATGTTGTATATGCTTTGTAATCACCCAAAAAACACGTTACTTGTCTGATTTTCATCACACAACAATCTTAAACCTAAACCTGGTTCTCAGTGATCATAATATTTTAAAAAATTTTTAGCCACGGAAATTAAATGGTATATCTTTAAGATGAAAACTCACCGTTTTCTATATTACGCCACCTTTTTCCTAATAAGCAATTCTGTAGTTAGTTATGTGTGTGTGTGTGTGTGTGTGTGTGTGTGTGTGTGTGTGTGTGTTTGTTTGTTTGTTTGTGTGTGAGAGAGAGAGAGAGAGAAATATAATAAACATACATAATGAAGGTATTAACTTAAAGTATCCGTACACCTTTAAAACGACATTTTTCGTCAAAATGTTTTTTTTTCAATAACATTAAAGCCTAATCTTTTATCTTTTTAATTCTGTTTGAATACACAGGGTAACGATAATTGAGCTATATGAAATAGAAAATCAAATTTTTAAAAAAACTACTGAGTTCAAAAATTTTATTCAAATGTTAAAAGTAACTACAAATAGTCGGATTTAGTTTATTACATGTTCAATATGCTTGCCATCAATGACTATGATGTGGCGCAGACAAAGAACAAAATTCTGCAAAACTTGCTGAATTGTCGATACATCGATGCTTTCGATGACCTCCTGAATGGCGGTTTTGAGTTCAGCGACGGTTTCGAGGTTATTTGAGTAAATGTTGTCTTTAATATTGCCCCACAAAAATGAGTCACAAGGGTTGAGATCAGGAGAATATGGCGGCCAAGCGATTCCCATTTCCTCGGAAACACTGTATTTCAAAATTTTCAACGAAAAATGAGCAACAACAATACGATTGCGCATGCTCAAAAAAATCCCAACATGCCCTGCATTCAACCGCCAAGTTTTCACCAAAATTTCGCCAATGGTTCAAGAGTTATCAAGTTTTTTTTGAATTCCTACTATTAGTTCACACTTTCCCTATATTTATATATCTTGTTCAAATTTTCAATTGATAATAAAATACTTTTTATTCATCCCCTCAAGTTCAAATACATTTTTTTAAACTTGTAGTGGATGAAACTTAATGTTAAAACAGTTTTTTCAAATATTAATTCATTAATTAAATTAAATTAATTAATTTTAGTTTTATATGGGAGAAAAAAATTCTCGGCAATAATGGTGTTCACGGTGTTCACAGAATCGAGCCAATATCAGTGCAATTCCCCGCCAAAAAGTAACTAAAATAAAATTTTCCTTTATTTACCTACGTAGGAATTCACTTAAATTTTTTTTCTTATAATACTTGTTTTCATATAGCTCAATAATTGTCACACTGTATAAATCTGGTGGATATTTTAGTAGGAAAATAGTTATTTTTAAAGTAAGAAATGTGTTTATAAAGTTATTTTTAGCGTTTTCTCATAGTAATTTTTGCATCGTTTCTCTTTACGCAAAACTTCATATAACGAAAAGTTACTTTTGAAATGCCTTAAAATTTTGCATATTTTGTATATAAATTTTTATAAATGGAATAGACTATGCTCATGATTGCAGATTAATTAGTTTCTTTGTTTACATAGGTATGAGTTTTAAGTGATTTTTCTTTACATCAGTACTTTAACTGCTACAGACTCTGAGATAAACAGAGTATAATTCTGAGAATACTCTATTCCCTAGAGAACGTTATTATCTTCAGTCAATTATAAAATGATCCGTTTGCTTGTTTTTGAGTTATCATATTATCATTTGCGGAAATGTCAAATTTTCGCAAATTTTTTCAAGTTCCCCTGCCCTCCCCTGAAAAAGTTATTTTAATGTAACAGCTAAATTTTTATACATTTTATCAAGTTTTAACTTGAATATCATTGTAATAGAATTGATAGAAACAAACAATTCGCATCCGAAGGTGTACGAATACTTTAGTCTGAGTTTATAGTACGGAACTGAATGATGAATCAAGGCAAATTGGTTTGGTACTCATTTTGTTAACGTAAAAACGCTATAAGGTAATATTGTTAAAAGTATATAAGAATCTATATGCATCAATTGCATATTTTCTAATTAGTATTTAACATTCACAATAGATTAAATAATTTTAATATTAAGGGGACAGAGTAATATCAAAGCTACAATTTGAGATAATTTTCTGTCGCTTCTTGTAAAACTTGATTGTTACTAGTTATAAGTTTAAGTAACAATCATCTAATTAATAGCTAATGTTGGGATAGATACTTCGAGTTATTTAACTTGTGGCATTTTTAAATAGCATTTTATTACCGTAATTTGAAATGTACCATTCAGGAAATTCCCTTCGAAGCGTATTTCCTGTCATGCAATAAAGGAATTTTCATTTATATAAGTACTAGCTGAAAACCCGCACTTCGCTACGGAGTACATTGAAATTAAATACAACGGTCAATGTATGCAATTAATGTCAAAAAAATAAATAAATAAATAAATATATATATAATATATAATATATATATATATATATATATATATATATATATATATATATATATATATAATAAATACGACGATCAATATATACAATTGATGTAGAAAAAAAATATATATTTATAAAAAAAATCGTAAGGGATATTTTTATAGACAAAATAATGTCCTATCGTCTGCCGTATTATCAAGAAAAGAAATATTTTTTGTCTATTTAGTTGTTATGCACGTGACGATAAATTTATTTAAAGTACCAGAAAAAGAAATCACGTGATCAGCATTTAATAAATTAAATTCTAAAAATTAATCGTTAAAAATTCACCAAAAATCAGAAAATGGAGGTAAAGATTCGAAAAAGATCTCATTTTAAAGGAATTTTTAGGATCTTTATCGTGATATAAATTTTATAACCCTCAAATTATTATTTTAAATGCAAACTTAAAAGAATGCTACTAAAACAGCTTAAAAATTTAATTTTAAAAAATCTAAGAATTTTTCAAAAATCTCTCTTAGTGCACCTCTACCCTAAAGAAGAATCGTCATGAAAAATTTCAGCTCTTTAGGTCCAGCGGTTTGGTCTGTGCGTTGTATGTCAGTCAGTGAGTCAGTTACGGACTGTTTTATATATATAGATTTGACATTCTCTAGAAACAAACATAGCATTTACAGCAAATTTTCATTGCATTTGTAATGGAAAATATTTTTAATAGTCCTTTTCCTTATGTAAAATACCTTACAGACATGGAAGAGCGTGTATATTTTATTCAAGTAAAATCTGTATTATAATTATATTTGCTAGCCTTTATTATTTAATAATGTATTCCTAGTGCATGTATTAGTTTGAAATGCGTAATTTAATAATTTGCGAAATAATCGTAGAATATTTCAAACATTTAAAGTACAGGATATTTAAAGTCAGAAAATGTATTTGAAACAAATGCGTGGAGGTTTTGCCTACAAATAAATAATTGTACTTGTATCTGTACTTGTATCTGTATAGACAATACAGAATTCAAAAGCGAAAATTTATTTTTATTACCTGATGTTAATATCAAGTCTCATAAATGACGGACACTGGAAAATTGATTTTTCCAGTCGATCATTGTGTTTTGAAATTTAACTGTACCCTCAACCTAAAATATTAATCAAACGAGTGTTAGATGTGTTTATTTAACTCTCATTTGTAAAATTTATTTTCCTGAATTCAAGGCATACCTTTAAAATGAACAGATAGACTAATAAAAACAGTTTTCAATTGTTCTTTGTCTCATCTTGACCACAACAGCTATTTTCCCTACATGTACCTCGTTTATTTCCAAAAACGGTTTAAAATGTAAAAAGATAACTAAAAAAATATTTTACGAAAATCAAAACATTTTAAACAGAAAACCGAAAGAATAAAAGTAACGAAAGCCAATCATTCAATTTTTAAATTGTTTGGAAGAGATATTTTTAGTGAAATATTACTCTGTAGTTAAGCTGAGTTATTCCCATTTCTTGTGTAGTAGTAAATCAGAACAATTTATGTTTGGAGCAGTAATTCAGTTTGGAAATGTAAAAATTGTATTTTAAGCGAACGTTGTACTACTTGTTAAAAAAATTGGAAAACATTTTTGGTAGTTATTTTTCAAAATACTAGCTGATCATATGTTAAAGTGAATAAAATTTATTTTCTAGAATTCCGATTAATTCAACTAGATAAATTTTCTTTTCTACAGAAATGTCTTTTCAATCGTTTCTTTATTAAAATTTTTAACCATTTCGAAAAAGAATAATTTTTCTTGTAACTACTCTAAGAAAAATCTAAGTACAATAGAAATATTTAATCTGTTATAAACAATAAAAATATTTAATCTGTGAAAATGTGAGAAGACTATTAAATTAAATTTTATTTCGAATTAACAAGAGAACAGATATATCAATGTTTTTGTTCTTATCTTTCCCTTTAGAGTAATAGAATTCGAGACATAAAGCCATATTTGAGCCGTTCTTTCTTCTAGAATTCCGATTAATTCAGCTTGATAAATTTTCTTTTCCCCCAGGAATATCTTTTCAATGGTTTCTTTATTAAAATTTTTAACCATTTTGAAAAAAAAATGTTTTTCCTATAACTACTAGGAAAAAAAATTGAAATACAATAGAAATATTTAATCTGTGATAAACAATAGAAATATTTAATCTATGAAAATGTGAGAAGACCATTAGATTAAATTTTATTTCGGAATAATAAGGGAACAGATATATCAATGCTTTTGTGCTTATCTTACCATTAAGAGTAATAGAATTTGAGGCATAAAGCCATATTTCAGCCATTCTCTCATCTAGAATTCCGATTAATTCAGCTTGTTAAATTTTCTTTTCCACGGGAATTTCTTTTCAATGGTTTCTTTATTAAAATTTTTAACCATTTTGAAAAAGGAGATAATTTTTCCTATAACTACTCGAAAAAAAAATCGAAATACAATAGAACTATTTAATCTGGGATAAATAATAGAAATATTTAATCTGTGAAAATGTGAGAAGACCATTAGATTAAATTTTATTTCGAACTAATAAGAGAACAGATATATCAGTGCTTTTGTTCTTATCTTACCATTTAGAGTAATAGAATTTGAGCCATAAAGCCATATTTCAGCCATTCTCTCATCTAGAATTCCGATTAATTCAGCTTGTTAAATTTTCTTTTCCACGGGAATTTCTTTTCAATGGTTTCTTTATTAAAATGTTTAACCATTTTGAAAAGGAGATAATTTTTCCTATAACTACTCTGAAAAAATCGAAATACAATAGAACTATTTAATCTGGATAAATAATAGAAATATTTAATCTGAAAATGTCAGAAGACTATTAGATTAAATTTTATTTCGAACTAATAAGAGAACAGATATATCAGTGCTTTTGTTCTTATCTTTCCATTTAGAGTAATAGAATTTGAGCCATAAGGTATTTCTAGACCTCTCGAAAATAACTCCGCCGTACAGAAAAGAGTTAGCAAAGATACAGACTTCGAAATTTACGTCTAGCGCTACAACTTATTGTCTTAATATTTCTATATCGAAGTGATTATTTCTGATTCGACGAAATGAACTTAACTTTCTTCTCTCCCGATGGACAAGGAAATATGCTACTGAAGTGTATAAACAAAAATCTTTCTTTGACGTGACCACATTTACAGAAACATCCGACCAGTCGTTATCTCAGGGAGCTGTCTTTTTGACATGTGCCGCCCGCAGTCATTTCCACACAGTAATGTGGAGACAATTGCTTTTTCCTCCAACAAACTTTTCTCTTGCTCCGGGACTCCGATCTGGGAGAAAAAGTATGAAATTCGTTTCTATTTTGCTTCGGGGGGAAATCATTGTTTGCTCAAGACTTGGATGGAGGTTCGAAATCTCTGAATTTATGTCTGTCAGTTTATTATTATTTTTATTATTTGAAGATTATAACTTTTTAAGACTTAAATTCTTATAACAATCACATACATATCATAAATAATTACAAGGTAAAAAGAACTTTATATATACCACGTTTTTAAATTTTCTGTTGAATCATATAAACTTGACAATTCTATGTATTAACTAGCTGAAAACCCGCGCTTCGCTACGGAGTACATTTAAATTAAATACAGCGTTCAACGTATGCAATTTATGCCAAAAAATAATTATAAATATTTATAATAAATGCGATGATCAATGTATACAATTGATATAAAATATATATCTATCTATCTATCTATATATATATATATATATATATTTATAAAAAAATCGTAAGAGATATGCATTTTTTTTGGATAATATCCAATCGTCTGCTGCATTAGAAAGAGAAAAAAATATTTTTTTGTCTATTTAGTTGTTACGCACATGACGATAAATTTATTGAAAGTACCAGAAAAAGAAATCACGTGATCAGCATTCAATAAATTAAATTCTAAAAATTAATCTTTAAAAATTCACCAAAAATCAGGAAATGGAGATAAAAATTCAAAAAAAATTTCATTTTGAAGGAATTTTTACTATCTTTCTCGTGATATAAATTTTATAACCCTCAATGTATTATTTTAAATGCAAAACTAAAAAAAGTTCAAAAAACAGCTTAAAAATTTAATTTTAAAAAAATCTAAGAAGAATTTTTGAAAAATCTTTCTTAGTGCACCCCTACACTATTAGAAGAATCGCCATGCAAAATTTCAGACATTTAGGTCCAGCGGTTTGGTCTGTGCGTTGTATGTCAGTCAGTCAGTCAGTCAGTGAATGAATGAGTCAGTTACGGAACTGTTTTATATATATAGATAAATAGTTTTTAAAATTTTTACGATGAGTTATCCCATCTACTTGAAAGAAAATGATCAAACGCGTAATAAAGAGAGCAATTTTAAGAAATTTTCAAACAACAAAATTAACTGAAAATGAATTAATTAAATTCTAATTAAAGATGGCTAAAAGCATTAAAAGAATACATTGTCATCGTGTACTGAGCTATATTCTAAAAGTTTCAAATGTATAGCTAGTGGGGAAGTTAGTTAAAAATCGATTGCAAGATTTGCACTGGACAAACACACAAACAAGAAAGCGAGTTAATAAATACATGGTAATAATGAATTCAATTCTGCTTAAAGATTGCTAAAAGTATTAAAAGAATGCATTGTCATCGTGTTCTGAGCTATTCTAAAAGTTTCAAATGTCTAGCTAGTCGGGAAGTTAGTTAAAAATCGATTGCAAGATTTGTACTGGACAAACACACAAACAAGACAGCGAGTTAATAAAAACACGGAAAAAAATGCAGTTAAATTAAACGTTACTTAAACGTTTTGTGAGTACGAGCCAGATTTAAAAGAAAATATTGATTCTCAAATTCTTTTACGAGTTCTGTAAGTTGAAAAACGAAATTTTATTCCAAATTTTGCTCGCTAAATAAGTGGCGTGTAAAATATTTCTTAGTCCAGTATTGTTTGCAATCGTTGGAGTATAAAAGCACTAAATATTTCGTTTTTTTTTTTTTAAATATAAAGAGAAGTGTTCCGCCTGAAAGCACAATAAGTATTCTAGATCTGAACAAAACATCGAGGAGTTTAATCATTTCTAAAAAGTCATTGAAACATGCGTATTGATTCTACTGGAAATAGGGCATGAATTATGATTAAATTTTTTTTGAAATCTTTTAATATTTTTGTTGACAAACTATAAAACTGAAAATAAATATAAAAAATCACGAAAGTTTTCCTTAAATTCATCCGGATCATAATTCTTCATATGTTTATCCTCCTTTGTGAGGGTATGGGGGAAATTTGAAAGAAAAAGGAAATGATAGCATGAAAGCATGAGAATTTGAATTATTATTCTCTCTTACACACATACAAATAGCAAGTATAGCACATACACAAACGCACGCACACAAAAGCGAAATATAGCAACTTTAGGTGAGCATCGTGCACATCATACCTTTATACTGTTTGTGATTATATTTTGAAGTACTTAAATATATTTTGTTTCTGGTCCTAGAATTTATAAAATTATCTTCAGAAATGTAATGTTTAGAAAGAAATATTTAACTTCTAAACTTCCAATTTCCTTCCACTTCCTAAACACTAACCTCTGACGTAGATAAACCTTTATCCGAAATTTTGAAACTTGGAAAAATAAAACCAAATAAACACTTTTTTATACATACGTTGTTCTTATTTCGAAAAGTTTATAAAAATTCTAAAACATAGAAACAGGAAAATTTATACAAATATGAACATAGGTTTTTGCATCTCATATTATAAATTTTCGCTTATATTTTTCCGCTTAGTTACATGCCAAATATATTAAGTGTAGCGTCTAATAGAAACCTGTTCTTAATACTCCGAAACTATGGGGGTCAGATTTCTGACTAATTGAAGAAAACACATAAGTATTTAATTTTGATATTATTTAAAACTTGAAACTTAACACAGAAAGTAATAGCCTTTTACTCCTTAAACTGTTTTTAATGGATATGAATCTCCAGCTGCCTTTATAAAGAACATTTCTATACCCCTAAGTCCACGAATTTATGCACTTACATAATCACTAAGCAATAATAGTATGTATTTAACTTGATTTCTTACAACTCTGAGCCATGTCAGAAGTTTAATACTGAATTTTGTTTAAGATCACACATTGGAATTAATCACTTGGTTACCAGCGACCCAACAGTCAGTTGAAAAGCATATTGACAACAGAAAATCGATAAACATTTTAATAGAGTACCGGGTGTTGCAAACTGAAATTATATATATTTGTTTTGGGCGTACTGGTAGCGCCACCTGGTTCCTTCGCAGTTTGAGTGAAGCAGTATAATTAGTTGGTACTCTTGCGCGAATACTAAAAGCCTGACGCTTGAATTCTTCGTTGTAATATATATTTCTTGAATTTTCTTCACTGGGTTCTCCGTAAGGTAAGCAGCTTTTGAGAAGGAAATTTCGAGACAGCGACTTCAATATGAAAATAAAAAAACAATTAAATAATCACATCCTGAAAATTCGAGGCATGTTACATTTGTGACTCAAATTTAAAAAAAAAAATTCAGGTAGTCTCTTTAAAGGAAACTACTGCGGGTTAATATCGTAGGATTACTTATCGCTGCTAACCTCTTTTGTATATATATATATATATATATATATATATATATCAAAATTTTGACGCATCTTGGTACTGTTCTGTTTAACTTGTCCAAGCGATAGACTGGGTTTGGCGAGCTGTCAAAATTATAACTCGCGAGGACGGATGGACGACGGCTTTAGCGTCTAAAATTATCCTTTCCGCAGGACCGTTATGGAGGAACTTAATCCTACGTTAAAACTGTGATCTTATGTCAATTCAAAATCTATTACTTTGGATTTAGCTAAGCAAATGTTTTCCAATTACTGATTTTGGCAAACATCAAGTAACTCAAACATCTCTTGATAGTTAAATAAATATTGACTACCTTTCCGAAGAATATAATCAAGTAAACGAAGGTTTAATATTACATGATTTTAAAAAAAGGTACCTCTGAAAATATGATCACCTTGCAGCGAAAATTAGGTTTAAAAAATTTTAACCACGGTGTAAACCCTGCCTATATATTTATAGTAACATCAATGACTCCGAAATAAATGCATAATATTTTATATTTAAGTAATGATATGATAATAATATTTCACAAATAACTGTTGTAGAAAACAAAATAGTAATTTTGTTCGTCTGTATCACAATACCATATTTTTTTTAACAAAGGTGTTCGCATTTATAGCTCTGATTAAATATTTTTTATAAATATTCATATTTGGCTGACTCGTCTACAGAAAACTGATAATATCTACAAGTTTTAGAAATAACTGAAACCTTCTGATAGCGAATAATGGTCTAAAATTACAGAGTTACAAAAAAACTATTTCGCAAAAAATATAATGAAACTTGCTTGAATGAACATAGTCTAATTGTTTTCTAATGAAATTTTATGCTCCATGACTCGTCTTTTTCTTTTTACTCGTTCAACCTGTTGCTTTGCCCTTTAACAAAGTGTACGTTGATAGTAGCGCAGTTTTTTCACATTAAATTTTCTTTCCAAACTTACCACTTCGCTTTTGTAATTATTCTACACATCGGAATCCCAGCTGGATTTCTTTTGTGAGGTAACGATAAAACTACAAACAATCTTTCACAGTTTTTATAGTCTTTGAAACCTTATCATCCAAATTATTTCTCAAACAATAGATTTTTATGCTGAAAATATTCCTTAACCGTTTAGATGGTATATGAGGTCAGTCAAAGAGAAAAATCTCAATCGGGAAAAACTATTCTACCATACATAAAATGTACTAAAGTAAATATATTCTTTTATAAAAATAACAATGAACATGATAGAAATTTTTAATGTATTCTTGGTATGCAAATTTTTCGAAAAAGGTAGATTATATTCAGCTCTTTGGTACAAAAGTTTAGAAAGCTGTTCTCCGTTAGGTAGTCACTAAGTTTGGAAAGATATGAAATATTTGTAAAATATCTTTTCTCGCTTGCCAGAACTAACCAATTACTGATAAACAACCCTTTCGAGATTCTGTAGATGTCTTGAAAGAATAACAAGATCCTCGGGCATCACACAAAGATGCAATACACTATTCCCATCTTACATCAGTGATCCAATCTCTATGCTGTTAACCACCTAGACTATGTCATGGTACATAAATGACCTAATTTTAAGACGGGGACAAGCTACCTACCGTATCCCCCACTTTCCGCCCACTCCACTGTATGGCCAATGTTGTTAATTTGGTTCTGTGTGAATCGTTGTCGTCCTGCAAATATGGACAGTCAGTACGGAGAAGCTAAAAAGAATAAAATGAGATATTCCAAGATAAACCTGTCATACATATTTTGAGCTAAAAAAGATTTTCTCTTATAAGATTTAACTGCCCTTAAAAAAGTTTTTAGATTGTAACCAGGGCTGAGCCGATCCATCGTGGCGCCTGAAGAATGTTTTAAATATGGCACCTTTTCAAACTTTTGGAGAGTGTGAGACTCTCACAGAGTCTGAGAACAGACTCAATCCTAACTTTGGAAAATCCAGTACAGATGTGACTTTTTGTTAAAGGAATCAGAAAGGTCGTTGCACAGACAATGGTCGGCGCACACTTCGCTAAGTGGAAAAAGAGTCATTCGTTAGGGAAACACCATCCAGGCACAAAGAGACAATGCAAGTCCCGGGGTGTCGGGCTGACAAAAAGGAAACGCAGCCTGGAGGTGACCAGCTGACGAACCCCTGTATAGGGGAGGGCATCAAACACGTGAAAGAATGGAACCTTCGAGAAACGAGGAAAAAGGTATAAATGATGAAAAGACGATTAGACAGGGCTTTTTTTAGACGAGACTGAAACGACGCGGGCGAGCGGAGAGGATGAAGAGACAGGGTCTCTATATTGTGACATAATGTCACTATGTACAAAATTAATTACCTTTTCAGTTGTTAAATATAAAATATAATTATCAATATCAACTTTAATTAACTACTATATTTAACTTCATTACTTTATATTATCTCTTAAATTAATTATTCGCTAGCTGTATTAATATTAACTTTGCTCGGTTAACTTAATGATTAAAATATAACTGATAATTTTCCAGGTACAGTTGGAATTCTTAAAGCAATTACATTGTTATTATCTACAATAATCAAATATATCAATAACAGAATCGATTCTCATATTCGAAATCGCATGGCGATCCAAATCCTTCACTTACCTGTACTTTAACTGATAAACACGTGCAGGATAGTGAATGTATTCATACGCAGAGTTTTCCTTAATAATGATAACAATGTAATCGCAGTTTTTAGTATTTAGTTTTAATATAGTCTTTTTCTACAGCTAGCATTTGTAAATTATTTAATTCCTACAAGTTCCTACAAGTTTGATTTGATTAATATGTGCAAAAGGAGATGCGATCTATTTATCAGAGCGGAAGCATACTAGCGCTTACGAGCTCCAGTCTGTGAGCAGGCTATGCTTCTATAAAAGAGAACGCGCTTGCAGTGACGTGTGTGGTAACTGTGTTTGAGAGTGTAACTGTGTTTGAAGGCGTCGGATTAGGAAACGCAGTTAATTAATTTGTCCTATGGTCCTATGGTGACGTGTGCGCATTTTACGAGGTTTTTTTTATGAGTGCATGTTTTATACGAACATTTTTTATGACGAACTGATTTATGAACTCCGCGCCTTTGAATCGATGTATGATGGTTCTTCGGAACAAACGTGTATATATTAACATTAGTCTAGATATTAATTTTGTAATTAACAAGATGTAAATAGATATGTATCAGTGTCTACATTAATATTACGAGTGGCTTATACATCGGATCACGACGATCAGGTTTACAGAGAGACTCTAAATAAAAATTGTATTACTATCAAAAATAGTCTAATATTAGAATAGCGATATCCTTGTGAAAAATATGTATTAATTAAAAAGTTATATTTAAAAAATTTAAACGATTATAGAACTTTAAAAAAAAGCAGAAAAGTAAATAAATTTGAATATAATTTTTTTTGTAATAAAAATGACTAAATAATTTTTTGAGCCTTTATGGCAGCAAATGGATTGATTGTATGTCTAGAATTACTTGTTTCGGATTCAGTCTTTCCTGTAGAAATGACTTCTAGATCATTCAATCACTCTTGGGTTATGGTTGTTCGCAAATAATTCTATAAAATTTTCAGTTTTGAAAAGCTGCTCCCAGCTGCTGCTACAGTTATATGTAGTGTTAGCAGAATTCTTAGAGCGACAACGACGTCTGGAAATAGGCACTCAAAATTTATTTCTCCTGATCTCAAATTCGGCAATTGGAAAAATAGTCTAATTATATACTTATATTTATGTATTTTTATGAATTTCGTCATGCATCAGATTAAACTATTAATATTTTTCCGTTATACGTTGAAAATCCAAACAGCTCAGACCTGTCAAGTGCTTTTCTTCTTATAATCAAAATCAGGCCCATTTGCAAACGTGATAGATTTTCTGTAAATTAATTTTTTTTGATTATTTTATCCTTGATTAAAATCACCTTTCCGTTTTGAGGACAACCTCCATTTGTAAATAAAATTCTGTCTATATCACGAAACATCTTCTAAACCTTTGTATCAAAATCGAAAATTGTCTCAGTGGTAAATTCAAAGAATAATTAAATAATCAGATGCATGGCTGCACATTACAACTAATTTTAATAACGCACAATATAAATGGCAAACATATGGGTCCCAATCAAGAATGCGAGCATAGCTCGTTCGAAATAGGACCAATCGTCCCGTTTCAAGATCTTATTCTATCTAGTTCGAATCATAATCTAAACCTAATATATTTGAGGTAGAGAGGGTACGAGATTATCTCAGTCAAGAAGCGCCACCAAACGGCGTCTGTAATTATTTAAGTACAGTAGCGCTACCTAACTGAAACTTTCTCAGCACATTCCCCGGAATAATAACTTAACGGTAGTAGAGCAGGCCATCGGCAGTTTATTCTTTACATTTCAGTCATTTTGCATGTGTTTCAGACATAGCATGGTCGGATGGTGAGTGAATTAGCAGAGCTATACCAGAGTCATCGGGTTTGGCATGCAGTTTTGCAGCCGTTCGGGAACTGTTTTGAACTAAAACTCTGTCTGTTTTATCCTTGAATAGTAAAAGATGATTATAGTATACTCAGCCTTGGTAGTCGTTTGAAATCGGTTTCAAATAGCAGATCTCGGTATGTTGAGCCTCCGTGTAACAGAACAAGACCGTAACCGTAAAGTAAATAACCATTCTTGTATATACACCTTCTGAAGAAAAATTCCACCTATTGGAAAAATATTATTGCTCTTACATTTTTATCGAAATTTTCAAATTTGGACGTTATATTTGTCAATGCAGATTTTCAAAAATAGTGTTTAGCGAAGCACTATTTTTTATGTAAGGAAGAATCCCTGAAGGAATTTTAAACAGTAAATATAATTATAATGAAAAATTATCAAAATTTTTTTAAAAAAAGGTTCTCTTTCATAGATTTAATAGATTTTTATTACTTTTTTTTCTTATATTTAACAAAAACTTATTTCTTAGAGTCTAAATCTTATGCATAATACTCTTTTATCAGCCGAAAGAAATCACGCTATTTCCTCTACATTAATATATTCATTCCTATTATTTTTATTCAAGATATCAGACATTTATTTCTTTATATCTTTTTACCATTTATACCTGATTAGAGAAAGTCACTCTAATATATATCTACGAGGGATTAAGATAATACTTTTGCTTCACATTTTTTCTTGTAGAATGTCAGCAAAACTTATTATCCAAATGCATTATCCTAATCCCATATAAAGATTTCAAGAGACAATAGAGCTTAAATGTGTAATTGTTCGACCCATTTAAATACCTATGTGTGATTTTAGTATATATATATATATATATATATATATCCTAATACTCCTAATAAGAAGTAGACTTTTAAGTGATTATTTTGAGAAGACATGCATTATAAAAAGACGGGAGTTTTGGGTTTTTGAAAGCTAAAGGCTATTTGAACTAACATTTCAAATGATTCCGAGTGTGACATTCAGATTTATTCAATGACAAACCTGATGAAAAGACAATAGTGGACCAGGGAAATAGGGAATATGGAAAAGATGAGCATAAAAAAAAAGATTTCTACATGCACCTAAATGCTGTTTATTCAAAAGAAATGACATACCTTATGAACTTAAAAATTTTAATTATCGGCTAACATGAATAGTTAGTCATTTGCCGTTATATCCTTGCTTCAGCACGATTTCTATTTTATTTTGCAAATTGAATGACATTGCATTTGAAACCAGCACTGTGTTTGTGGCGTTTGGTTTGACCCATATTTACTATTAAAAGCAACACTAGATTAACCGTATTTCAACTAAAGCAAATACGATTTACTAAAACCTTTGATGTTCACTTCAAAATCACAGCTTCAAATGACTGGAGGAAGAGAAAACATCTGACTCCTAATTCCGCAAATTCATTCGAGTCAGAAGTGTGTTCTTACCCCCTGTTTTCAGAATTATTTACTCCCTCAATCATCCCCCACAGACACATATTGTTCCCTTCATCGCTTGTCAATTCAGTATACCATTGTTCGAAAGACTGGAAAAATCCTTCGATTGAATGACTGCAAAAGATAAGAGCATCGCATATGTACATTTCAGGTCTCTTCGTCAAGAAAAGGGTGCGCATTATACGCTGGAAAATACGGTATATATATATATATATATATATATATATATATATATATATATATATATATACCGTAGAAATCTGTGTGTGTGTGTGTGTGTGTGTGTGTGTGTGTGTGAGAGAGAGAGAGAGAGAGAGAATATTATCAACTACCTATAATCGCCCTTTCTGAACTTTCTCTCTCATCTGGTAACACCTTTCCGACGCCATGGCGAGATGCTTCGCCTTTCCACATACTTACTTTACCCGCCAATTCTGGCAACTTCTCTGACCTAATTCTATTTTTGCGCTCTACGAGGGAGACTCTGGACGGACTCGAAGTGAATAAGATGTGCTACTTTATTCGTAAATAAATGCCTTTGTTCCTGAAGCTGACTGTATTATTTCCCGGCCTCGATTGCAGTATTGTCAGGAGATGTCCATTCCGGACATTTCATATATATATATATATATCAGCCAGTTTAAATATTAAAATTGTCAAAGTTTAGAAATTAATGCACTGTGATACACTAAATTAGTAACTGGTGTTTCGAAAAACTTCTTTTAAACTTAAAACTGTAGAATTCATTACTAGAAAATTACTTAAACAGAGATAACGAAGTAGTTGAGAAACGCTAATTTTTTTTATTCAAAAATTAGTGCATTCTTTCTAGAAGCATTCACACAAAAAGTTTGCAACTTACTTTGATGAAATAATCTTTTTTCGGTACAATTTAATTTTACACTCTGCTAGCACTTAACTATGAGTGGAATGTTGTTAGCCGCTCTATTTTGTTCTTTCAGGACTGCAAACAGGATTTTATTCTAACAAGACTTTTTAGATGTACCTACTATTTGTAGGTTTTTGTTTAGTCATTAAGATTCCTTGGAAGTTTTTAAAAAAGAGCATTTTTCAGCGAAAAAAGGATGTTACTTGAGAGAACACGGTGTTTAGTTAAGTATTTTCTAGAATGAACATTCAGTGGAATGCTTGTAATTTGAGTAAGTTAAAAAAATGTCTCTTTATTCAAGATGCTTTAAATTCCTCCAAATTTACAAAAGAACATTTAACCTGTGAGGTTTTGAAATAATCATAAACTTTAGATTATTCAAATCGCTTTGAAATTTACGTAAAATATTGTGTAATTTGCAACTTAAAGAAGATATTTATCACAATAGATATACTTTGCATATAATAAATCTTTCAGTAATCATGCATGCGTATGTGTATATACATACATACATACAAATATGATGTGTGTATTTGTATGCATATATATAAGTTTAGAAATTTACAAATTATGAATAAGTTCAATTTTTTAATGTATTATCACTGAGGTACATACTTTCATAAAAATTAATACAGGTCAACGTATACTTTATAAATAAATGAATAAAAAATTATTTGCTGATGTAAATATACTTCTCTATTACAATTAACTTAGATAATATAAATAAGAATTACTAAATATGCGTAAAATGCATGCATCCCATCTTTGGCGCTGTTTTATAAGCTTAAAGTTTAGTTCAGTCATGCTGTTGTTATATTCCAAGTTTATGCGCATACATGTACCTCTGTAGCTTAAGGAACTTCTATTTGTGTAGGTTAAAATATTTCTTGTATTAACTTCACTTTATATCATTGAATCCAATATTGTAAATTTTGCCTTAGAAAATTAATATAAGGTCCACGAGGAGTCTCAAGATCTGCCCATATGCACGAGTAACTATTTAAAAAAAAAAGTTTAATTACTATGCACAATCTTTACACACTGTAATTAAGAAATTTGAAGGGCTCATAGAACTGAAAGTTTCTATGAGCCCTTAACATATAATTTAAAGATAGGTAAGGAATATTCATATATGTAAAAAGACATACGCGCTATTTCAGCTGTTTCATACTTATTTTCATCTGTGAAAACCCTTAAGGGGTACAAGGGACCTTCCACCTTGATTTTTTTAAATTTTTAACTTTATATACAGAATGAGAATGATTAATATTATTTTTGGTTGCATTGAAGACCCTTAGAATACAAAATAAGGATTTTTTTGGCAGAATAATGCCTGTTTTCAAAAAAAAAATTTAAATGCCAGCACTTTTCAAAAGGATCCATGTTCATTCCATATCATTAAAAACCTTCAAATTTTTTAATATAGGTTTACCGTATATATATAAAAATAAATGTGCATTGAATTTTTTTATATAAAACAAAAGACAAAAATATTTTAAAAATTTTTTTCACGTTTTTTCTTTATTTCACAGTATATAAATTTGAAAAATATTTGGTTTCAAAGAATGAGGCAGAGTTTTGACACAGACTTTAAATTATCAATCGGGAGAAATATGGAAGAAATCGAAAGAAATTTAAGGAGCATGGAGTATTTTGAAAAACTCTAGCAATTTTGAAGAATTTTTTGTAAAACAGGTCTTATTCTTCCTCTAAATACTTATACAGTAATATCCCCAAAGTTACGCGATAGGTCGGAGCTACAAAAGATCGCTTAAGTCGGGGTACAACTTTGCATATAAATAGTAAATTTTGTGTAATTGGGACCAAGAACTTACAAAAACACCAGTTAAAAGGAATAATATTGTATTAAAATTAAAATATTGTATTACATATTAATATTATACATATGTACAAGATATTTAAAAAAATATGTTGATGGTTTTAAAGCATCGAATATATTAGTCTGCCGTATTTACATTATTTTTCTCAAAGAATTTCTTCATAGAAGACTAAAATATTTTTTTATTCCCTGATTTGTCATGCTCACACGATCTTCATTAGAGAGTAAATTCTCTAAAATCTGTAACCATTTTTCTATTGCGTTGGGACCTTCTGTAAAGTTTATAATCGTCATTAGGTTTTTTTGTGGAATTAGGTCTGAAGTGTCGTATTCTTCAGTGATACTTTGGACGCTCATCTCTACGAGATCATCGACTGTCATCTCCTCAATATGAGAATTAAACAGCCGTTTGACATCATCTCTATCGACTTCCCTGTCTAATTCTCTGGCGAAATCGACAACTTCTTCAATCATTATGATCAACAACTTCTTCAATCATTATGATCAATAACTTCTTCAATCATTATGATCAACAACTTCTTCAATCATTATGATCAACAACTTCTTCTATCATACTAATCAACAACTTCTTCTATTTTAATGATCAGCAACTTCTTCTATTTTAATGATCAGCAACTTCTTCTATTTTAATGATCAGCAACTTCTTCTATCATAATGACCAGCAACTTCTTCTATCATAATGATCAGCAACTTCTTCTATCATAATGATCAGCAACTTCTTCTATCATAATGATCAGCAACTTCTTCTATCATAATGATCAGCAACTTCTTCTATCATAATGATCAGCAACTTCTATCACTATGATCAGCAACTTCTATCATTATGATCAGCAACTTTTATCATTATGATCAATAACTTATTCTATCATTATGATTAACATTATGACAACTTCTAGTATTATGATCAGTTTCAGGCGTTGTCTCCGTCTCGTTTTTTAAAAAGACAAAGTTTGTTCCAGACACCATTTAAAATTTTTTAGGAAATATTATTCCAAGATTTAAAAAGAGTAAAATCAAAAAAACCGCGTAACTCCGAGTTCGCGTAAGTCGGGGTATTGCTATATGTGAATGCTAGTACTTTCAGTGTAGTGAAAAGTATTAATTACTCTAATTTTGTATACAGAGTAAAATATTGAAAATTTTAAAAAACGAGGTTGGAGGTCCCGTGTCCCTTAAATGGCATGATAAAAGTTGTTTATTATTATCTTGAATACTTTTAGCAAACATAATAGTTTGAAACAGGAAAATAATTTAGTGTTTGTGATTGAAATATTTAGCAAGTCTCCATAATACTTTTACCTGCAGGAAAAGTATTAATCAGTCAAGCAAATGACTTCAGCCCGTTAATTACTTCACTTCCCTACATAAAATTACAGTATCAGTTTTTTGCCCCCAATCACGGTAAATAGAGAACTCCAAATGAACACGTTCTCGTCCGACCAAATTGTTTTCGATAATCGATTAGATGAATTCAGATTTGATTACGTGTTTGCTTCTAATTGAGAATATGCACAGTCCTCAATATATTATCAGTAAAATTAATTGCAAGAGCTTCAGTGATGTCCGATTAAATATTCGTTAACGCGACAGGGAAAAAATATGTTAGTCACCGAAGTGCATGATATTTAATTAGAAATGCAGAATTTAATTTCTCTGAACAACAACAGGTGTACCATGAAAAAACATACCCGCGTCAGCGTGAAATTTGATTTTGAGATAATTGCAATACAGATTTCCAAGATTTTTTTTTTAACTTTTCTCCAATCACTTTCCTTGATTACGGAGCTATTTTTAAAAATCAGAGTTAACAATTAATTATTTCGGATCCTTCCGAATTCCCTATTTGCAGGGAATCTGCACAAGGATAAAACGTGCTACTTAAGACTAAAATTTAGAAGACAAAAATTTCATACAAATTAAATTGCTATCATTAGCTAATTCCAAAACCCATGTACTACTATTTTTGGCACTGAAATGTAGATCGGAATTTATATTTTTCATAACTGCTTCTTTTGCATGTTTGTGTATGTAGTATGTTGTAGTTGTGTATGTTTGTGTGTGTGTATGTAGTCATACGACAAGAAATCATCATTTTCTCTTTGCCAGAATCGCGTCTCCCCCTTATAACCTAGGCCAATTATGTGTTATGTCTGATTTATGTGCAGTCAGTCGTCAGTTATAAAAGCAACTAAAAGCTAAGAGTAAAAAAAAATTCTTTGCTGTTGATAATTTTTCCAAAAGATAATTCTACCTCATATTTCAGTATTCACAACTTGCATTATTACATTGACTCCTGTTTCATTATTTTAACCCTCTCAGATATAAAATAAAATTCATGATTTCGTCAGCGAAGTGTTTGCTTGTTATGTAATTTTGTATGATTCGTTGTTTAAACTTTAGAGCCTACACCAAATTTCTTTTTATTTTTAATTTTATACTTTTGTGAACATGGTGCTTTAATATCAATTCGGACTCAGTATCTCACGATTTCAAATCGAAGCATTCAGGTCATGAATATATGATCCCCTTTGACGCCGCCATCTTTGTTTAATATTTACTACGCATGAGCTCGGGAAGCAGCCTGTCTCTTTGGTGTGACTTTGTGAGCGACGTATTCTTTAAATATCCGAAAAAGAAGCAAACGCAACGTTCTGTCTGAAAGATCTGTTTTGCTAATTTGAGACTAGCCTGCGAGAGGCTGGAAGCTCTTCTATCCTCGATCGAAATGAGCTTATTTTGGGGGGACCACTGTAAACGCCACTTTACCACAGATTGTCATGTTAAATAACTTTTTCTTCCGTCAAAATTCAACTAATTACCGCAAGATTTCACACCGGAACCTTTTGCTTTCTGACGCACTATAAAGCCATATAAAGATTTTTATGAGTGATTCTCACTTTCTTACCAGTTATCTAGTTCCAAGTAGTGCCTAGATAAATATAGCAGGCTGCTTACTTAGCCTCCTGCTATATGCGTTAAATACCCGATCTGCCTTTTCTGGATGCAACAGCTGATAGTTCTTAATTCCTCCTATGAATGTTAGAAAGCAAATTGTATGTTTGAAATGTTGGGTATAATTCAGTTTCGTAGTAACTGTTTTAAGCTCTCGTAAAATATAAAGATTTTAGTACAAACAAATTCCTGGAAATTTACCAAGGCTCTTAAAAAGTACGGTTTTATATAATTTTTAAGATTATGAATAATTTTTCTATGTGTTAAAATTTGTAATTAACAACGCAAAACTATAAAACAAGTTTTACGTTGTAACACTGAAACCAGCTCTTTTAAGGAACAGAATTTTCTTCAATAGTTCTCTTTTTGAAAAGTTTCCCTTTACATCTTAAAATTTAAAATTGCTCCTTTTGAAAATAAAACTGCTTTAGGAACTGCTTAAAAATTCGAAGACAAAATATTTTTAAGCAATTTTATTCATGAATTTTATAATATCGTAATTTTTTGGTACTATTAACAGAAATAATTTTTCTTAAAACGTCATCACTGTATTAGTTAAATTTATGTGATATTCTTAACAAATCTTGGTTATTTTTTACGTCAGTAGATTTTGTTATTTGTCTTTATAATTTTTTGGTATTATAATGTAAATTTGTGAAATTTTTATATTTTTAAAAAATTGTATTGTTAAAACACTTAACAGGCATTCACAAACCCACACAAATCATGCATTTTGAAAACAATAATTAGAGAATCTTTCTATTTCAACATTTAAACGCCATCAAATCCACATTACGGAAAACAATATTTGCATACCATTTAAAAAGTCAAAAGTGGGAAAAGTATGACTCTTCATTAATAAATATGCAAGAAACTGATTCATCCGAAAGACATAAAACCTCATCTTACGGAATATTCAATAACGTATTGCATTTACTATATAGTTAGTCTTGAAAGAGAAAAAAAATTAACGATTTTTGCATGAACTATTCATAAACCGGAGTACTCCAAAACAAAACGACATGCGATGCAGTCATTTGTGGAAAAATATTAACGAAGAATAATGATTAAAGCTTCTAACGAAAGCAAAAAGAGTCGCTTCTAAAACAAAACAGCCATTTGCTCCAGTTATTTTTCATGATAATTGATTTATTATGTTGTTGAATTTATCTGCGCAAACTAGTCCTAGGAACCGTAATGAACTATGTGGCCAACCGAAGTTAAAATGTTTATTTCTTTTTTGTAAATCATAGGAAATAGATATCCTTTCTTTGAAAGAAATATTTTATTTTCAAAACCACTCAAATTACAGGGTGGTCCAAAACTATTGAGCGCATTTCATGTTTGAAAAAAAAAGAACAAAATGATGTACGTACATATTGTTTTCTTGAAAAGACAATTTAAAATAGTTTTACATAACAAAATTTTAAACATTAAATAGCTTCCACATAAGTCGGTAGATGGCGCAACAACATTTCGCAACAAAAATTTAATAATTGCGTCAGTCTGAAAATGGCTACCGTACAAGAAAAAGCAATGGGAGTTTTGTGGTTCCATGAAAGCAAATCCGTTTAACTCATTTTGTTCTTTTTTTTTCAAACATGAAATGCGCTCAATAATTTTGAAACACCCCAGGGTGGTCCAAGTTTGAAAAAAAAAAGTACAAAATGAATTACAACGTTTTTGCTTTCATGGAGCCACAAAACGTACATTAGGGTGGAGCGAAAAATGCAATTTTGCCAAATTCTTTCCTATTAGCGAAAATAATTTGACCCAACCGTTCAAAAAGCGTATCCTAAAATATTTTTAATTTATTTTGAGTCTATCTACCGGCGCATTTGATTTGAATTTCTCCAAATCTGATCCAATTTCTCTTTGCAATATAATTTGTAACCGCGAAAGAGCGAGAAAGCAAAAATCAATTAAGTAGCCAAACAGCGGTTTTTTTGCAATGATATATGTGTGTTCGGATCAATGTCCTTGGGCGGTCATTATTCCTCTGCCCGTGCGCATGTCCAAGCACACGCGTCATACACACTTCTTTGGTCAGAATCGGTGATTTTCAACGATTATTGTTCACAGTTCGGTCGTAACTAGAGTTTCGTTTGCTAATTGTTACAGAGTTGAATATGGATAAAACAAAAAAAGCTTCTAGTTCTTGTATTTTTGGCAACATTGAAGAGGTGAAAGGTAATACGTTACCTACGTATAAGGAGGTCGTGAAATTTTATAATTTTGTAAGATTTCAGCTAAAGCTTAAATCGGATACTCGAAGGGAGCCAGCTGTTTTACATATTGCGGAAATTGTTGCGATGAGAATTGAAACTATATGGAAAAAGCTTCAATTCCAATCGTATCCCACACCCGCATTCTATAGTTGATAAAAGCTTACCATTCGAAATATAAAAAATTGATAAAATCTTGGAAACGATTGACTGACGATAAAAAAGATGAATTCCATACCCGTAGTAACAAACTATTTGATATCTGTTCCTGTAAGGGCAAAGATTTTCTACAATGTAAGTGTCCAAAAGGAACAAAAGTAGCGAAAGAAGAACAAACTTTTTTGACTGATCAGAGGACTGAAAGAAAAATTATTATTGGTGGTATAGACTTTTCACAAACGAAAAAAATACAAAAGCGAAATGGTAGAAATAGAAAGTTAGAACTATATTATGCTTCTGCGACAAATACAGAGAAACGCAAGAGTACAGAACTTTCTCCACGAAGCTCTGTTATATAGGACGAGTCAGAAGATACAATTGGTATAGTCGATAATTTGAAACCGTGTTCTTCAAAGCTCCAAGTGCCCCAGAAAAAATCAAATGTCAGCTTCCCATTTTTGTCAAAATCATGTGATCGATATGTCCTATCTGATAGATCTGGTGCAGCAATCGCGTTTGCAGTTCTTCATGACATTAAATCAGATGTCGAAATAATAGACAGATCAAAATTGCGCCTTGAGAGAGCAAAAGAACGCACAGAAATATTAGCTAAACATCGAGTTTTCAGTGTTCCAGCTTTATTCTTTGACGGCAGAAAGGATAAAGTTTTAACGATAGTGAAAAAGGGTGTCAAAAAATACCGCCAAGTGATGGTAGAAGAACACATTTCAGTTATCAAGGAACCAGACTCTGTTTATGTCGGCTACGCTGTCCCAAGTACTGGGACAGCTAAAAGCATAGAACTTGCTATATGTGACTTGCTTTCTTCTAAAAACATTTCAATGAGAGAAACTATAGCGGTCGGATGTGATGGAACAGTTACAAATACAGGAAAAAAAGGTGGTGTCATACGGTTGCTAGAAAAACGCTTGAATCAGCCTTTACAATGGATCATATGCCTTTTACACACGAATGAATTGCCTTTAAGGCACCTGTTTTCATACTTAGCGAAACTACTGGGCCTACTTCCTATTCTGGTACTATTGGAAGATTACTAGAAAAATGTGAAAACAATCAGGTTGTACATTATGAAAAGATAGAAAGCATGTTGCCGGATATTCAGTCGGATATCATCAGAGATCTAAGTTCGGATCAACGTTAATTGTATGTTACTACATCAGCTGTAATTTGTGACGAGTGTTCTTCCGATCTAGCAAACAGAGCTCCAGGAAAAATGTTGCCTGCTCGATGGTTAACGAAAGCCAACAGGATATTAAGGCTATATATTTCGACGAGAAAACCGTCTGAAAATCTTAAACACGTTTGTTGCCACGTTTGTTGTTTACGCGCCTGTTTAGTTCCAAATTAAAATGAATCCGTCATGCAAAGATGGGTCTAGACATTTTTGGAAATTGGTTTCAGATTCTCGATACCTTCCACCTCAACTAAAAGCAGTAGTAGATCCTGTCATTCAGCGGAACAGCTTCTATGCACATCCTGAGAATGTTCTATTATCGATGCTCTCAGATCCCGAAAAACACGTTCGGGAACTTGCTGCTAGAAGAATCTTAAAAGCAAGACACGCGATTCATCATGGACTGTTTCCTCGTGTTTTTGAGGTCCCTAAAATAAATCGTAATTCCAAATCTTACACAGACCTTATAGATTGGCAACAAAAGTATTTCCAACCTCCCATTCTTAGAGACGTCAAGGATGAAGATTTGCTCTCGATGGTGGAAACAAAAGGAAGTGAAAAGATACCTTTTCTAAGATTTCCATGTAATACCCAAGCAGTAGAACGTTCAGTAAAGACATTAACTGAGGTTTCTATGCAGGTATGTGATAAAAAGTCCAGAGAAGGTCTCATGAATTCCAAAATTGAGTCAAGAAAATTGATGCCCAAATTCGACACCAAACGTGATTTTAAAGTATACTTTGACTAGTTTGATATATGTTTTATGTTTTAAGTGAAGCTTTTTTTTATTAAATTTGTAATTTTTTGTTCCTTGTGAGTTGTTTTATTCTTAATAACTAATAGTTTATATAGAATTTAGAACAATATCCTCGTTCAAGTTTCATCTGTATGCCAGCAAAAATGTAAATTTTCAAAGCAAATGCGCCGGTAAAAGGAAAATATTAAATAAAAAAATTGTAATACATTTTTTGTTCCTCTATAGGTAGGTCAAACTTTTATCACTATTAGAAATGAAAATTTGAAAAATAAATTTTTTCCCTATACGAGCGCTCCACCCTAACGTACATTCCTTTTTTTTTCCTCTACAGTAGCCATTTGCAGACTGACGCAATTAGTAAATTTTTCTTGCGAAATGTTGTCGCTCCATCTACCGGCTTATGTGGAAGTTATTTAATGTTTAAAATTTTGTTGTATAAAACTGTTTTAAATTGTCTATCTAAGAAAACAATGAACATTTACGTACCTCATTTTGTTCTTTTTTTTTCAAACATGAAATGCGCCCAATAATTTTGGAAAACCCCGTGTTTTAGGCAACATTTTTGAAAGCTAATTTTATAAGATAGAAAATCTTTGAATTCTGCTATTTAAAAGATTTTTTATCCGATTGTTCACAGTGTTCCAAGTATTGGATGACATCTCTAAGATATTTTGCATCTCAGTCTTATTTATATAATATAGATGGCTCACCAGTATTGCTAGTGTGCTGACTGATGAATGTCCCCTGGTTTTGTTGAGTGTTGTCTCTTTTGTGTGTTGTTCTGGTTTACATGTAAACTGCTATTACTGTGTCGTTTCGTCCGTAAATAAATTCAGTGTGTTAAATCTCTGAGTTTCATTTGGTGATGAAGTAATTTGTGATACTCGAAACCACAGTATGCAAACATGAAAAGGAAATAATTTAGTAGTCCAGATAAATATTCTTTAACATCCATCCTGTAATAAGACTTTGGTCAAAAAGTAAAATCATTTGCAGGACTTATAAAAAAAATAATAATATAAAGCTAATGTGACATTTTATACATCAAGATTATACTTTAAAAAATTAAGAAGGGTAATTAAAATATCATTGGTTATTCTATCTTAACAATAGTAAGTGTAACTGTCGGATATTACCTCATGTCGCCAAACTATCAAATCCGAGATTAAGGGCGGTCAAGAAACGTCTGACATCATCTACCGAGGAGTTGATGCTAACAATATTAGATATCAGTGATGTGAAATCTTAAATGATCATTGATGCGTACCTTTTTGGACGTCAGTTATTCAAAATATTTCCTTACAGAAATCTTAGATTTTAATGTACGTTTGAAATTATCTTTCTTACTTTAACAGAAGTTGGTAATTAATATTCTTGTGATGATCTGATTAATTTCCAAAATCATTTTAGGCAAATATGATTTGTAAATGATGATAAAGATTAATCGCCAATTCCTAATTTTTATATGAATTAGCTTTCAATTCCAAAAACTAGTTTTAAGGGGATATCTTAATTCTTTAATTCGCTCTCTTATTTCTCACTGTAATAACTTCGCCGAAAACTTACTTCGTTTAGTCATTTCATCGCAAATAAAAACAAACAAAAAAACTGTTTCCTCAGCCTTAACGCTTAACGTCATATCCGGAAGAGCAATATTTTAAACACGCAGATGAAACTCATTTCCGGTTGTCAAAATTTGAGCGATAACTTCGTATATCAACCCAGACTACGCTTGAAGAATTAGAGCCCTACTTCGATTTTTCTCCGTTTTCTAAAAAATGTAATTGAAAGTTTGTTATATATATATAAAAAGTGATAGGTTGATACATCATGGATAAATGCGTGAAATAGCCTGCAATCTACAAAGGAAAGAAAGCTAAACTAATAGGAACGTTTAGTATATTTCCTACTTTGAAAATTTCTGAAAAGATTTTCAGGATCAATATTTCACCATAATGTCTATGCAATAAAGAAATCGTATATATTTTATTAAATTAATATTGATTTCAATTAAGTGTGAGATCAAAATAAGGCCTGCGTGGACGTTTCTGGTTTTCAACAATAAGAATTAATGATAATTTTAATACTTACATTTGTTACTTGCTTGTTAAATATGTGGGTGGGTAATATTAATCTATATATATATTTAAAATAGTTCCGTGACTGACCGACTGACAAGCAGATAACGCACAGATCAAACTGCTGGACCTAAAGGGCTGAAATTTTGACAGTCGATAGACACTGTCTGTAATTTAGGCGATGCCGTTAACTATTCGGTAGAGTGTTTAAATTCCCTTAAACCATTGGGTCTTCCATACCAAAAGCTCTTTTTATGGAAGGACGCACCCATAATGCTCCTTCTGATTCTAAAACCACAGAAATTGTGTAATGGTACTAGACTACAAGTCAGAGCCCTGCATAAAAATTTAATCGAAACCATTATTTCAACTGGGTGTGCTCAAGGAGATAAAGTGTTCATGCCACGCATTCCTCTAATACCCGATGACCTCGCCTTTCACTTTAGAGACTGCAACTTCCCGTCAAAATATGCTTCGCCATGACGATAAATAAGTCTCCCACGATCAGTTTTACGTAGCTTTCTCACGCGTAAGTTCGCAGACGAGCTACTCCGTAGCGAAACACGGGTATTCAGCTAGTATACAAATAAATCTTTGAACCCTCTTGGTTTCTGTTGCAGTTTTATTTAAATTAAAAATATTGCAAAGTTCCATCTGTGTAGTTTCTAGAACACGTTCTTGGCATTTTCTTATACAAAAGAAATTTTTGAACTGGTAAATAAAGAACCATGCTGTAGGTAAATGCGGATTCTAGAGAGCAAGAATAAATGATAAATTACTCTTTCAATTCCTCCACTGGTTCATAGAGGAACACCAAGCCTGGGGTGTAATTTACATTCCAAGAAATTTTAATACAAGGTGTTTCAAAAAGAATCACCCGATTTGAAATGAGTATATTATGAAAAATATTGAACATAGAAACTTAAAATCAATTTTATATTACGTGGCTCATCATAAAGATGTTTTACAATTCAAACTAAAGGTGCTCAACATGCTCACCTTTGGATGCACGACATATGTCTATACGGTAGGCAAATTCTCCCCAAACTTTTGCGAGCATGTCTGCATACACTGCTTCCACGGCTGTTATGCGTACACAGACAACCCGTGTCTTGGAATCCTTTATACAGTAACTTAATGCTCTGAGAGGTAGGAACTTCAATCTGCCAGGGTTTTGTCGACAAAAACCACGTTGAACAGTTGTTACGGACTCACACTTCGCAAAGCGTAGAACACAAAATGATTTCCGTTGTGCAGTCGCCATCTTTACAAACACTGAACCGGTGGACGAAGGAAGAGCGTTAGCACTACTTGTCGGAAAAAACTGCGAGAAACTCGAAATTTTCCCTTTTCTGCATATACATTATTCGATAAAAACGGATTAAAAAATGAATAGTTATGATTTTTTAAAATCGGTTGATTCTTTTCTAAACACCCTGTAGTTTGTTATAAGAGTTAAGACTGTAATTTTATCGCATCCTCAGGAACGCACTGAGAAAAGCAGTCACTACATAGCGTATGGGTTTTCAAGGAATTTTGCTAAAATAAAACAGACAAACATAGGTTCATAATTTAAGATAGTTTCTCTCTGTAACATTGTACGAAATTTGAGTGAATTCCTGTTGTGAATTAAACAAGCATAAAGATGTTTTACACACATGCTTATATTGATTGCTTATATTCTGAAAATTATTCAAATTTTAAAGAAGATAAATTAGCTTGTATTCTACGGAAATTTATACTTTCGTATTAATATATCAGTAGCTTCTCTTCACCGTATCTGATCCAAAACCTTGATCTCACTAATTTTAGTTTACTATCATTTTCTCATTAATTGCGGTAAAATTAGACCAAGTGTTACATTTTTAATAATTCTTATCTTGCATTTATTTCTCAATGTAAGATTGTATACATTATGGAAAATATCCGGATTATGAATAATTAATGATTCTGGAAAATTTTCACGGAATGATTTATTGGTGGATTATAAGCAAAAATGCATTAGAGAAAATTTAAATAATCAAAAGTTTGTATACTTCTGCTTACGATTAATTGTGAAGTGTATAAAATATCCAGATAATTTTAAGGTTTCCCAGTTAATTACCTAAATTTAAAAGATTCTTATATATCTAACAGTTTCATAAAGATGAATGTAGTACTTTTCTAAGCTCTCAGGTCATAATAATTATTCACGATAACAATGCATGATAATTATTCATGAGATTATTTCTCCTGTTTAAAGTGGTGAATGAATTCAAATGATAACAGCTCCATGAATTTAAACGAAATAAAGTTAATCAGTTTGTTCCAACATTTCTCTGCACTGAATGGTAAGTTTTACAACATCCTTATTACTGATTTTCAACTTTAACATATTAGAAAACAGTTACAGTATCGTGCTAGGATTGTTCTTTTTTCTTAAATATTTACTTTTTACATTCTAAATCATTTTCAAGAATATCGAACTAGTCTCTATATCAATCAATTGAACACGGATTTTAAGTGCGTTTGATTTAATGAACCTCAGGTCTCAAAAAGCTCTTAGATTATTGGTGTAATGACAATCGTGCTTCAAGTGGTTTGTTCCTTCTCTTTCACTCAATGAAGAGGCCCCATTCGGACGAAAGATGTTTATTGACTTAACACACAAACATAAACGCGTAAAAAGAAACAAAAGAATGAAATTAATTAGCACACGACAGAAGCTCTATGGAGCTTTAACCGATATAAGACCACCGTCCTACAAATAGGATAGCTAATAAAACTTCATTTTTTTAAAAAAAGTAATGAATATTTTCTCCTCACCGTAATCTAAACCGTAATCTCACCGGAATCTAAAACCACAGAAATTGTGTAATGGTACTAGACTACAAGTCAGAGCCCTGCATAAAAATTTAATCGAAACCATTATTTCACCCGGGTGTGCTAAAGGAGATAAAGTGTTCGTGCCACGCATTCCTCTAATGGATTGAATTTTACCATGACACCTTTAATACAGACAGAAGTGTAATATACAAAAAATAGGAGACAACCAAATTAAATTTAATTTAAAACATGTATTTTTGATATATTTTTGTAATACTAGTAGTGCTTTGGATCCTGTTTATAGGACAGTTAATTACTTTAAAAATTAAATATTTTTTCACAATTTTGGTTTTATGTGCTTAGTAGCTCCATATTAATGATATAGACATAGATTTAAAAATTTTCAGAAATATTTATTAGGTACGGTCCAATATGGGTTAAGATGATACTCTAAGCCTACTCGCTAAGAGTATTTCTACCTGACTGAGAATCTCCACAGGGGTCGTCGCAACGTTTAGCCTGACTCCCTCAGTGTGTAAACTCGGGCTCTCCCCGTTCTCAACTGATCATATTGGCTCGAAATCGTTTGGGGCGCACATGCCAGTCTCAAGTTTCCGGACAGGCGACACACTGCGATGTTCTGCAAACTCTATCTATACCTTAGTTTCAGGCACAGCGTCTAGCTAAAGGTGCCTGATCCTACAATTGGAAAACCTAAATTTGAAAATTATATCCAATTTTAAGTGGGTCCGGGACACATTTAATTTTTTTTTAATTTATTGAGTTAAAATTTTGATTTTTTTTTTGTGTGATGGTTAACCATGTAATTTGTAAACAAGATCACAAAAAATATAAGAAAATATAAGTTTTAATTTTTGCTCAGATTTTTTTAAATATTAATTTAAAAAGAATAAAAATATTTAGAATAAAAATTTCAAAAAATTATGTAAGTTATTTTTAAAAAATCATATTTTCAGAAGTATTCAGAATCATTTTTTCAAATTTTCTGACTTAAAATTAAAGTAAAATTATTGAAAAAGACATGTTCCAAGTTTGAACCATTTATCTATAACGGTTCTTGACTTATAACAATTTAAAGACGAGAAATGGTAAAAAACCCACCTTGAAGAAAAACGCATTTACAGGTTTAAACAAAGATTGGCTGCTATTAGAATGTTGCAAAACAAAATATTAATATCTCCTGTTCTAATTACGATAGAAACATGATTTAAAAGTCATTTTAAGCGGAAAAGAACAGATAATTTTTAATGCAATAAATGTTTCTTTGAAAATTTGAAGAATTTTGTGTCCTGGACCCCCTTAATTTTCCCTGTGATGAAAAATCAATGAAACATCTTAAGTAAACCTCCTTTCCTTATTAAATTTACAAGTCCTATTCCATTATTCTCCAGTGTATTTTATTTATTTTGATTCTGTCATTCCATTAATAACTTGTTATTTAATGTCTAAAGGGACATTCTTGTTTCACAATTGATACACTAAGTGATTAATCTGATAATCAAATACAATAAATAGCAACAAACAATGCCAAAAATACAAATCCACGCAACAGCAGTCTCGACGGTATTCTGTGATAAGTTTTCGGCCGTTTGCATAAATGGAAATTATTTCTTTGAAATATATCATTTTAGAGAAGACCCTCTTTGATAGATGATGATTTCAGGCAATACTGAAATTATCATGCAGTCTAATCAAAAGGTCGCGAGCATGTCCATAGTATTGAAGAGTTAATTAACTTTAGTTATATATTATTCACTATAATGTAAGTTCTTTATACTATTACTTTGAGCATTAATGCATCTATTTCTATAAATGTTCATCGTATATTCCCTGGACGCATATAATTACAGTGTCTCTCCCAATGAACTAAAATTTACATAAATTAGCTAAAATTAATAGAATTTTTGACTCAACGTTTACGAAATATTCAGTCTCGACTGGGTTTAAGAGCATTTCCAATGAATCATCGGAACCTGACGCCGAGGGGGAAAAAAGTATTCTAAAGGTGTAGGATTATCTAAAGTGGAGTCTTTAAGAACTCGTGGACCAGGAAATCTTGCCTGGCGTAAATCTATACTTACTGATAAATGTATTGCAGAGAATATAGCATTCATTGTGTTAAAAATATATATTTTTTTTTTGCAAGATTCGATATTTCATATTTTTCTAGGTGATAAATGGTACTTTGCTCACCATACGTAAGTTTAGATTAGATCCTAATGGTTTTTTGAATATCTTTGCATGTAAATATATCGTCAGTCAGTTAAATATAGTAAGGTAAAGATGTTATAAAATTATGTATAGCACCATATGGGAAAATATAAACGCTATTTGTTTATATTTTATATTACAGGGTATCCAGGATAAAAGTATCCAAAAGTTGTAGCTTATTTTTACGGAACTACCCATTAGAATTTTTAAAAAAATTATTTAAATAGAAAGAATATCTCATCAAGTTTTAATATCAATCATAGATTTCGATCATGGTATCATAGATTTCGATGTGTGCCCCCTTTATAGCACGACAAACGTATAAATGGTAATCCAGTGCTCTCCAAGTGTTTCGTAGTATTTTAGGAATTATTATACGAAATCCTTGAATGATAGGAACCTCAAATCCTTCCCAGTTTCATTTGTTTGTTTATATACAACGTATTTAATGAATCCCCAAGAAAAAAAGTCTAATAACTCCTAATATGCCACGAAACACTTGGAGAGAAGTGGATTACCATTTAGACGTGAGTCGTGCTACAAAAGGTACCCACATCGAAATCTATGATACTATGATAGAAATCTATGACTATTAAAACTTGGTGAGATGTTCTTTCTATTTAAACAAAGAAATTTAATTCTAATGAGTTGTTCCGAAATAAAAAACCCAAAACTCTTCAATATTTTTAGCGCGAACACCCTGTATTTGTGTAAAACATTCTATGTAAAGTATACTTCCAGAGAAAATATTTAAAATGTTTATCCTAAGAGTTCTCTATAGGCATATAAATAATTTGCAGTTAATAATGTATGTCACGATATGATAAATTATCACTGATAGATTAATGATAGATTATCGTTATTAAATAAATATTTCTAAACAGTAACTTATTAAACATGAAATAACTAGTGAAATTATGTTGAGCAAAATATATCTCAAAAATAAAGTGCGAGGAAATACAGCAAAGTCCCAATAATCTGTGATAATTAAAGCACGAGTGTGCAAACTGGAAAACACTAATACTAAAATGGCCATGGATACCTCAAAAAAATTAAGTATTCGGACATTTTAAATAACATACATACAAAAACGTTCTAAGATTTAAATTAAATAGCATGAAAACTTAGATAATCTCAGTTTTTCCCCCAAGAAAAAGATCTGTTACAATTTGCTGAGAATTCAAAGCTTAAAATACACTGCTGGCCACTGTAAATGCAACACCCTGAAGGAAACATGCAAATAACATGAAATTTACAACATGCATTAGCGGAGGTGAGATATGCAAATGATTTGAATTTCAGCGCAGACGCACATCACGCGCGCCTGTGGCGCCACTTCAAAACGCTATTTAAGGCTTGGAGATTACGACGATTTCAAGTTCGGCAATTGTGTTTTTCTTGTGGTTTTTTTCAAAAAAACGATCAATTATGCCTCGTCGAAAACAGCGATCATCTTTTGATCAAGTATCCGCGTTCGACGGAGTAAGGATAGTGGCCTACCGAGATTGTGGATTATCTTTCAGGGAAATCGGTAGTCGTGTTTGACGAAACCAAACAACTGTAATGCGGATATGTGATCGTTGGATGCAGGAGGGTACGACGGACCGGCGTGTTCGATCGCATCCACCTCAGCGCACCACTTCACGTGATGACAGGCAAATTGTGCGCATGACAGTGACGGATCGCTCAGTCACATCACGAACCATAGCACAGCACATGCAGTCTGTAACGCATCATCCAGTGTCTGCGCGTACCATTCGACGCCGTTTACAGCAGAGTGGTCTGTCCGCAAGACGTCCATTGCTTTGTCTACCCTTGACGCAGAACCACAGACGTCTCTGTCGCCAATGGTGCGATGACAGAAGGATGTGGACGGCAGAATGGAATGAGATCGTCTTTACTGACGAGTCACGCTTCTGTCTGCAACACCACGATGGTCGCATTCGAGTCTGGAGACACCGTGAAGAGAGAATGCTGAACTACTGCGTTATGCACCGCCACACTGGTCCTGTACCGGGTATTATGGTATGGGGCGGTATTGGATATCACTCTCGCACACCTCTAGTACGCATTGCCGGTACTTTAAACAGCCAGCGCTACATCTCCGAGGTGTTGGAGCCAGTTGTCCTTCCTTACCTTCAGGACTTGCCCACAGCCATATTTCAACAGGATAATGCGCGACCACACGTGGCACGCATTGTCCAACGGTTCTTCGTCAATCGCCAGATTGAATTGCTTCCCTGGCCGCCTCGCTCTCCGGATCTTTCGCCGATAGAAGACATGTGGTCCATGGTTGCTCTACGATTGACCCAGATTCCATCCCCAGCTGCCACAGCAGATCAACTTTGGCAACGTGTGGAAGCTGCTTGGTCTGCTGTACCCCAAGAACTTATCCGAAGTCTCTTTGAATCAATGCCGAGGCGTGTGGCAGCGGTGATCTCCAACAATAGCGGCTACTCTGGCTACTGATTTTGGCAGGAACCACACTTCACAGAAGTCTATAAATTTAATCATTTGATACTTGATCAACATGTTATCTACAAAATAAATTTTGTTGTGATATCTCTTGTCTTTCTTGGTGTTGCAATTTGGGTGGCCAGCAGTGTATTTGCGACGGAACCTTCTATGTTTTTCGCAGTCTACATAAATGGAAAAAAACCCGCATGGTGTAGTGGTTAGCGTCGGGAGAATCCACCCAGTGGTCTTGGGTTCAAATCCCGAATAAGGCTTGGTCGTTCACGTATTGTCCTCATAGAGAGCAATGCTGGCTCACCCAAACGGTGCTCCCATAATAAACTAGACAGCAAGACTTCGCTTAGGCTTGGTCGTTAACGTATTGTCCCCTCATAGGGAACAATGCTGGCTGACCGAAATGGTGCTCACATAATAAAATTGCCAGCAAGACTTCAAGGCAAATGTTGCGGTCTTTGCGCGACAGGAATGATGAACAGCGCGGAGAATAACAGAAGGCAAATGTCTCACAACAAGTGCTTCCTCATTAGAAAGAAAGAAAAACTTAAATGGAAAGTACTTGCTTTTGTAAAACTACGCCTTTAGACAAGAACCTCTATGGAAGATGATGATTTCAAGTATGCGACCTTTGCGATCCACGTGAACATTTTTTTTTCGGAAAATATACTTTTATCTCTTACCATTTTTCTTTTGTTATGCAAAGATAAATCCACCAATTGAAACTTATTAGTTTAGTGTAGGTGTATAGCCAAAATGTAAAGATAATAAATGTAAAGGAAATTTCCACTGCCTAATAAAAGTAATTAATGCTAGTCGAGTACACTTGGTAAAAGTTTAAAACTTATACAATAATAGAACTTGCATTAAACACTAATCTTATTTTTCCTTCCCTTCAGTACCTATTCCCTTAAAAGATAAAGTCTGAAGTTCAGTCTTCGCTGCCAAAGTTATTTAACTGAAGGTTGGTAAATTCGATAATGACGCTTTGTATCCAGGATTTTCTAACAGAGAATACATGAAGTAGTTTTGGGGTCACTGATTATCAATCGGTTTTTTACGTCCAGAATATTTTTCGCAAAATATTAAAAATTTAATTTTTGGTGTCAAATAGAATTATTGGCATTTGTCATGATAAAAAATTTTTTTCTCATCCATAAATAGAACACACCACTCTTTTCCAATTACCTAAATTTTAACCTTTGAGAAAAATAAGAGCTTGTTTTGACGCATAAAATTCAAAGATGTGAGTTTTGTTATACAGAGAAATGTTCATTTGCTGGGAGTGTCAAATTCGTAAAACGCTTCTCGAAGTTTATATGCTTGCAATGTATCATTTCTTTTTATTAACATAACTATTTTGTCTCATTATTAGAACTATTCGGCCGTCTTTACATTCAAACGAATGAAAGATTTGGGGTAAAAGAGCTTTCATATTGTTCGGATAGAAAAAATTTTTCAGTTTATAGTTATTTTGCGCGAAATATCCTTTTTTCGGTGTCTTCAACAGCAATTCTGTCATTTGCCATCTTGAAATCGGCATAACTGGAAGATAAAAAAAATAGTATTTTTGTGACTTTTAAGTAGGAGATTGTGGTGACCTCCCTTTTCAACGAGGTTCTTTTCTATAGCATAGGGACAATGAGGTAGTGAAAACGAATTGTCTCTTTACAACACGAACACACATTTATTGACAACTTAACATAAAATTACAGAAAACTCTCATCACGAGGTGGGCAAGCCTACAGTATGTCACCAGACCCCGGCTCCTACTACTCTCGATTCTAATTAAAGAATAATTAATTCACCAGAGGTGAACCGAGCCTGCATATATCTCACCAGACCTCCAATCGCTACCAGAGATCCTCTCTCTCTCTGACTCTCCTTTCTTCAACCCCTCAAATTTTGACTCCCACGCCCGCTGTGACGAATTAAAATAATTCTCACAATTAAAATATACGCAGCACATGGCTGGAATATGTCGCAACTGACCGACACGCCCCCCCCCCTTTAACGTATAACAGGTGACAGCGAGCTGGAACGAAAGGAACACAAAGCGGTGGGAAAAACGTGACATCTTGGCGGAACAGAAATTCGCCACGGTGCTCCAGATTAATGACGCGACCACCATGAAATCACTAGAATTTTAACCTTGCCTGCCAGCAAATCGAAAAGTCGAGAATGACATCACGATTAGCAGAGCCAATAGGAGACGAGTTCTCTGGACGGAGCGAGAGAGTCCAAAATTAGACGGGGCGACAAAAAGTCAGTTAGCGACCTGCTAAGCTGTGGTAGACTCCTCCGACCATCCAGGGTCGAAAGAACAAGGCTATACGCGGACTTGCGTAGTTGGCGGCTTATTTCTCACGAAGAGAATTTTTAGCTTCGGCTAGGAAGCTTGGGTACAGTTCATCGAGATCATCAAGGCCGGATCATCCTGATTCTATAAAGTGCCTCGCAGTCATCCACCCTGCAGGGAGTGAAAATCGAGGGACTTGCTCTAATTTCAACGAACTATTCGATGATATTGAATTAGCGAAACTCCAAGTGGTAACTCCTCCTAACGGACTCAGTCGTCATTTTAGAGGACTTTCATTGATTATGTAACGGATCTTCAATCTCCAAATTTTCTCCTCCGAATTGAAATAAATTCGTCGATTTTAATTTATTTGGCTGTGATTTTTTGTTGAGTCGAATGCTACCTCGATCAACGCGTTACAGCCTTTATATTGGTGGCAGCGGTGGGATCAAGAATCGTCGTTTAATCAACAGCGACGGCCCACGACATTGTGCACATTATCGACGAAGATAGATGTAGGACACCCTGTCCAGGAAGCACCCCTGTTAGGACACCCCGTCCTGGAAAGTAGAAGTACCGGGAGCCTCAGACGATGGAAACCGCCGTGTACTAATATCCGTTGCCGTGCCGACAAAATTCCGCAAAGGAGCCACAACATTGAGCTGACCGACATCGATTGCAGAACGAGGGTCGTCAGAGAAGGTAAGCCTGACTCATTCTTAGAGGCAAAGAAATTGTGTAGTAAAAGAAATATATATGCTAATTTTAAATTAAAGACTATTCTTAGTTTTGCATGTATAATTGTTGAACGGTGCTGTAAGATACATTAGTAAATGCACTTGATTCTAATCGAAAAGTAATTGTGCTTGAATTAAAATATGTGGAAAATATTACAAGTAAAAATTTAGTAGAATTGTGTTTTTTATGTGTACAGCAAGAGTTACGCGCAAGCATCAGTAACTGTTCAAACAGTATGCAAGTCTGAATTATAAAATTAATGGAGTAAAATTTTAAGGTGGTTTTAATTGCAAAAGTTCTGAGTGTATTTTTGAATTGTGTATATTACGAATTAAGGGCCTGATTCACGACAAACACTTTTCTCCCGCAATCCTGTTTTCTTCCGCAAACTTGCGGTGCGAAGACAATTTCCCATTCACGACAAACGCGCAGAACGTTTTCTCCCGCAACTTAAGTTCACTGCTTGCGGACGCTACGTAGGTCTCGCAAGCGAAGGATAAACAGCAATGGCGGACGTCACAGCAATCGGTAGGCTTCGGCGGCGGCGAATTAATATATGATTAAAAAATGAATGGAGATTCCACGATCGAGACGATCCATTTCAAATGAATGAAAATGAGTTCGTTTGTCACGGATGGAACTGAGACCACATTTGCAGTCTAAACACGGCGGTTATTCAATAGAAATGCAGGTATGTTCAATGTTTTGATTCTTATACTTCCAGTTTTAAGCATATTAATTATAAAATAATTTTGTAAAGGGGACAGTACACCTTTTAAAATGGTCCAAAAATTGATTTTTAGAATTTTATGTCATTGGATAGGGCATTTTAGGTCTTTAGATGTATTGATTTTTTTTTATCTCAAAGCTGAGTCAAATGTTTAGTATTGGGTAAAGGTGTATTGACCCTTTATAAACTGTTACTATGTTTTTCATTCTTACTCTATAATTTCCCTATGATCAGATTAATGTAAGAATACTAATATATGTAATGCTGTTTATATGATCGGTTTGTGAAACAATGGTTATTTGTAATAACTATATCATGTGGCTTAAATAGCTTTACTTATATACTTGTATTGTTTATATAGGTCCTCAGCAGCCTACAGATCTTGGGAACAGGAAGTTTTCAAAGTGCTGTTTCAAGCACAAACTTTTCCCAAAAATTGCAGCCAACTCTTTCAAGAAATGTAAACAAATTTACAAAAGCTGTATGTAAAATTTTAAAAAATCATGTACAGTTTCCGCAGAAAAGTAATGAGCAGCTGCAAACAAAAGAAAACTTCTATTTAAACACTGGATTTCCAAATTTTGTAGGTGCTGTTGCCTGCACACATGTGAACATCATCAAACCAATATTTTGATTGGTTTGTTTTCATTAACAGGAAAAGCAAATACTCAATAAATGTGCAAATGGTAAGTAGAGCCTGTTTATCTTAAACTATTAAAAAGTGATGGTGCATTTCACATATTTCAGTCAGTGTATAACTATAGGTGCCCATAAGAGTACTTACAGGGGCGGGAGAGGGGGGAGAAAAACAACTGATGAGCACTAAAAAGCATGAAACTGGTCTTGGAATAGTGTTGATATGCGAAGGAAAATTTACTTGCGTTTGTCTTTATTGGATTATTCTATTGATAATAATACTGAATAATATACAGTGGACGCTCGTTAATTCAAACTCAAAGGTTCACAGAAAAAAGTTCGAATTATCAGATGTTAAGAGAAAATATATAACTTTAAAAATGTATCACTGAAGTAGAAAAATCTCCTAGTATGTATAACCCCAGAAAACATATTATACTATGCTATCTAAAATTAAACATATTAAAAAGCAATACAGATTTACCTTAATTATAAAATGAAGCATAAAGTAAACTTTAATTAAAAATATGAATTACACTTTTAGGAAAAATTGTAAAATGGATGTTTGGTTTTGTTTATGATGTTTACATTGTTCAGCCAGCTTCTCGATTTGAAGTAAACATTTCAATTCATTTTCAGAGGAAGGTTCCATCTGAATAAATGCTTTCAGAGTTTTAATAGGGTCCATTATGACTTCATCATTAGGATGCTTAACAGTTTCTGCATTCTCATCTAATTTGTCAAATTTTTAGTTCGAATTAACTGAAGTGATAAAAATTTAGTTCGAATTAATGAGATTTTTAACATTAATCACAATACAAGTTTATTGGGGCCTTTGGATTAGTTCGAATTAACGAGCGTCCACTGTATTAGGAATATTGTGCAGTTACCCAACTTGAGTACATACATACAGGGAGATTATTTCAACATTTTTCGTCACCTAATATTTTAAGGCTGCTTACATTCCATACTAACCCTACACCAAAGATATTTCTTCATACCTTTTCATCACATATGGAATTGCATATCTCCCAAGCAAAAATATTTTTAAACTTATGCATTTGGACTGATATTAATTCCATACATTCTAGCACCCTTCTCATTTTCTGAATCATCATTTAAAAGTGTACACTGTTCTATATTTGTATTATTACAACACATATTTTAAAGTTTACTTTCAGACCAAAATGACTCAAAGATCATTTAGAATTGGCTAGTGTCCGAAAACTCATCTTTGTACACCACAAAAGTGCTTGTCACAAAAAAAATACTGTTTCATATACACTGAGGAAAAAGAGAAAAAGGTGTTGTGTTCTTTTCAATCTTGAAACATTCAAAATACTAAATCTTATATTTCTTTTATTTCAGGTATGTGATTATAACATGAAGATATTGGATGTCGTAGCAAGATGGCCTGGGAGCACTCATGACTCCTCTATTTGAAAGAGCAGTGCTCCCCGAGAGTTGTTTGTGTAAAATTTATAAATTTAATTTTTTGTTAATTATTAAATAGTTTTTTCACACTTGAACTGGTGTTTTGTATTATCAATTTTTAACATTTCTTTGTCACAATTTTAATATGACATTTTAACATTTTAAGATGTTGACATACATTGTATTATATTATTATAGACTAGCCTGGCTATGCTCGGGCCATCCGTCCACCAGACAGACGGCTTTGAATTGATTGACTGAGAGGGAGAATTTTCATAAGAGGCACTATTAATTTGAAGTCCCCCCCCCCACAAAACAACAAAAAGAAAAATGTGTTATTCGTATTAATACCCACCACCACCTGGTATGATATGAGCATACCTGCAATACAAAAAGATAAATTTTCATGTGAAAAGAAATCGGCTGGCTACTTTAGCCTATATTCCTGCTATACAAAAATTCAAATTTCCTTAAATTTGTGTCATTGGTGACATAATAATGCAATGTACATTGAAATTATATGAGTGCATGTATTAGGCAGAATTGCCCATGTCTATGTTGCGAGATATTCTGTATTCAGTTTAGTCAAAAGATAAGCATAATTGAAATATTAAACAGGCTTCCGGAGCATATGGTATTGTGGAAAAACAAATGAACACCAAAATTTCCTAAATATAAATATTTATATAACGAAAATGTGAATATGCACTTTTTAAATATTTTGGCGTGTAATCAACAAAACAAAGAAATGGTGAACTTCATACAAAAATAGCTTAGTAGAATATTTATCTAAAACCAAAAACTAAACTAATCAGCAAAGAAAGAAATATATGAACAGTTTTGGAAAAAAATCAGTAACATGCAAATAAAAATTAAAGAATTATTTTTTGTTTGGACATTTGAAACATGATCATTGTCAATTTTGTTAGGATAATTAAACTTTTATTTCGTTATTGTTAAAAGGCTTGTCATGTATACATTATTTTGAGCATCTTCAATAGTTTTAACATATACCTTTTTTAACAAACATGGCTTTTACTGCACAATAAGAGTAAGATTACGGTAAATCTGTTTCACTAAAAGTAATTTTCAAGATAATAAATATCTATAATAGAACAGTGAAACTTCAGGGAACTTCAATTTTTGTAGCATTTGAAGTAATTCTAAAACTAGTGTCATTTATATGATACTAGACTTTTTTTTATCCTATGTTGGGGAAAAGTACATTCACCATAATTCCCCACTGGTAACTCAGTAGAGGTGACATCTATTTCAAAAATCTGTGACTGAAAAGTACTTGTTTTGAAGAGAGGATCACGTTAAAAGGTGATTGAAATCCATAAATTCCCCAGCAGAATAAAGGTGGTAGTCAGGAGAGGATGCAACGCCAATGCGGTGCAGGTAAAAAGCCGTGAGATTATTCTATAAAATTGAATTTGAACTATTAACACACGCGAAATGACACAAGCGTTTGAACAACAAACACTTGAAAAGACAGTTGTTTTGATAGACATACGCGGTAACTCAGACACGCTAAAAGCGTTCTCATTGGCTGATATCCGATGAAAATCGATTGTACCTCGATTATCACTCCGAGTTATCGAAAGATTCGGTTCGTTTTGACAGCGTGACGTCAGTGGATGCGGCTGGCGAAAATTGTTTGTCGTGAATGGCTTTGCAGGTGTCTTCCCCTTTTCAATCGCAGATCTCCCTGCCTTGCGGCTTGCGGACTGCAAGTCGCTCGCGTTTGTCGTGAATCAGGCCCTAAATTAGCCAGTGAAAGAATTGAGTTTAGTGTCGTATATGAAAAGTGTTTATTGCAACTAAGTGTTATATTGATGTTGAAATGATATTATTATTGCTAGTAATCGAATTATTGATTCTTTATGGTATGTTGTAATTTGAAAGCAAACAACGATTGTAGAGGTTAAGTTTTTCTACCCTACTCAAAAGCAGTTGCGATTGAATGGAAGAACAGTTCCTTTTCTTCTGCTAAGTCGATAAGAGAATTGTGTATTATTGTATTTCTGTGTGTATTGTATTTTGTGAAATTTTGGAAAGGGAAGCTAGGAGTGTAAAATTATCTAGTAAACTTGTGTCCAGTAAAATTGTAAGATATTAATATGGCTTTCTTAAAACGGCATAGAAAAGCCGATCTTCAAAACCTCGCTAGGGAATTTCGATTGGAGGTGGGGGATGAAGAGACGATAATAGACCTCTCTAAGAAAATCGTAGGGAGCGAAGATTATGACGAAGAAAGTGCCAAATTAATGCTGGAAACCATAATTGAGGATAGACTAAAAGCTGAGGCTAGAGAATTGGAATCTCAGAGACTAAGGGAGGAGCGAAATTTCGAACTTGAGAAGTTACGGTTAACGTAAAGCGCCGAAATCGCTAGCGTAGCCTCTATGAGTAATGAGAGCGCAAGACCCCGCAAAACCCTTAGAATGCAAAAATACGACCCAGAAAAGTCCGATATGGCTTTATTTCTTACATTATTTGAGCGCCAAGCTCGGAAAATAGATATTGATCAGGCTGATTGGGTAACCGACTTAATTGAATTGCTACCCCTAGAGATTGCTCAGTTAATTGTTAAAATACCGGACGATAAATGGGATGATTATGACCATGTTAAATCCGTGTTGTTAGAAAGATTTAAGCTTAGCTCAGAGGCATTTAGAACGAAATTTCAGACACACAGGAAACAAGAAGGGACGCTATAGCAAGATCTCATCTTTGAGTTGCGTAGCTACCTAGAAGGTTGGTTAGAGGGAATCGAGGTCATAGATTATGAGACTTTGAAAGACCTGATGATAGCGGATCAGTTGAAAAAACGCGCCCCTAATGAAATGAAAGAACATTTCATAGATGACTGGGGAAACTTAAATGATCCGGATGATCTAGCAAAGAAACTAGACCATTATGAAGCATCGAGACGCTTCTTAAAAAAATCCCAAAGTTTTAAACCTACGGAAAAGAGAGTCGTAGACCGCCCGAAAACTGAAAAACCCCAGGTTGAGAAAAGAGTTGAAACTAGCGAGAGCGGGCAAAACAATGGACATAGTGCTAGGAATATAGATCCTGATTTTCGAACGAGGGAGTTTGAACGTAAGAAGAAATCGTATGCTATAATTGTAATCAGCCAGGCCATCTTAAACCAAATTGTCCCGAACCCAGGAAGGAGGTGGGAATTGTAAATTATCTGGCCGTGACAAAAAATTTTGATCCTTCTTTTAAACCCTATCTAAGCCAGGCCAAGGTAAATTCTAGGGAAATGACTATTTTACGAGATACAGGTCTTGATTTAGCCCCATTACTCGTGACTAAACCCGAGGATTTTACAGGGGAAAAATATGGGTAAGGCAGCCCCTAGAAAATGAATTGAGGTGCTTACCGCTAGCTCGAATAAAATTAGAGAGCCCCGAATTTGGAACAATTTTGACCAAAGTAGCTATCGTAGGGAAATCCGTAGAGATGAACCATTATTTATTGGGGAATTCCACCCAAAAATTGACTCCCGTGAAAATAATTCTCAGAAAATTAATGCGGTAGTGACGCGAGAAAGTCGACGCAAAAAGGAAACGAGTCAAGAGACTGAGTCAAAATTTAGCGAGGGTATCCTTAGGGAATTCGTAGGAGCCGAAACTCTGAGGGAATCAAATAAATTACTCTGTAAGAATAGAGAGGAATTTCGGTCAGGCGAAAGGCCGGAACTTGCGTTTTGTAACAGGATTGAAACAGGTATTGAGGGAAGTTCCCCTGCAACCATTTTTCAGGGATCTAATTCTGACCAGAGGGAAACTGGTTTCCTGAAACGGCACTCACTTTTGACGAAGACGAGTTCAGAGTCTTTTGTGGGCATTTCTTTCCAAGTGGGGGGTTTAGGAAAAGTCATTGTTGAACCTCCAAGCCAGAGGAGGAGCGCTAATCCGCCCACCTTTGATTGTCAGGTTTCGACGGAGGTTAAGGGAAACGCGAACAATAGGGTCGAGCGTGGTATATCTCCCCGGGAGAATGAAATGAGCAGATGTTTCAGTAGTGACGCTCTGAATAAGACTGAGACAGCCAAAAATGTTGAGTCCCCACGAGTAAATGAGAAACCGAAAAAGGAACTCAATAAGCTATTATTAAGAACTCGAGGGCGACGCGAAATGCGTGAGGAAAATTTGTTCTGGGCTTATGAGAGCTCAAAATTTAGAAATGAAAGTAAATTAGCCAAGAAGGCGCAGATTTGTCTAAGACTTAGGCAAAAGAGAAAGTTGAGGAAATTTTCTAAGATAAAGGGAACGGTTGACTTACCGAGACCCAGTGAAAAGTTTTCTTCGGCACTTCTCAACAAGTGGGATGTGAGTCAGAAAGTTACATCCAAATTTAAATGGTGTAGATTCGAGAAATTCGAACCATTCAAACGAAATTCTTAGGGTCAAATGTAAATATAATAATCTAGGTAATCCGTGTGAATAGGAAACCTAGGAATTTAATCGTATTACTGTGTTGAATTTTTTGTGTTGTTAATTGAATTTTAAATTGCTTATTTCTATGTAGGGAAGTTACTTACTAATGTGTCCAATTGTATAAATGTTCTGTTTTTGTTAAAAATAATGAGACGGTTTTTGTGAACGCCGCTAGGCTTTCCGAAGGGAATTTAGTTTAAATGACTTTAATGAGTATATGGTATGTTTTACTAGAAAAGAAACATACAAGAATTTTGTTTAGTGATAGATTTCTTCAACGGAAATTAGTTAAAAGGATTTGTATTTTGCTATAATTCTCTGAAAAGGAAATTGAACGCAGACTGTTTGGCGCAGGATGCTGTCAGAATAAAAGAGTAATTTAATAATGTGCAATCAATTGAATAATTTAAGAATTTGTAATTAATTGACTAATTTAGTAGTGTATAATTGTATAATAGTGTTGCAAATAATGTTTCTTTTGAAAATTTTTAAGTACTTAATTTTGTAATTTTAAATATTAAATTATGATTGCCTCTAATGATGTTGTCAGGTGAGCCATGTTAACCCTTGTTTCCAGATTTTGCCTGCAAGACAAAATCTCCCCAACGGGGGAGGGATTGTGACGAATTAAAATAATTCTCACAATTAAAATATACGCAGCACATGGCTGGAATATGTCGCAACTGACCGACACGCCCCCCCCCCTTTAACGTATAACAGGTGACAGCGAGCTGGAACGAAAGGAACACAAAGCGGTGGGAAAAACGTGACATCTTGGCGGAACAGAAATTCGCCACAGTGCTCCAGATTAATGACGCGACCACCATGAAATCACTAGAATTTTAACCTTGCCTGCCAGCAAATCGAAAAGTCGAGAATGACATCACGATTAGCAGAGCCAATAGGAGACGAGTTCTCTGGACGGAGCGAGAGAGTCCAAAATTAGACGGGGCGACAAAAAGTCAGTTAGCGACCTGCTAAGCTGTGGTAGACTCCTCCGACCATCCAGGGTCGAAAGAACAAGGCTATACGCGGACTTGCGTAGTTGGCGGCTTATTTCTCACGAAGAGAATTTTTAGCTTCGGCTAGGAAGCTTGGGTACAGTTCATCGAGATCATCAAGGCCGGATCATCCTGATTCTATAAAGTGCCTCGCAGTCATCCACCCTGCAGGGAGTGAAAATCGAGGGACTTGCTCTAATTTCAACGAACTATTCGATGATATTGAATTAGCGAAACTCCAAGTGGTAACTCCTCCTAACGGACTCAGTCGTCATTTTAGAGGACTTTCATTGATTATGTAACGGATCTTCAATCTCCAAATTTTCTCCTCCGAATTGAAATAAATTCGTCGATTTTAATTTATTTGGCTGTGATTTTTTGTTGAGTCGAATGCTACCTCGATCAACGCGTTACACCGCCAATCACTCTGATTGGCGAAGGGAAGGTCACGGGGTACGACATCTGCGTTTCATGCAGCGTTCCTTCTCAAACATTACACTACACAGATACTGAGCAAGTAGTCTCGACTTTCTCTTCAAAAAGGGTAAAAATTTAGGTAGTAAGCGTTGTAGAGAAATACCTTGTTACCCAAAAGAAACTTCTTTAAGAGAGCATTGCAATAAAATGTTTTAGTTTGGAGAGCGACGGCTCATTTTTTACCATGTTTTTATTAACTTTTTTTCTTGTTTGTTTGTATGTTTGTTTGTTTGCGTGTGTGTTTGTCCAGTACAAATCTTGCAATCGATTTTTAACTAACTTCCCGACTAGCTAGACATTTGAAACTTTTAGAATAGCTCAAAACACGATGACAATGCATTTTTTAATACTTTTAGCGATCTTTAAGCAGAATTAAATTAATTTTCAGTTGTTTTCAGTTAATTTTATTTTGTACAATGGTGCAGCCATCTATTGGCCGGAACGGGAACGAAAAGTTAAATGCAAGTTAACTTCCAATTAACTTTATTTTTTTTAAGTTGATGGGATAATTCATCAAAAAAATTTTTTTAAAGTATTTATTAATACATAGAATTGTCAAGTTTCTATGATTCAACAGAAAATTTAAAAACATGGTATATAAAAAGTTCTTTTTATCATCTAATTATGCTACTACAATAGGGCTAATTAGACCGGGCCCACTGCTTAAAGCCGATTCCGAACGGCTACAAGCGTCCATGCCTAGAGTGGGACTCGAAACCACAGACTCTGGTACCGAGTGCCAACGCCCTAGGCATTTGACCATCGTCCGGCAATAAAATGAAAACAGCAAAAAAGAAATGACAACTCATCTTGGTTAACTGATTAAATTTTAGTGCGTTGCTTCTTGTACATGATACCAATTCTCGTTTTTATAATCTATTTTTTTTTTAATTTTAAATTTGAAACTCCCCCTCTATGATGTTTCACTTCTACTGAGGTGAAACATCAGACGGAAAAAAAAATCGATATTCAAACAAGAAATAAAATCGGCTGAAATACTTTCAAGATCATCAATAAACTTAATCAGTTTTTCCTTTAAAAAAATCTTGTAGAAATTTGAGCGTTCGATGCGGCGAAAGCCTTATTGTTTCTCGTCTTCCTCACCAAGATTAATATTAATGATCTATGATTCTGGACATTCCTTTCTGAATAAACTCCAGAGCTATAAATCATTCTTCCGTCTCTCTTGGCTGAGCTGACCCATTTAGAGCAAAAAATCTCTCCTGTTTTGATTTTTGAAAATCGTATTTTTATGGCAACATTTTATTTAAAATTTGTAAAGATTAGATGGAGCGTATATCCATGGCTTACAATATTTTTAAAAGGTTCATTTAGTCCATTAATGGTATTTTTGTCTTTTACGGACTCAAATAAATTGGATATTGCACATTTATATGCATACTAGAAGGTAACCCGTCATTTTGACGTCATAATACTAATAATGACGTCATAATGGAAAAAAGTATATGAAAGTTAAAAAATTTCCCGAATTATCTAGCAATATTGCATTTAATCCACGCCTTGTAAAAGCAAACCCATTCATTATTTTTTATTTAGTTTTTTCATGTGATTGGAGTAGTAAAATGCCATCCAACCCGTCATTTTGACGTCATAATACTAATAACGACGTCATAATGGAAAAAGTATATGAAAGTTAAAAATATCCCGAATTATCTAACAATATTGCTTTTAATCCACACCTTGTAAAAGCAAACCCTTTCATTATTTTTTATTTAGTTAGTTTTTCATGCGATTGGAGTAGTAGACTGCCATCTAGTTTTTTACAGCTCACTACGCGATATGAATACTTGAGCTACTTGATTCATTCATATTCAAGTTTGTGTACTTTCAGAATTCATCGCAAGAGTACACAGATTTTTAAAAACTGTTAAATATACAGCTAAAAGCATCCAATTGTTTTTAGTTCTGAATGTTTTATAGAAAAATAGGCTGAACAAACGTGATTTGATGGAGAAGATATTAGTTTTTACGTAAGAAAAAATTCTGATCCACATCTGAAATTGAAATTAAGCTAACCGATTGAAGACCTTGTTTACTGAGGGCTTCAGTTGAAAGTTGAGTACAGCCCGGAAGTGTTATACAGAGACAATGGCTATTATATATATAATATATTTTATTTACGAGGGACTTACATTGATAATAAAAATTTATACTGTTCCGTTTTTCCTGGGTTAGTTAAGATTGAATAAAATCTCTTCAGATACTGCACACAAAATAAAATTTATTATTCTGTAAATTCTTCAGGCGCATACACAAATTCAAACAGGAAAATCGACGTAACAACTGTGTTCTATACGGCAAAAAACTCTAAAAACACAAGTCAGGGGATACCAGAGTCTTCAATACAATGCACGCCTAACGCACTTTAAACACATTCAATTCTCATTACAAAAGAACTGAGTTTAAAGCCAATGCCAGGAATATTTATAGACTTCCAAAGCACCCCCTAACGATCAGTCAGCTAGATATCTCTAGAAGCTTCCAGAAAGTTCTAGACGGCAACTTGGTGACCATTTGGCACCATGTCACCAAATCTATCGCCAATTTGGCGATAACTCTCCTATTTGGCTAGATTACCATAGACTCGTAAAATTCGTTTCAATACCCTTTTAAAAATAAATTGCGTATGTTGAAAATATTTAATAAAAGCTGACTTAATGTAGTTTAGAATATTTTAAAGCTATCTAATATATGCAAAAGATTACAAGTCTTAGCCTGAATTTATAAACTGCTAGCAGGACTGGGATTTCAAAAGCCCAAAATTTACTTTACTGGGTTTTAAAAGAACAGAAAGGATGCTAATACGAGATTAAATCTAAGCCCATAAACCATTTTTACAATAAAGAGCATTTCCTTCAAGAATGTCAAGATTTAAGATTCAGATGGTAAATAAGATTTTCGAAACTCAAAAGAATCTAACCCTTACAAGCTAATTTAAAAAAGGAAAATCTGCTTAAGTAAAATAGGACTGCTAATTAATGTCAAAGGAACTAATTAGAGAACAACAGTTAGATTAATGTCACATAACACAGTCGTTCGTTTCGAAGAAAATCTGTTTTAAGGACAGTATAATATGAAGATCTGGAATTTTCAACCAATAACATGTAAATGCAGTTAAAAGTTCAGTGTTTGGTAAAGCAATAAAATTATCGGATGTAGCTCAAACTATCATCATTGCTTCAGTACTAGTAATCTAAAATTAGTGAACATTTGTTATTCAATATTCCTTAACTTTCATAAAATTTACGACTAGTTAAGAATGCAAGAATTTCTTATTTTTTTACTTTTTCTGAGAATTAATTAAACTTTATACCTCAAAAGACTTAAACTGACTCAACTGAAAAAGTAAATAGTTCGTAAGGTTATAATTAAAACTTGACTGAACATTTTGAACGTTTTTTGTTGTTGTTGTTGTTGTTTTGCGCTGTTATCTTAATTCCAAACAAATTTGGTGTCATTAAATATTGTACGTCAGAGTTATCTGTGAGGGAAAAAATATTAATAACTATTAGTTTGTGAATAAATCAATTCAAAGCTTAATATTTCATATCTTTCAGATGGTCTAGATGTGAGGCTTCGAAATCCTGAGGCATGGGTTCAAAATCAACATCCTGTGAGTGATTACATGCTAATATATTATTTAGGACTGACCTAACATATACCTTAACAACCGTTTTATCCAGTTGCTAAACGAATCTGCATGTTTTAAGCTTAATGGATCAATTCCTTCATCACAATATTAGAGAAATTGGAATTTTAAAAAATCCGACTACTGGAAAAATCTTCTCTTTTCTAGATGCTGTTAGAGTAAAATAATATATTTATTTTTGAAGCCTAGTGAGAGATTTATATACAAACAGACATCATATATGTATCATAATGAGATTATACAATTTTGTGTACTCGCAAATACCTTAAAGACGTCACCATAGAAACTAGAGCTTCAGAATGTTCAGACTGACTTTTGAACCTCCATCGTGATTCCCTACTCGCCAAAACATGCCACGCAGCACTCTTTTTTTTTAAGTTTCGTAGAAAAAGTCATTGGGCCATAGTCTTGAGGCATACGAAAATTTGACCGTGTGAAATTGACGTCATCGTGACGTTCATTATCAGTTGACAATAGCGCTCATTGGAAGATTTTTCAAATATATGTCATGATGGCGTCATTTTCGCATGGCGAAATTTTCCCAAGACTAACGGCCTGTTCACATAGGAGTCCGTTGCGTTGCGTTGCGTTGCGTTAAGGAAAAGATGACGTTGAGACGAAAATAAACCAATCATATGCCTCCAAACGATTAGCAATGAAATTTTTAACGCCTATGATGAGTTTATTTTCGTCTCAACGTCATCTTTTCCTTAATGCAACGCAACGGACTCCTATGTGAACAGGGCCTTAGGCTCATGATTAAAACTTCCCTATTCGAATAATTGACAAATTCGATTGTCTTTCTCTCTGTGTCAAAACATTTTGCTATAAACATTAAGAGAATAAATCTAATCTACTTAAAAATAAGTTTGTATTATATTCTAGGACAATTTCTTCAATATTAGTACTATAAAGTACAAATTAATTTTACCTTTGTTGTGCAAATAGGCCTCATTTAGACTTCTCAGTGTAGGTAACCAATTGCGGTATAGTTATGGTCAAAGATGAGGATTGCAATGATTTTTAGCTCAAACTAATGTATTTAAAATTTATTAAATGAGTATCTTTTTTAAGTAAAAATATTATGTTTAAACTTTTGTCATCACCGCAGAACATTTCTCTGCAACATGATAGTAAATAAATTGCTCATCAGATATTTATAAAGGATAGGATTTCTCTAAATCACTTTCCATGAAGGAAAACTGTCTAAAATATAAAGGTGAAAATCTACAAAATAGCTTAAACGTGAATATGCAGTTAGTTGGTGGCGTTACCTTCATTTTAAACGAATACTCTAAGAACTTTTACTAAAACAACAAAATTTTACCTAACACTACAGGTTTCTATTACAATTATTTATTGATGAAATATAATAGCAATATATCCCACAACCATTTCGGTACAGTTTTAGACTGTGCATCGAGTCGAACTGGGCTTGGATGACAGATACGGGCAAGTCATTCCATGCTGATTAATGTCTATGCTGCCACACCTCATCAATCGTAGTGGCTGGAGAGCGGTGGCGGCCCAGTCTCTCAGCAACCCATGACCAGATGTTTTCAATGGGTGAGGGGGTCTGGAGAACGTGCTGGCCGGGGCAACAGTCGAACACCCTCTGTGACGAGATAGGGCAGGACGCGAGGGGCAACATGCGTCTTGTTGAAAGATGACGTCTCTAAAGGCCTCGAAGATAGGGCACAGCCACCGGCCTCGATATTTGAGAAATGTAACGCTGGTTGTTCAGATTACCGACGACGTGAACAAGAAGAGTTCGTGTCGTGTACCCAATGTCTGTCCATACAATCACACCAGGTGCAAGGCCCTTATAACGATATCGAATGCAAACAGGCCATTTGCGTTTTTCTTGGTGCCTCCAGACGTCCGGATACGTCCATAATGATGCTGCATGCAGAAACGGGACTCGTCTGAAAAGACGACGTGGGGTAACTCCTGTATCCAGTTTTGTCGTTGGGCGCACCACTGTCGCCGCGCATTTCTATGCTGCAGTGTCAAATTGAGGCAGTCCGTACTGCTTCAGACTGTCCGTGCGGATACTTACCGTGCTGCAAACAAGCCCAATTCCTGACTCAAGGTCCGTGATGTGGCTGTACGATCTTGCAAGACCGACCTGACAACATGTCTGTCCTCTCTGGAGTTAGTGGTGGGAGGCCGTTGAGATCCTGCATGACGTTCAGTATGGCCCTCCTGAACCCATCGATTCCATATTCGCGTGACAGTCGTTGGATTCCGACCAGTGCGAGTAGCAATACGGCGTAACTATAAACCGCATTCTCGATAGGCCACGATCATGCCGCTATCGAATTCTGACACGTGCTGGTAGCCGTTTCTCCTTGTTATACGAGACGCTATGGCTTCTCACAAACAACTTACTTTCAAATGCGATTTCCGAATGAGGAAACCCGCTGCGTAACTTTCTTTATAAACATAGTTTGAGATCCTCTTTCTCCTTTGCGTAGTTCGATTGCGCTTAAATGCTAATCATTTGCATATCCCAGCATCTTCTTCCTTTCATGCGAATTTGACGTTTGTATCATCCTTCCTTCATGGTGTTGTAATTGTAAGTGCAGTTAGGATCATGTTCTACGATTTTTTCTATCTTGACCAAGCTTCGTATTTTTTTCCAAAGCCGTCACATTTTGACATATCTTTAGAGTGACAGTTATTAATTCCCATACCATCGACCGTCTACAAGAATGTAGAAGTATATTACGTCATGCTTGCGCATTCCATGCAGAAAAAATAATCGTTATTGTAACTTCGGCTCTAAGCACCGTACAGAAGGGTTATAGGGCCTTGAACTCATTTTGTATGAGAAGAATACTTATACCTTTAATCTTTGTGTCACCCCCTGCTCAGAATAAAAGGTTTTTAAGGATATTATCTATATATTTAAGTTGCTAAGCCGAGTTTTTGGGCAGTCCGTGAGAGAAAACTACTGCATCATTTTACTTCATTTTGGTCTTAAACGAAAGATTGTAGTCTGTAAATTTGCCAAATTTGGTTTTTGTAACCGCAATTTCTATTAATTAGCGACAATTTACAACTAAAATTTGATTTCTGCGCATGCTCAGTGGCATGTTTAAATCTGGCTATAGAAACTCACTGTTTTTGCGCATGCTCAGTGACATGTTTTAACGATAAACACGTTTATTCTGGGCAGTCTCTCTAGATCTCGCTCTGCCATTTTTATTTTTATGATAATTATGTTTGTGAAATAAAAGACTAAACCTGATGTAAACTGTTTATTTCGCGCTGTTTAATGAGCGGTAATTTTCAATTAAAAAAAATTGCTCTCTGCGCATGCTCAGTGACATTTTTAAATCGGACTTTAGATACTCACAAAGCACGAGGCCGCTTAAACACATTAATTTGTTTCTGCGCATTATTATGATTTTCAACATATGGCAATGATGTGTTGAGTATAATTTGCGTATTAATACATTTATTTACTATCTAGCCGTCATATTTTGACGGGTACCAACTAGTATTATAATAAAATACTAGAGAATTTTATAAAATACTCATTCAGTGACTTCATAGAAACAACAATTTCAATACTACGGTAAATTAATTTGAATGGCTAATTCTGCGAAAGTTTACACTTTATCGAAAGTAATTAAATTTTAAAAAGCTCGTGTTTAATACAGGGTGCTCATCAAAGAAAAAGAAAAAAAACATCCTAAGTGTTATAGTGAATTTAAATATTCATAGAAACAGCAATTTCAATACTATGGTAAATTAATTTGAATGGCTAATTCTGCGAAAGTTTACACTCTATTGAAAATAACTAAATTTTAAAAAACTCGTGTTTAATACAGGGTGCTCATCAAAGAAAAAGAAAAAAACATCCTAAGTGTTATAGTGAATTTAAATATTCATTATATGATATAAACTCGTGTTTAATACGGGGTACTCAACAAAGAAAAAGAAAAAAAAACATCCTATGTGTTATAGTGAATTTAAATATTCATTAAATGATATAAACTCGTGTTTAATACGGGATCCTCATCAAAGAAAAAGAAAAAGAGAAAAAAAACATCCTAAGTGTTATAGTGAATTTAAATATTCATAGAAACAACAATTTCTATAATATCTTCAAATTAATTTACTATATTAATACTATGGTAAATTAATTCTTCAAATTAATTTACCATATTAATACTATGGTAAATTAATTTGAATGTCTAATTCTGTGAAAGTTTACACTTTATCGAAAGTAACTAAATTTTAAAAAACTCGTGTTTAATACAGGGTTCTCATCAGCCATAGCTCATTACCATAGTATTAATTTACCATAGTGCTCATTTACTATAGTATTAATTTACCATATTAATACTATGGTAAATTAATTTGAATGGCTAATTCTGTGAAAGTTTACACTTTATCGAAAGTAACTAAATTTTAAAAAACTCGTGTTTAATACATTTTGCTCATCAAAGAAAAAGAAAAAAAAACATCCTAAGTGTTATAGTGAATTTAAATATTCATTAAATGATATATGATGTGCATGAATACTCAGAAATTTAACATTTATTTTGGCTAAAGTGTTTATAAAATTGAAAAAAAATTACAGTGATAATTTATTGCAAATAGTATCAATATACTACTGATCGAGTTAGTGAGTGGCAATAAGATTTTTTTAAAACAATGTAAAACTTCCAAATTCGGATAGATTTTAGTTTTCTGTAAAAAATATTGCTAAAAATTTTGCGAATTTTTTTATACATATTTTTTTTAATACTGAAGAAACAACGATTACTAAATTTACGTAAATTTCTTGTAAAATTATTTTTTTACCCAACAAAGGCTTTGTCACATATGACGGTGAAAGTTAGTGGGAAATTAGCGATTTTATTTATATTTTAATATGTATCTTTTAATAAGTCAATGATTTTTCTGAATATAATTAATTTGTACATTTCATTGCATTGTGATCCCCAAATGAAGGAAACAACTCTGGTTTTATATGATCAATTAATTTATTGATTAACATAAATGATATGATATTATACATTCCTACAAAACAGGGGAACAGATTTCTCAGACGCACCGGGCTTGGCGACAAGTTGGCGCCAAAACTCTTTGACGCCAACTTGGCGGAAAGATGGCGTCAACACATTTTGGCACCAACTTGACAAAAAGTTGGCGTCAAATGTTTTTGACGCCATCTTTTCCCTACTCCGCAGACATGTTAAAGTGCGAAATGTAAACAAAAACATCAATGGCGACTAAGAAACAACAAATAAGTTGGAAAACAAACTTACCGCTGGCTTTACGAAACTCGTAAGCGCACACGGGATCTTCGCTTCGCTCAGATACCCTCGCTACACTCCGCTACGCTACGTTCCGCGTCAGTCCAAAAACATTACAGAAAAGCCGCTGCCGCTGGCTTCGCTACGCACCGCTGGCTGTAGTACAGTACCACAAAGCTTCCGGTGGCTGTAGCGGTCAGTAAAGCAAAGCTTACGCTGGCCATACGAATTCGTAGGCGTAAACGGCAATTCTCCATACAAAACCTATTACACACCTGTTTTCAATAAAATCCAGCTTAAACAACAACCTCGTGCACTCAATGGCAACTTAGAAGCCATTGCACTCAATAAATGAACATAGCACCAAAAAACACACATATAACATCAAATAATGCACAAAATTTAAACTTAACTTTATAATCCACCATTATTTTAAAAACTCACACACCGCATTCAAAATTGTTCAACATAAGAAGAATCTTTTAATTCATCAAAATAAATCACCTGTCAAATGCACGTGATACATCCGTCACGAAATAATCACATGATAAATACGTCACGAATTTACAGGAACCACAACGTTGGCGCCTTAATCGCCTCAGCTTGGCAACCAAAAAATTTCGCCAAAATCGCATGGTTACCACGCCATACACAAAATCGCCAAGCTTTCAACACGGTGCGTCTGAGAAATCTGTACCAAAACGGGTCATACTTCATCTACACATACATTTAATTCATTCACTACAAAATCATTATTCGAATTAAGTCATTATACGAATTATCATTTATTTTTCGTTAACTACCATTATATGATTACTTCACTACCGCGCTCTATATTATTAAGTTAATGCAGGCTACGCAACGAGAAGCAATGACGGTATAATATGCAGAGGAAATAAAGGGATCGTACCTTTACAGATGATAATTGGCTCGTCGTTGTGGACATCGGGCACGGAGCTATAACGGCCTCTTTTCATTCACACCTCACTGGTACTGGATACGTCTACGGTGGAGTACGGGGCTCCTTTAGTCAATCTATGCGCACGGCATTGGGCACCTCACTGGTACTGGATACGTCTACGGTGGAGTACAGGGCTCCTTTAGTCAATCTATGCACACGGCATTGGGCACCTCACTGGTACTGGATACGTCTACGGTGGAGTACAGGGCTCCTTTAGTCAATCTATGCGCGCGGCATTGGGCAATGGGGCGCAGTCGTCTTACAGCTCTGCTGGCATCAGTCACGGCTTAAATCATCATCGGACGCACATCGTACATTTTACTAGCTGGGTGGCTGCTACTTCTGATTCTGACTTCTACTCTCTCAGTGTCCTGTCTGTCTTTTTTGCTTCCTCATATTATTTCATATTATTTTTCTCTAATTTCTGCCGGCTCCGCCTCTTCTCCATTCCATTGGCCATATTATTATTATAGGTCATCACAATTCGTCCCTGTCTGTCTTTTCTGCATCCCCTTTCACCAATCCGCAATGAGGGCGGGATTTATAAAATTCTCCTTTTTTTTCCATGCACTTTTTCCCATGCTCCGACATCATGAAACACGTGTTCTGTTTTATAGCCCTCATAAATTGTCAGTCTTTCTTTCTTTTTTTTCTTCTCTTTGTTACCATTCATTCTACAGCACTTTTATCTTTTAGTTTTATCTTTAGCAGTTTAGATTTGTCAGCCATTTGCTTCTTAGACCTGCTTCTCTCTTACACTTCGCAATTATGTTACTTTGTCCGTATTTCTCGATTTTGCTGCCCCTGGCCGTGACATTATTGTCATATCCCTATGACATCACACTCTGTATGCGAGTTTTCGCTGATAGCGTTTCAAGCAACCTTCTTCAGTTAAGCTCAGGTGATACATGTTACAAGGCCTTTCCACAAATACCAGGCTGAAAAAATCAATAAGCTATATATTCTAATTTCGATTTAAGAAAACAAAAGTTAAGAAAATGAGTTCTTAAAATATTCAGTTATTCAGACTGATATATATCAGTTACTTTTTTAAAATATACTTTTTAGGAAATATCAAAACAATGCTCCTTTTCAAGAGAGTTCATTCATCAGGCACAGTCTTGATGTTTTTTCCCTTCGTTACGTTTGACAAAACTGCTTCTTTTGTTTCTAAATTGAGTAATTTATCTTAATATATTTCGCTTCTAAACTTTTCCCAAAAAATGGAGAATGAATTAAGATAAACGACGTCTACTTTTTTTTTCTCCCTTAAATTCAGTTGACTTCTGCTTCAATTGAAATTGATATGCGTACTTCATATCAAAGGCATCATTTTCCGTAAAATTATGGGGAAAGATGTTTAATGTAAGGTGGAATTATAAATATTTACCTCGATATATTACACAAGGTGATTCTAAATATAAACATTCCTAGAGCTAGGGCACAATTTCCAAACGAAACTCAATCAATATTATTTATAAATAATAAAAGACTTACACACAAACACTCTTCACGAGTTAATTCTCCTTTAGGGACTCTTTTCTAGGTAAAAATATCTACCTGGCTTGCTAGCATCAAACTAGGATGGAATAAAATACTGATTGTGATACGAGAGTCTCTAAAAGATATGCACAAACATTACTTCAGAGATTATATAATTTTTTCAGAGTTACGTAATCGTAATTAATTTTCACCGTTTTTACAGTTCGTTAATAAAGTTTGTATCTAAAGCATTAATTATTTTCATATGCGTGAGAAATAAAGTGTTCAAATTTCTCCCATAAATGTTTTTAAAGTTCGTAATTAAACTGATGAAAATCTTTTTTTTTTTATTTAGAAGATATTCTAATGTCTTACAAGACGTAATGAGCTCCCAGTGATTATACATATTAGAAAAAGCAAACTGTTAATAACCTATATATATATATATATATATATATATATATATATATATATATATATATATATATATATATATATATATATATATATATATATATATATAACAGTTCAGTGTCTGACTGACAGATAACGCACAGACGAAACCGCCGGATCTAATGGGCTGAAATTTTGCATGGCGATTCTTCTTATACTGTAGGGGAGCACTACGAAAGAGTTTTAAAAAATTCTTCTTATATTTTTTTAAATTAAATTTTTAAGCTGTTTCTGTAGCTTTTTTTAAGTTTGCATTTAAAAAAATAATCTGAGGGTTATAAAATTTATATCACGAGAAAGATCATAAAAATTTCTTTAAAATGAAATCTTTTTCGAATTTTTATCTTCATTTTCTGATTGATTTTTGGTGAATTTTTAAATATTAATTCTTAGAATTTAATTTATTAACTGCTGATCACGTGGTTTCTTTTCTTTTTGTGATACTTTAAATTAATTTGGCTTCACGTGCATAACAGCGAAAGAAATTGACAATCAAAATATTGAAATGGGTAAAAGATAAAATTTAACCACTAGACTAATTGAGATGGGAGTATTTTAAGAATTTAATTCAAAATAGTATGTTTTGTGGATATTAAACATACAAATTAATTGCATACATTGACCGTTATATTTAATTTGAATATTTTCTTCTTCATTATTTTGTCTTTTAAAATATCCATTACGATTTTCTTATAAATAGACATTTTTTTGGCATTAATTGCATACATTTACCGTTGTATTTAATTTGAATGTACTCCGGAGCGAAGCACGGATATCCAGCTAGTATTACAGAAAGCTTGTGGAATACGGATTGCTATTAGCAATGTAATCGCAGACGACATCATCTAATCTCAGTTCTTTCCCTTCTCTCTTATTAGTCCTCGTATCAAATATTTCTGTTGGATATCCCATTAGAAGTTACTATTGGCTCTTTCTGGGATCCTGTATTAGTTTATAAATACGTGTGATGTTCTTTTTTTTAAGTCAGTCTGTGTCTATCTCTGTTGTAGCTTGTATATGTTTGACCTACTGTAATTAAATGTCTATTTTCCCGGTTCAGGGAACTCTTTAACTTAACGCAGTTTCCTCACTTATTCTAATAACTAGAAGGTAACCCGTCATTGTGACGTCATAATGCTAATAATGACGTCATAATGGAAAAAGTATATGAAAGTTAAAAAATATCCCGAATTATCTAACAATATTGCATTTAATCCACACCTTGTAAAAGCAAACCCTTTCATTATTTATTTATTTAGTTTTTCATGCGATTGGAGAAGTAGACTGCCATCCAGTTTTTTACAGCTCACTACGCGATATGAATACTTGAGGTACTTGATTTATTCACATTCAAGTTTGTTTACTTTCAGAATTCCTCGCAAAAGTAAACAGATTTTTAAAAACTGTTAAATCTACAGCTAAAAGCATCCAATTTTTTTTAGTTCTGAATGTTTTATAGAAAAATAGACTGAACAAACGTGATTTGATGGAGAAGATATTAGTTTTTAGGTAAGAAAAAATTCTGATCCACATCTGAAATTGAAATTAAGCCTAATCGGCCGTTTGTATACTGAGGGCTTCAATTGAAAGATGAGTACAGCCCGGAAGTGTTATACAGAGACAACAGCTATTATATATATATATAATTGCAATGCACAGCCTCCTGATATTCACACACACACAAAAAAAAAAATTAAGAATCGCAATTAGTTGCAAACGAATAAGAAAAGTTCCAGAAAATTCTGCCGTACTCTCCTCCCATCCCTTCAATCTCACGAAGTGACCTTCACGAAGCTACTAGAGATTTAACGCGCTATTCCCGGTGTGGTGGAGTGGGTCGTGAATCGTATAGGTAACAACAGTAATTTTAGGCAAAGACATACCTGTAACGCTTTCTTTTATTTAAGCAGAGCTGATAGCTATGTGGATTGCAGAAACAGTTTAGGCCTAGTTGTTAAGGATAGCCAACACATGTTTCTTCAACATATAAACGCATCTAGATCAACCAAAAAAACCCCGTCCAAGTTACTACTAGACTTCTAACAAACGAAATGTTGAAATTCGCGCCCAGGCGAAAACGGGAAAAATCTCGCCAATTTGGTGCTTGCCACAAGACCCGTTCTGGTAGAATAGCGCAATGCAACTGTGTAAGGTATACATAAGATTCGATTTACAAGAATCGAACTTTTGAGTGAATAAATTAAAGAAGCTGCTTGAGATATGCTAATTTCGGCATACGCGTTTGGTATAAATACCAAGCAGCTTGATTAATACAGAGGTCGAAAAAGAAGGTTTTGTTAAGGTTGATAGATAAGCGATAGGGAGCTACGAGTTAAGCAGCTCCAGGTGTTATCCTGCGCTAGTGCTTAGGGGGCCCAAATGTTACGTGGCAGAACTGCTGGTTTGACTCTCTGCTGGTTTGTGAGTATTTGCAAAGTGTATTTCTATTGAATGTTAATATATATTCTGTACAAGTAGTACGTATGCTTATTGCAGTAAAAGCAAATTCTATATGTGCAATGAATTCAATAAACATTGTTTCATGTATAAACTGTGTTTGTATCAAATTCATTTAGAGTGCCACTTCAAATTATATACACCCAAGTGCGAGTAGAAGTGAGCTATACTCTACAACTGGTCAGCGGCGACAGTCTGCGGCGATAAAATGGACAAAAGAACTTCGCCAAATATGCCAAGTGACTGATTCTTTTCAACTTACAAAAGGCGCTGGAAAAAATTGCGAAAAACTTATATTCAATAATAAAAATTCAAAATTGTGTAGCTATATTCTATACCCGGATTGGAGATGAGAACAATCAGTGGCGCTTCTCAGGACTCGAACTGAGGTCTCTCGGTACCGGGTCCCGGCGCACTAACCACTAAAATGTATGTCATTCAGAATGCATGTAAAAAAAAAAAATCTAGGGACTAGGTACGTTCATTGATAAGTCATCAGTCCAGTTTATTCACTTTATCTTCATTAGATAAATCACTTTACGTTAGATGCTTTAAGACAACAATAAAATATGTACTCCTTATTCCCCATGTGTTGATTTATCTTTCAATCTTTCATTTTATTCCCCGAGTTGTTCCCGAACTATTAGTAGTCGGGAGAGTGTTGATTAAATTTCTCGTTGCGACCAATACTTTTGTTGCCGTTTCTTTTGCCTGGTTCAACTGTTATAAATTAAGAACAATATTTTTTTTCCGAAATACTCTTCTGGTGAAGTCGACTCAGTTGGCAGTAATATACTGTTACGAACTTTACGAGTCTATGATAATCTCGCCAAATATGAGAGTTATCGCCAAATTGGCGATGGATTTGGTGACACATTTCGGTCGCCAAATTTGGCGATATGACGTCATATAGTCGCCAACCTTCTAGACCTTTCTGGAATCTTCTAGTGATATCTAGCTGGTTGACAGATAGAGTGTGCTTAGTAAGTCTATAAATATACCTGGCATCGGCATTGGAACTCAGTGTTCTTTTCTGCTGAGAATTGAATGTATTGAAAGTGCGTTAAGAATGTATTGTATTGAAGACTCTGTTATCCTGACTTGTGATTTCAGAGTTTTCTGCTGTATAGAAGACAGTTGTTGTGTGTTTTCTGTTTGAATTTGTGTATGCACCTGAAGAATTTACAGAACAATAGATTTTATTTTCTGGGCAGTTTTTGAAGGTAATTTTATTCAATCCTATCGAAACCAGGAAAACGGAACAATACGTTAATCTATGACGCTGTTATTTTAATGTTTACTACGCGAACGCACGAAAAGCAATCTGTCGCTTTCGTGTGAGATTATGAACAACGTTTAAACTATGCGTCTATGTTGTCAGAAAGATTTGTCTATCTGATATGTGTACAAACCTGTCTATGATGGATCGTTGTATAAATATGTGTAGAAATACAAAAAGAATTTGCTTTCATCGAGATGGTTCTCACTCATTGTTAAAATTTGTCGTATGCAGCAAAACCGCTAACCGTATATATATATATATATATATAATATCGAACTGTGTCGTGTAGACGTGTACTGAAATACAGATAAGAAATTGCATACCCCGAGAATGTTCTTACGCTTTGCTAAAACTTTTGAGTCTCCCAGTCGATATAATTGAATTTTCCTATCTCGTACCATTTTACTACCTGATATTCAAATTTCACTTCTGGACTTGATATAATTTGTCTACGTGACGTACATTCCACGGCATGCTTTGATCTAATTTGAATAGGTGATGCGAATTTCACAACATTTCAATCGATCCTTTTAATATTTTTATCCGAAATTTCGAATTTTAATTGGATTCAGGTATTTACGGAATAAACTAATACCTTTTTTGCATAAAATTATAGGAATAAATTTTCTGCTCGCTTCTAAAGAAAATTGCATTTCTAAACTCTAGCTCGATTAATTTCAAGACTGATAAATTTTTATCGAATCTTCCAAGCTTTTTAATGATCCGATTCTGAAAGAATTTTGTTAGCAGTTTTTGTAAAAATGGGTGAACCAATTAGTGAAAAATATTTTTTTTCTCTGAACTTGCTCATTTTCGTATGTATTGGCAAAAAAAGTATTATTTCAAGAGTAATTTTGATTTTTAAAAGTACATTTTTAAAGGCACTGAAAAACACCGATTAGTAATTTTGAAAGTAAATTGGTAAAAATCAAAGTGCAAATCTAGAATCAAGTTATTAAAGGAGTGATCTGCCGGCAACACGGAAAACATAAATATTTAGAAGATGTTTAGATTCATTCTTGATATCACTCTGTTACTTTTCGATTCCCAGAAAAAAAGATGTTTTTTACACGTTTACTAAAGGAAATATTTTGTTAGCTATGACATTTTTATGACATGTTGAACAATTATAATGAATTTGAAATCAATACAAACTAAGTTTTTGCTTGGTAAACTTACGTTATGAAATGCGTGTCATGCATGATTACTATTTGGATCCTCAGTCAATTAAAATTAAGAAATTTAAAAAAACTTAGTCTTAGTAAAAAGTGTAGTTCTCAGCAGGATAATTGAAGGCAAGCCTTTGAAAAATATATCAAACTAGGGAAAAATAAAACGACTTTTTTTATTTAGTTTAGCATTATTGCCCGGCGATGCCCGGGTAGATATATAGATATAAAATTTTTGATGCATTCCATCAAAAAATTACTGGGCTGCACCCCCCGCTCTTCATGTTCATCTGGATAGACAGATTGCGCTTAGCGCGTTTCTACTGAAATGTTATACAAACAATGAGAAAGAAAGAAACTTTGAGCCTGTGGACCTTCGTCTGATTATACGTCTGATTTTATTGAGAATTAATAACACAGTGTTGCGTGATTCGCACGTTTGGATTGAATAAGTTTACTGTTTAATTATATTTGTTAGATTCTTTTTAATTAGATTTAATTATATTTGTTTGATCCACTGTTTAATCAGAAATAAGTTTTATAATTTACATTTGCCTTTATTATTTATTTTTCCCTTAAAAGCTCAGTTTGTTCCACATCACCCAAGAGACGCACTTTTTTCCACATCACCCAAGAGGTAAAGGGCAAGATGCATTATCCCCTTTATTTATTCAAAGTAAGGTGGGATTCCACATGAAGCCTATTTTCCTTACTTTGGTGATTCGGTTTTTTATTGCGACAGGCCAAAAACCGTATAGGTTTTTAATTTTCCCAAGGCCAAAAACCGTTGAAAAAGCGAATTGTAAATCGGTTCAAGCGATGAGAAAAACTGCAAATAACAAAGAACACAAAGTAAGAGCCGGGAAAGTCGTGTTAAAACATACTAATTTGAACTGCATTCTTAAAAACTCCCATTTCTGTTAGTCTAGTGGTTAAGTTTTATCTTTTACCGTATTTTAATATTTCTTTTGTCAATTTATTTCGTTGTTATGCACGCAACGCAAAATTAATTTAAAGTATCACAAAAAGAAAAGAAACCACGTGATCAGCATTTCATAAATTAAATTCTAAAAATTAATCCTTAAAAACTCATCAAAAATCAGAAAAGGGAGGTAAAGATTCGAAAAAGATTTCGTTTTAAAGAAATTTTTATGATCTTTCTCGTGATATAAATTTTATAACCCTCGGATTATCATTTTAAATGCAAACATAAAAAAATTAGAAAAACAGCTTAAAAGTTTAGTTTTAAAAAATCAAAGAAGAATTTTTCAAAAATCTTTCTTAGTTCACCCCTCCACTATAGACTCCACTATAGAAGAATCGCCATGCAAAATTTCAGCTCTTTATGTCCAACGGTTTGGATGTGCGTTATCTGTCAGTCAGTCAGTCAGTCAGTTAGGCAAGGCCAAAGGTTATTACTATGAAGCTCTCCCCCCCCCCCCTCCGCGCGGGGAAAGAGGAGTTGGTTATAACCGCGCGGGGGATAGGTTCAGATTTCACTGATAACATGTGGGGAACGGCCTGTTTCCACAGGGGGTACTCGCACCTCTAGGGGCACAAAAAATCATTAAAAAATTAATTAAAGAAAAACTAATTGAGCCCCAAACTTCGTTTTTGCTGATTTAAGTTTCTCGGGTCCTAAACATTAACTGTGCCGAATTTGGTCCCGGTGGGTTAAACAGTCTATGATTCTATAGCGGACAAACAAACAGACAAGCTCTTTTATATATATAGAAATAACCCAAAATTCTTCTTTTAAATTTGTTAGAATTACTGTCTTTCAGGATGCAATATCTTATATTTTAAGTAAATTGGAGCTGGGACCTATTGCTTAAAAAATCATATTCATGTTTGTCTAAACAGTTGCTAAAACTTTCTATGAAATTTAACTGTGAAATTTTTGCATACTATTTTTTTTCTTACAAAAGCTGCATTTTAAATAACGTATTAGTATAAAAACATTTGCAAGCAAACTCTCAAATCTTAGAAGTGAATGGTTATTTTTTTTTTGTTCCTGTGGAATTATAATCTCTTCAAATTTTCATTTTTTAATGCCTAACAAAAGCATAAATAACTGTAAATTGGTTTAATCGTTTCAAGATTAAAACTGACTAACAATTATAAATTCACCATATTTAACCCTTCGGCGGAAACAATTATTTTCCCTTAGTGGGAACATGTGCCTGTGAGGCAGATATAGATGGATTATCTCTTTCCCAGGTATTCTTAACTAAATATCCAGGGGGTATTTGGGGTTTATTACATTTCACGGTAGCCACAATCGTAAAACCATTTCCCCTTAATTCCTGACCAGCTTCTATTGAACAGAACCAATTATCACAGGTTATATTTCGGTTCATTTTGTAGAGGCATTTAAGAAAATGAGTCTTGCTCAGCCTTCGTTTCAAAACAGGTAACATAAAATAGGGTTAGGCCAAAGTTGCTCCCAGAACCTTCAAATACTCAAATCTCGAAAGATTGTCAGCCTTACTGTGCATTTTATATAAAATGTATGAAGAATATCTGCCTGACAGTCAGATATTTAAACTTACTTTAGTGGGAATATATGTCTAGTAGACAGACAATGTTCTAGAAAAATTGCCAATACCTGAACCATAGAAGGCTGACGTCACGAATCCTCCTTCAGAACTGAAGACAAGATGTTGACTGAAGCGTAGGTAGACCGCACAGTACCGAAGGTTGAAGGTTGGGGAACCCAGCGTTGAATAAAGAAACCATAGCTGTCTGAAAGACGGATGTTCCGGCCGAAGGGTTAATTTATCCCTTCCTAGCCATGTATGTGTTAACAGTCTGCACCTGAACAATCTAAGATTAAAAACAAACGTGGAGAGCTATTTGACTTCTATAAAGGAGAAGTAAAATTAAGAAAAAATAATCATTCATTGTTTGGAATTATGATTATTTGTACGGAGGAACAAACATGCGTTATGAGACTTAGGCCGTCTGCACACGGAGCAACTCAAAAGAAATTGATAACTGACTCGAATCACAAACCAGTCCGTGTTGAGTCGTAACCTATGTAATTGAATGGAGCCACGCACACGGCGCAACTGGTTACAAACCCGGTCGACGGGTTTGTAACCAGTTGCGCCGTGTCGACCCAGTTGTCAGTCGACCCGTGTGCAGACGGCCGTAGGGTGAAATTCAAAAATCCTTCTCCTAGGCAGTCTCATACGGGGTAATGCAAATAAATATATTTCAGTCGTAGAGAAAAGTAACTATCCATGAAGGTTTTATTGATTATTTATCTAATAAACAGAGGAACTAATATTTGAGTTAGTCATTTTTCGAAGAATATTTTCAACTGTTTCTAAAATTCTTCTGAGATCGCTTTTCTAAACCCTAATTATTTTCACTACCTGGCAAAACAAGAATTTTGGACCTTTGATAACAAAACTGAATAAACCTGAATGTATTTTAACTTTAAATGAAAATATTCTACAATAAAATGACTTTCTCTCTATATTTCACTAAGATATTCACTAAGATAAAACTAAGTCCACATGAAACGCTCTTTCAAACAATTTGTCTTTGTCTTCTCTCACACAAAGATTACATATTCTCAATGTCTATTTTTTTAAAAAGATTTTACCTCAAAAATACATATCTAGAGTTACAGGTATTTACAAAAATAAGATTTCATTATAAATTAATAAATCACTTTTAGAGTAAACTTAATACAAATGTGAATCAATTAATTTTAAAAATTAAATATCTCAATAACGAAGTATTCCTGAAGTATTTATGGATGCTAAGTAAAATTGTGAAAAATGTTTAGTAATTCTTATCGTATTAAATTTCGATATACTTCAAGACCATATACATTGTTATAATTCTCTAAAATTGCATGCTCAATACCTCTTGCCATCCTGGCTCAGCAACTAAAATGTTACAATACACTCGTACTAATAAATAATTATATATGACCTTAACCTAGTTGTTTTCCCCATGTCTTTCCAGAAATGAAAGTTTTGACTCACGATGCCATTAAAATCTTGAATGATATATACTTTTCTTTTTATGCAGAGTGTCTAATCAATGTTTCATATTCTAATCCCCATTTTAATTCTTGTCTCAGTGTCACCTTCCACAGTTTACTATTATCTATGATATATACTAACGTTTTTGCGAGACTTCAATTAAAGAACGCACTCGTTTTACGAACAAATATGCTAGACCTAAATGTTATACTATAAATCTAACGATATTTTTTAATTATATAAAAACAATAATTTTAGTTATGATTTGTTAAATCGTGAGACTACTATATGAGGACTGTGGATTAATTAAAATGGCAACGCAAGGTATGTTTTAGGTTTTTAGAGCTTTTGGTGGCAAAATTGTCCCTTTACCTCCTATCTGAAGAAGGTATGTGGTCGAAACGTTAATTTTAAGGTTAAAAACTTAAAAAAATTTGAGAAAGATAAATAATCCGAAGGGGCGAAAAAAATTGCATCATTCCATAGAGCACCACCTAAACAACCTGAGTCATGTGACTTGTTAAAACTCTAGATTTATATCAGATTCGTAAATAAAAATCGGCCTTTGCTACTCCAATTACAGTTCAGTGTTTATTTTAGAAAATGCGTAAGCGAAATGATGACTTCCACATTCACATCTCTGATGTTACATCAACTGGGTGTATTGTTAAGTTACCTCCATGTTCTTTTGTTCAAATCCTTTTTCATACAGAAATGATGTTGCCGGATATTTTACTCTTGAAACCTCATTAGAATATCATAAAGTTTGTGAGTAATATATACAGAAGTACACGACATTTTAACTTGCTGATAAGATAAATGAAAGTTTAAATCTGAAGTTTACACAAGGAGAAATGTTCTATGCTACTTGTATGTTTGCTATACTTCTCATCTTGCTTGAAGGAATTCTGAGGCAAATTTCTATGGAAGACAATTAACTTAGTTTTCAATTAGTCGATAAGAAAAGCTAAAAAGGTTCTTTTAAGTGCTTTTGAATGCATGAATAAATAGCCAAACAGCAGTTGCCTTAAAGATGTGAGTTAATGACGTCAGTTCAAAGAATCTATGTAAACACGTTTGTCCTGATTTCAAAGAGAATAAATTGAAAATCCTAAGACATTTCTTTACAAGTAGAGGTCCACTTGTAGAAGTTATAAGTTTTTTAATATCACCATAAACAAAGTGTCTGATAAAAGGATACAGAATCGCGTAAATGTAACCCAAAATGTTTTAAAGGAAGAGTGCTACAATGTCTGGCGAAAACGCAGTTAGGCAAGGCCTTAAGAATTTAATTGTAACGATCTGAATAATCCAATCTCTGAGGGTGGAGAGAACAAAGTTCCTGTGGAATAAATACAATTTGGGTCTCATAGACTAGGCGTCAGTATCAGTGGGAAGTGCAAGTGTTTTAAGGTAAAAAAATATTCAACCGAAAATTGATTTTAGAGGAATATTTATAACTTTCGCATGATTTTGACTGGGTGAAACAACTGGGAGTTATCCTACCACTGAATATTTCAGAAGTAAGTCGGAACATACCGCTTAGCTTATGAATGAAAATAAAAACCTCATCTGCTATCTTTGTGTGAGAATCCCATTGCATCATACTTCATACATATGAGCAAAACAATTACAGAAAATCCTTCTCTTTGGGGGTAAAAGAATACGGTGTCTACAAAAATCTTAGACGTGGACTCAATGAAATTTATAATGGAAGTAATGTCGAGAATTAAATGTTAGTGTTATGATTCCATATTAAAGGAAGCTCAGAGGGTTAAAAATATATTTTTATTTTTATTGCACATCATTTAATTTCCTGAAAAAAAAATAATTCATGTATTATCACTTATTTCACCTTCTTTGGGGACTTAAGGGTTGTTAACTGAATAAATTTTATTCTATTGACCTTATTTTTTATTTTATATTCATTTACCATCCTTTCATTTTACACCAGCGAGCAATATTTCGATATTTCTTGCTCCTGGCCTGAATTACAGTCTATCACTTGTGTTAAAATTGAGCTACAGAAAACTTTTATAAAGATATGTATTTAAAAGGTTCCTATTTCTGACCTATTACTTTTTTATTATTTGCAAATCAAGAGAAACTTGCATAAGACCTTATACCAATTGGTAGCGTTTTATGAAACAAACTAAAGCCCCCAAAATAAAATGTACTATCACTGCTGACATTTTCCCTTTTTTAAACTTCTGGCATTATAAAGGAATATATCTGGTAGTCGTACGAATCACTTTTGTATTGCAGTCTCAACATTACACGTTTATGCAGGAACCACTAACAGCCCAAATATGGTTTGATAAGCGCTAAATACATCATATTCCATTAATCATGTAAAATGCTTTAAAGTTAGTCCAAAACCTTTTATTGACATTAACAGGCAATATGCATACATGTTTTTTATCATTCACGTTGTTTTTATAAATGTAGTCTATATATATAAAACAGTTCCGTAACTGACTGACTGACTCACTCACTCACTCACTGACATACAACGCATAGACTAAACCGCTGGACCTAAAGGGCTGAAATTTTGCATGGCGATTCTTCTTATAGTGTAGGGGTGCACTAAGAACAAATTTTGAAAAATTATTCTTAGATTTTTTTTAAATTAAATTTTTAAGCTGTTTTTGTAACTGTTTTTAAGTTTGCATTTAAAATAATAATTTGAGGGTTATAAATTTATATCACGAGAAAGATCATAAAAATCCCTTTAAAATGAAATCTTTTTTGAATCTTTACCTCCATTTTCTGATTTTTGGTGAATTTTTAAAGATTAATTTTTAGAATTTAATTTATTAAATGCTGATCACGTGATTTCTTTTCTTATAATTTTGCGTCACGTTCATAGCAACGAAATAGACAAAAAAATATTTTTTTCTTGCTAATGCGGCAGACGATCGGAAATTATCCCAAAAAATATTAAAATACAGTAAAAGATATGTTCCTCAAACAGTACTATATTAACTGCACTATATTCTTTAGTATGTTCTATTAGATTTAATTTGAATATTTTCTTCTACATTATTTTGTCTATAAAAATATCCCTTCCGATTTTTTTTATAAATATATTTTTTCGTTTTTTTCACATCAATTGCATACATTGATCGTTGTATTTATTATAAATATATTTAAACATATTTTTGGCATTAATTGCATACATTGACCGTTGTATTTAATTTGAATGTATTCCGTAGCGAAGTACGGGTTTTTAGCTAGTGTGTATATATTAGAAGTAAGCAAAATGTGAAACAGCATTTCTAACAGATATAGTTATGGTATTTGTTACGGCTTCACGGCAAATTATTTAGGTTGGTTACCTGGAAGTGTTAAACTTTGATTAGCGCAAAATTGTACAAAATACAAGAACAGTCAGTTTCTGCTGTCCTCACCTCTCTGAGTTCATATTGTTGTTGTTTCTAATAACCCTTGGTCGGAATTAATTCCGGATCAGGTTCATATACGCTAGCGAGTTGAGGATCCGGTTTATAATGACCCCACAACTGTCAGAGTCCGATTTAGTCAGGTGCCACCTCAATTTTAACCGAGCACCCCCAGTGGTGACATCTGGTGGGGATCGTACCCTCTCCTAACGTTTATGACCTCATAGACAGACTACCCCGTCTGCAGACTTAACGTGCCCATATCCGGCCTAGACGGAGGTTTTCAGGGCTTGTAGGGATTCGATCCGAGCACAGTCAGCACTGAAAGCCGCTCGAGGTAACGCGCTACCGCTAGGTTACCTCGAGCGCACATCTTTCAGCTAAGTTATTGATTGCTAGAGCGTGAGATAAATTATTTTCTTGCTATAGATTCAATCTATGTGGATAAAAGGTATTTGAAGGGGAGGTCATATCTATAGAAAACGTGAATTATGCCTCTACATAAAGGTCTGCAATCCTACTTCTTGAATTGAAGATTTACGAGTCAGTTAAAATAAGTAGTCATAGGAAGGTAGAATCAAGCATGAGTGTCTGGGCCTGATGATTTTATTAAACGTTGTAATACCAATGAACCTACCTAAAAATTTATCTATTTTATTCATTTTATAATATTACCATTCAAAACATTTATTTAACTATCCAAAAATTTAAATCCTAACTGATTTAATCCCGTGAGTAACATTTGTAGTAAGCACCATTAATAAAAGGATTATATTTTCGAATTCACATCTGAGATTCTATTTCTGTAGACGCTGTCTCCTTCCGCCGCCAGGTAAGACCTTTATCATAATCTTTCTTATTTCGATATGATATATAAAATCGTGTTACAGAGACAAAGCCTATCGGATGTGGTTTCTATTTCTGTCTTTGGGTAAATAAGTCACGTCCGAATGTGACGTCAGTAATGCTTAACATTATTCCATATATTCTATTGTCTTAGTCCATATTCTGCTGTCTAAGTACATGTTGTACTCTGACTTCAAGTAATATATCAAAGACCATTCCTTGTTTTTGAGCTGAAATCCCTTTTTGTCTAGTTGCATAAGAGAATAAGAATTCAAATATGTATAACGATTTGAAAACATTCGGGATCTGAATGTGTAATAAGTGTATTGCAATGACTTTTAAAATTATTCAATAAAATTTAAATAAATGTCTTTTTTTTAGATTTTCTTTTGGGAAATTAACAATTTTAATCTGAAGACACCATACGAAAACATCTATCTGTAGTCATAATATTAGTATCAAAACTATTACGACAATTCTATGCCAAAAAAAGAAATATTAATACGATCCCTTCAATTAATCTTATACTCATCGCTTTTAATCTTATTTTCCGTTCTCTTACTCTCCTTTAACTTCTCGTGAAGTTAATTGTACGAATACATGATGAATCTCGCTACCTGCGCTTATACAATTAATTGTCTAGGAGTACTCTAAAATTTGTAGTTTAAAAATAGGGATTTTCGATGTTTTAATATATATATATATATATATACAGTCGAACCTCCATTTATCAAAATAGCAAATTGCCGGAAAAAATTCGATATACAGAAATTTCGATATATAGAATTGAACTTAGTTTTATCATAATTCTCCTAAAAAAATTAATTAAAGCTAATTTTCGTATACGAAACTCCATTCGTAATTTATATGCGAATCCCATTAAATGAAAGTTAATAACTAAAAAATGAATTAATATGAAAGATTTATTGAGTACTACATATTTTTAAAAAAACAATGATGCAGACAATGGTTACAATGATCACAGTTACATTGTTTTAAAAAAACTACGAATATCTTGCTGAACAGCCAGTTTTGCGGAAAGTTCAAAGAAATGTTCGTATTTATTCAGCCCACTAAAAACTTCATCAGGGACATTTTCCGCGAGTTGAAATCCACGACGTATTGTTTCAAATGCCAAAAATTGGGAGATTATTTTCTAAAGTGGAATAAAATCTCCCAATTTGTCTTGAAAAAAATTTCGATATATAGAGATTTTTTCGATATATAGAAACAATTTTTCTATGTAATGAACATGGAGATTTGCTAAGAGTTCGATATATAGAAAATTTCGATATGTGGAAGTTCGATATATGGAGGTTTGACTGTATATATATATATATATATATATATATATATATATATATATATATATGACCCTCGCATAATGAGCATAATTCATTCTAGAGTCTTACTCGTAATGCGAAATAATTTTTCTCATATAAACTAATGTAAAATACGATAATGCGTTCCATGCCAAAAAATACTCAAAATTTTTTCGATGTAACGTTTATTATTTAAAGATAATTACTTATACATAAATTGTTAAGGAGCAAAATCATCCATATATAGTTTATTACTTACGAATTTATGACACATATGTAATTTTTTTACTAGAAAGTCATTTAGCGACATTTGTTTTTCTCGGCGCTTCAAAATTTGCTGAAAATGTGCCACTGCATTGTCATTGAAAAAATTTATAGCGTGCATAGCCACCGTCTTATGAGGGTGATACTTTGTAACTTACGATGCAACAATTTCCCATGCTTTCATAATTTCTTTTGTTGCGCCAGAAGATTGTTTCTTTGCTGTTTCTTCGTCCTTTTCCACTGACAAACTCTCCTCTACAACTGCTTGTTGTGACAGACACTGCAATTCTATTAGCTGTTCGGTGGTCAGCTCTTGGTTGTGCTCTTCCACAAGCCCCTCAATATCATTGTTATCCTCCAGTCCCATGATATTGGCTTCTCGAACCATCCATGACTACCCTTAAATACTTATTTTTCGGCCGTTGATGATCCTGGCGTATTCTTAACGAGGTCTGCGAAAATAACTTTCCCTTTCTGACAAATGATGTTTTCGTTGATAGTATCGCCTTGTAATTTGCTTTTCGTTTATCCATATGAGAAGAACCTTTCAATATCGTCAAGAATACGTAACCGTTGCGTAGATATTCTTGTCACTCCCTTTGAAGCATCTATCTCCTTAATCTTGTCCTTGTTCTTGAGGATAGTGCAAATCGTTGATGTAGACCGACTGTATGTGCGTGCTAGATCAGCCACGTTCACATCTCGTTCTCGCTTTTCTACGACTTCACGTTTCATTTCTACGGTTATTTTTATCTCTTACAGTTGCCTTCTTATGGCTTATTCGCCGGGGACATTTTTGAAGGGTTATTTAACTTTACACAAAAAATCACAAACAATGTATATACAAAAGTTTGGAAAATATGTAATCACAAACGGAACTAACATGCTAGGGCGATGAATCCTAAACACAGACTGACGTGAAGGGGGACTTCCTTCCACGTCACTTTCCTTCTACGTCACATGTTGCTCGTTAAGCGAGCCATTTTTTTCACGATTTATTTTGCTCGTTATGCGAAAATACTCGTTATGCGAGGTGCTCGTTAAGCGAGGTTCCACTGTATATATATATATATATATATATATATATATATATATATATATATATATATATATATATATATATATATAAATTTTAAGACTGATTGCCGCAGTGCTATACAACATCTGAGCAACTGGACCAAAGTTGGTGACAGGACATCTGTGTCGATACTTAAATACCTTAAGGATCTTTCACGTCAGAGAAGGATTTACTTCTAGTCGATTCCTGCACATATAGGCCTCCGTGGAAACGAGATTGCTCACAATCTTGCAAAGAATGGTGTTTCCAGTCCATCAACATCAGGTGTCGACTTGACCTTTTCCAAAATATGATCAAAAATAAAGATATCAAACCAGAAATTATGGTTGGCTCCTCCGACCCACTCATGGTATTCTGGAAAATCTCCTGGCGGTTCCTTCACAGTTAAAGGGGGCAGGGCTGTCGAGGTCACCATCGGTAGACTCATGAGTGGACATGTCGGGAGCCTTACTTTTATCAATGGACAGAAAACTTTTCAAAGTTGCACTAAATGTGCTTCAGCACTGGCATCCCCTGCCCACCTATTGGGCTGCTGCATGAGGACTTATTTACTGCGCCTCTCGTGTATGACTTTTAAGAGTATGACTTTTTGAGTATGACTTCTCGTGTATGACTTTTTGAGAGTCCACGACCTCTTGGACTTGGTCAGGAATAAGCCACAACAACAACAATGCGTTTTTTAAGAACCTTCAGTTTGATCAGTATATTTCTTTATTGAATGCTAAATAGTGGAAACATTACATCAAAGCTTTAAAATAAACGTTTGATAAAATACATTTAAAACATTTAATATTTAATATATATTGCGTTGAATATATTTCAGAGAGAATTGTAGAATTGTTTTATTCACTAGTAGAGGGTACTGAACATAAATTCTTTTCAAAATACCCTCTAGATGCAGCACAAAAAAGGGATAAAAGACCCTATTAATACTTATTTCGCGTGAGTGATATTCATTAAATTTTTTACCCTGAAATTCTACCCAGCCAGCAATTTCGGGCAGAGCGAGTTATCTGTTTACTTACCTGGTAGTTTCATTGCCCATTGCGGCTGTCATAAAGAGACCTTCATCTAGTTCGTATCTATTCTCACTGGCTGCCTACTAACTGTTTGGGGTACACATCTGTACCTCGAATTATCAAAACAGCAGTCGTATCTTTTATTGTCCTTTTAAAAAAATAGAATGGTGGTAATTATTTTTTTCATTTGCAGGACAAAGGTGGTAGTCCTCCAACAACAACAAAAAAAAACAATAACAAAAAATCAGTTGCCAGAATTGATCAACTTTATGTGGTGATACACTGAACCGGCTCTGCCGTACCCCATCCAAAGGAAAACGTGACGATGGCCTATGCACTAGTTCTATAAATTTACTTGACTCTATAGGAATAAAGTTTAGGATTCTTTTGATAGGCTCTTGCACAAAGGAAAGGGTAATGAACGGATGCTTGTTAATAAAATAACTTGCCAATGATTTAGTGAGACCCCATAAGACTCGTTTAGCAATCCCAATTCTACGCGTACAACTAGGAGAAACTGTAAGTTGTATATTGAATATGAACACGCCGGTACAACCACTGGAACAACCCGAAAAATCCTCAGCAAGGTGCACTTCTTGTGATAGGTCAAGAGAGAGAATATCGACAGGTAAATGTAATAAATTTAAAAAGATTTGTTCGAAGCACCCCAAATAATTGTTTCACATTTAATATTTTCACTCACTTTTTATTCTGATTTGCAATGTTTGTTTTACATACAATGTAAAATATTGATATTTTCTAAAGTATTGTAATAAATTTGTTAAGGGGAGTCGTCACCTTTGCTGAAGTTGAAATGACATAATTTTTGCTGTTTGTTCGAACTTCTATAATTTTTTTTTGTTATTGGCCATTAGATATGCAATTTTCAGTATTACTTCTCTAAACTTTATAGATTATGTTCTCTGAATTAATTTTATTACAAATATGAATTTTATTTATGAAGTAAGAAGTGAGTATATTTTCTAAAAATTTCAAATTTATACTGATACACTGCGAGCAGACTTAAAACAACATTAAGTTTCAATAATATTTTTTGCATTTTTGTGATGCTAAAACATTAGGTATATTTATACGCTTATTTAAATTTCAAAAAACCTAAAAATATTTACTCCAGGGCAACCAGATTTTTAAACTGAAAAAACCCATTAAAATTGCAAATCAAATGCTATAAATTCATAGTAAAATAATTTTTTAAGAAATAATTAGGTGCTTATTTTGGGTAGTATCATTATACACCTATCCTGAAAATATGAAAGCAATACCTGCAGTAGTTTATTTATACAGCGCGTGCAAGTATGAAAATTATCATTACGAGATATGGGCTTTTAAAGTTCCCACACTGGTAATGTTTCCACTGGAACTACTTCTTTAATGTCAATAGTTTTTAATGTTCTAGTTGTACTATTTTAAGGCGGTTTGTTTTAAATGACTCAGAAATGTTCAAATATTCTAAAAATGCAAAAAAAGTAAAATTCGACTTTTTTGAAGATACAAAGGTGATGACTCCCCTTAAACAAAGTATGTGATTAATTTTCTTACGGGATACATTTGTACGCACTCCAGGGGAGCATTCAAGTTTTGTAAAATATGGGTATTATTCCAATTTTAAACTTTGCTGCATAAAAAGTCATTTACAATTTTACTACTTAAGTTCGTATTTCAGACTTTTTTTTTTGCAATGCGGAGGCACTTGCCGTCAAACATTCGCCTATACTACGCTGCAATTTTACTGCCCATTTTATTGTGAGGGCGGACAGTATTACCGCCTATGAAGGGACGACACGAACGGAGGCATTTTTCGTGACGCGACGCCAGGATTCGATCCCAGCATCCTCAGCACCGAAAACCAGCGCGCTGTACCACTGGGCCGCCACAAGCCCTATTTTTCAGACTTACGAACACAAAGATGAAACTTTTAGTTTATATCTTAAATTGTCTTGCAGTTGATGTATCTGTGTACTTTTGTTCCTTCGTAAATCGAATCATCCGTTATCTATGGAATTTATAATGAAAATGTGAGACCATAAATCAGACACAAGTTAATGTTCCATACCCATTCTCTGGCAGTTGCATATCATTTAATGTCATGGTATCTCTCAGGTGATTAATACAGGAACATATCAAACTGATGTTAGGTTATACGTTGGTAAAGCGTTGAGGTTATATGTTGGCAAGTATAATTTACTCGTGAATGAGAAATTCCTCTTAGATTGAACGAAATATGCGTAAAAAGCTCAGAAATGATATCTAGAACAACATTTACACCTCTTTCGCTAGTTCATTCAATAATCATCTTCCCTGATTTGTATTTTTGTGAAAAGCATGGTTGGTAGCAAATACAATTCCAACTGTATAAGTATTTTAGAAGTTTAGGCCTAGTGAAAAATTATTTCACCCCGTTTACAATGAATAACAATAGATCACAAATTCAGCTACAAAATTTAAAAATCGAAGCTTTGTGGTTATTTGAATCCCTCCAACTCGGGAGTAGCGCTTCTCATTTAGTCAATATTGCAATATTTCCTAGATACTCGTCAAGGGTTTTTCTGTAACAAACGCAGTAAACAATTTTATTAACTGAAAATAAACGCAGACGCTTCAGACTGACAAGAATGACTTTTGATGACATCATCGTATGCATTTATTGAGAGATGAAATTTTCCTCTTCGACACCGAAGTTGAATCTTCTAAACACAACGCTCACTCCTTTCAACAACGTCATGTCTCAAAAATCGGCGATTTTTAGTTATGCTTATTTTCAGAATGCGATGAAAGAGTAGTATCAGTGGCGTAGCAAAGGGGGGGGGGGCAAGGGGGTCTATCATGCCCCGGGCGCTACTCGCAGAGGGGCGCCAATGTAAGATCCATATATTATATTACTATATGTTTTCGAGGTGGATGCCAATATAAGGTCTATATATTATATTACTATATGTTTTTCAGGGGAGGGCCCCAATATAAGGTCTATATATTATATTACTATATTATTTTGTGGGGGGCGCCAATATAAGGTCTATATATTATATTACTATTTGTTTTTAGGGGAGGGCACCAACATAAGGTCTATATATTATGTTACTATATGCTTTTCGGGGGGGAGTGCCAATATAAGGTCTATATATTATGTTATTATATGTTTATCGAGGGCGCCAATATAGGGTCTATATATTATATTACTATATGTTTTTAGGGGGGGGGCGCCACAAAGGTATCGTGCCCCGGGCGCCAGTTATGCTCGCTACGACACTGAATAGTATATCCGTGCAAGATCGTCATATCTCCCCTCTCAATATTTAGTCTCTAGAGAGCAGAATTAAAATTCATTTTCAATGCATTTCAATGTACTTTTAAACTTTCAAATCACTCTCCTGAAAAATCTCGTTTTTTGAGATATGACGTTTTTGAAAGGAGTTAGCGAAAACTTCCTAGATTTCAGAGCTGTTCGTTTTGTCTAATTTGACAGCAGAGTGCAATGGGGGTAGTAGAACCAACGGTAACCTATTCTCAAAATTAATTTCAAATTTATTAATTACATTATGTCCATTCCTAAGGCATGCTATTTTGTCAGAAGGTACCTGAAAATACATTTTATTACTTTTAAATTCTAAATTTTGTATTTGTTATAATAAGAGCGGCAACTGCGTTAAGTTAAAGAATTCCGTGGACCGGGGAAAATAGACATTTATTTATAGTAGGTTAAATATCTGTGTTTGCTGTGCAAAGGGTGTTAAGTCCAAAATCGGCAAAAATGAGTTATCAAATCAGGCATGTTTGAAAAATCAAGGTCTACTGCAGGGTACTGAAAGCTAAGTCTAATTCCACTCCTAAATATTTTTATTCATCAGGGAAAATTTGGGATATGTGGAACAAAATACAAACTTGTAAGTGTTAAAGAGGTTATGTACCAGTCAAGGACTTAACATTCTTTACTCGACAAAAAATAAAATTGAAAAAGATTACTTTTAAAAAATTAAAAATTAAACTTAAAAAAACTGACTTTACAAAAGCCATTTTTTTTTCAATCCCGATTTCCCCAAAACTACGATTTTGGACTTGACACTCTTCACAATGCATACACAGATATATACAAGCTGCAACAGAGATATACACAGACTGACTGAAACAAACGAATATACCATGTATTAAAACCCCTTAATCAGTTTGCCCGTACAGCGTACGGGCTACTCACACCTGGCCCAAACCGGTTTGCCCGTACAGCGTACGGGCATCGATATTCTCTCTTTTCCTCTTTTCGTTTGCACGGGTTTTTAGTTTGTAAAAACACCTGCAAACGAAATAACTAATACAAAGTCTAGTACAAATACTTTTAACAGATGTCGTAGCTTGTCTATTTCATTTAAATTCTTTTAACCCGGTTTTTCTTTTTTAAACGAATTTTTGCGTTATGGAATATTTGTTCTACTGCTTGCAACACTTGTGAATTCAAACCACTAATTTTTTTTTTTTAAATTATGGATGAAATAAATGACGAAAATACTTTCCTGTTACATGATGGACTGAATTCTGATTCGGATTCGGAACTGTCTTCTAATAATCTGGATTATTCTTTAGATTATTATTTCTGCTCTGATTGTGACGTAGGACAATCAGGGCAGAAATAAATAATCTGAATAATCAGGGCAGAAATAAATAATACATGGCGCAAACTTTGTATTACACCATGCTTCAAATTGTACCACACAAAAAAAAGACTTTTGAACAATTTGCAAAAGTGTAAACTTCAAATTTTAAAGTAAGTATGAAAGAAATTTTTGTAAGATCTGTTAAACATTCTTCATTGCATGCAGAGTTTTCTTGCAAAAAGCAAACATTTAAGGGTTTTTCTGTTGCAAAAATTTTTAATAAAAATAGTGTAAAAGCATTAAAAGTGAAATTTAATAAAAAATCCTTTCGTTTTCTTATTCTATTAAGTATGGTGTTTAATTATAGGCAACAAAATAATATTCCTTTTTTGACAGCATTTCTAGAAAAAAAATTGACCAGTTAAGGGGTTAACATGAATTAACATGTATTATAAACTTATACAGGACACCAAAAAGTGCCAAAAGTAGCTTTTAACAAGATATCCAATAGAAATCTTTGATACGAGAACAAATTAGAGAGAGGGGAAAGAACTGCGATCAGATGATGTCGTCTGCGATTACATTGCTAACAGTATTGAATTACGTTCAAAACTACATAAAATCTTAAATTTTTTTTATCATTGTTAGATTGATTATTACTCTAGATTCATCTCTAGATACTCCTAGATTCTCCAAACTGTAGCTTCTAGTCACAAAATGTAGCGGCAAAATCGTTCGTAGATAAAAAAAATAGTAATACTAAAACGCAATTTAGATTTAGCTTTTTAAACAAAACTTTTTCAAACATCAAACTCCGAAGCTTAAAATATACTTTTAAAACCCATGACAGTAACTTTTATTTCCGTCCTCCCTTAATTAAAAGTTTCATTTCCTAACTATGTGACAACATCATTTTGTTGACGCGAGGTTCCTCCACCCGCCGGGGAAAAGCTTTCTTGTCATAATCCTTCCTAACTACGAAGTAATATATGAAACCGTACCTCAAAAGCGAAGACAGGCGGATGTGCGTCCAGTTAATGGACGCTGTCATAATCCTCACATTCGATAATATATGAGCCCGAAGTTTAGAGACGAATAGTGGCGGATGTGACTTCCATTTCCGTTCTCCAGCTAATGGGTCACGTCCGGATGTGACTTAGTATTGTTTTACGATACGATGCCTCTCCTGGTTCTTACGTCCGAGCAGCTTGTTGATCTTTTGCTTTCGAGTAGAGCAAAATTTCATGAAGTCGTTTACGTTTTGAACCCTCTTTAACCCCTTATTCCTTAGTCAGAATAATATAACCCCTACACAGTGATGAAGAACTAGAGACCTCTGAATTCAGGGAAAATTCAGTTACTTTAAAATCTCGACTATAATACGCACCCGAGTATAATAAGCATGCTTGATTTCTTTTTTTGGAAAAAATTAAAATTCGACTATAATACGCGCCCATAACTTATCAATATTTTATTTAAAAATTGCACAAATATTTATTAACATAAATAAAATTTGAAATGAAGAAACGAAAATGTCAAATTTGGTAGGAAAAAAACTTAAGTTGTTAATTCAAAACAAACAATATTGTCAAATTATCAGTCTTGATCACTTTCACTAGAATACAGCTCATCTATTGTTGTTGCGTCCATGGTACAATTTTTGTTGCTGCCATCATCCTCATTTGACGATACGAAATGTGAGTTCCGTTTGTTTAAATGGAATGCCTGCTTAGTAAACGGGTGGATGAATCACTGAGTGCAGATGCGCACTCACGCGTGTTGTGGCAATGTCTTACAGTTGCTGTACGTTCGTTTATCCAGTGTTTAAAAATGCGTTTTTTTTGTACGCGAGTATAATACGCACCCTCAATTTTGCGGACTAAAATGTGAAAAAAAGTGCGTATTATACTCGAGATTTTACGGTACACTTCTATCCAAATATTAAAATTGGCCGCAATAAATTTTGTTAGTTTTCTATGCAACAAATTAATAACAAAAATGGGATTCTAGAATTTTCAAGGTTACTTCTTTTTTTTTTTTTAAATAGGAAAATCCGTTTGCAATAAAAAATATTCTAGCATTTACGAGTATGAATCAATTTTCTTTTCCCCTGCAATATTAATTTAAACTTATAAAACAAATAAAACATGAAACTTTATGCATTGCAAGGATGCGGTGGCCAAGTTGGCAAAGGCAGCGAGCCAGGGATCTAAACGCCTTTGGTTCGATGCCGGTCACGGACAAATCCACCGCTGTGTTCACTAATGGTGGTCGGGGCACGTAAAATATGTCGTGACTTCAATGCCCTCTAAGTTCTCAAATTCACTCTGGAGGTGCGGGATCAAGTGTTCCGGTCTCGTCACTTGACGCGGTTCAAAATTACGGGATCGGCCCATAGGGGGGGTAATGTTGGCCCACTTATACGGTGCTCCCAGAAAAAGTGGCCAGAAAAACCGCGGTGTCATATGTCGGTAAGGATAATGTCCAAGAAACCGTCTGCTGCATTCGGAAAAAAAAACTTTATGCATTGCTGAATTTAAATTAAGAATAGGTTAAAGAAATTAACAGAAAAACATTAATGTTGCACTTTTTTAAATTGTAAATAAAATGTTTGCAGTCTTTGAAGTTTTTAAGCGATTGCTGGTGGGAAACAAGGGTTTCACTCGAATAGTTTGACTATATTGCTTCTCTTTTGATATTTCAAAGACATTAGAAATAAATTTTATGCTGTTCTAGATTGATTCAATTTTTGGAATTTCATCTGAAATGCCCAAAACCCTTCGCATGCTGTTTTAGACGTTTCTTTTCATTCTATTCACATATTCATTCTGTATTCTTAACATGATTGTAAGACGCGCCAGATCTGGAAAACCGGGTCAAAGTTGGCGTGTGGCAACCCTACTTCCGAGGGAAGCGCTTTGTTGTTCGACAGTTGGAGTTGAACTGTAGGCGAGAACACATAGGCCAACAGGGTTTAGCTGACAGATATGGCTCTGTATGCCAAATGAATCCTTTTTTAATTATTTTATTTGTGTTTCTGCTGCATGTGCTGTGTCCCTTAAAAACAATGTAATAACAGCTTGGGACAAAAGTATGGAAGTCCTTTTTTGTGTCGTCTCTGTTTCTCGCATAAACGAACCCCCGCGCAAGGAGGTTAAAAACCGTTAGAATGACATAAATTGTATTTTCATAAGGGGGTCCAGGACACAAAATTGTTCGAATTTTCGAAAAAAAATTTATTGGATTAAAAATTTGTGTGTTGTTTTGCGTTTAAAATGACGTTTAAATCACGTTTCTATCTTAATTAGAACAGGAGAAATTATTTTTTTTGCAACATTCTAATAGTAGCCAATCGTTGTTTAAACCTGTAAGTGCGTTTTTCAGCATGATGCGTTTTTTCCCCATTTCTCGTTTTTAAATTGTTATAAGTCAAGAATCGTTAAAGATAAATGGTTGAAACTTGGAACATGTCTTTTTCAACTATTTTACTTTAATTCTGATTCATCAAATTTAAAAAATATATTTACTTTTGAAAATATGAATTTTAAAAAATAGGTTACATCATTTTTTTCGTAATTTTTAATCTAAAAATTTTTAATTTTTTTAAAAATTGGTATTTTAAGAAATGGGGAATCCTAATTAAAACTTAAATATTCCTGTTTAATTAAATGAAAAAAAATTGAAATTCGATAAATAATATTTCGAGTTTTAACGATTTTAAATTACCCCACTTTTATTAAAAATTTTAAAATTTTTTAAAAACCTTTTTGAGAAGTTTTACGATGTGATTTTGTTTACAAATTATATGGTTAACCATCACAAAAAAATTCAAAATTAACTCAATAAATAAAAAAATTTTCAAAATGTGTCCCGGACCCCCTTAACATCTGCATTATTCTTTAAACTTTTATAGAGTAGATGAGAAATGTTCTCTACTTACATCTGATATTCGTAAAAAAAAATCATTTCTAAGTACAACGAGGAAGTCTTGTTTCTACTTTTAAAACTCTGTGAAAACCATCTGAATTTTCAAAGTAATTTTAGCAACATTTTTATCAGTGACACTATTATGTCGTGTCTACTTATAATATTCAATCTTCTTATCTTTTCATTATCTTAAAAACCACTCTATCTGATTTCGCTCTCGGAATCACTTTTCTCCAAGTATATTTCGCCCAATTTCGCTGTTTGCATTTCTGCATTCCTGCATCCATTTTAAAATTGCCGCCTTAAAGTCTGCATCGCTTCCATACACTGTTACCAAAGTCTGGTAACGATACTGACATTAGGGTCCTGTGCAAAACTTTTAGTGTAGTATTAATGGTTTATAGGAAATAAAATCGAAATTAAACAGCGCACACATATCTCCTTTCACAGACTCTCTGGGAACATTGTCACCGAAATGTTAGACTGTAGAGGGTACCAAATTAGTCACTGACATGAAGTTTTTAGCAAATAATAAAACGCTGTATTCTGACACATCGGATTACTATGATATAGAGTTAAGTTGGAAATAGCATGCAAAATACTAGATTCAAATTCCTGAATTCTGTATACAATTTGCAACAAATAGTACTTTAAATCTTTAAGTATTTAATAATATTTAATTTTTTCCAATTTTCCATATTTTGAAAAAAGAACCTTGATGTTACGAGAACATTAGTCAGTTTAGAGCCCTCAAAACCATATAGCATAAATAACAAAACCGCCAAAATATACATTCAAAACGTAATCGTCCCTCCACATTCTCCTTCATATTAATTAAGGAATGGATTTTTAAATGCGCGTCTGGAAATGTTATGTTTGGTGGCACATCCGGCCGCAAAAGGATTTTCGTCATTCTGCACTTCATTTTCACTGACAGTACGCCGATAAATTTCTCTTTTCCGGATGCGACATTTAGAGTGTTTAATTACGCAATACCTAACGACTGTTTTGCTTGATATTTATCATGCTCCGAGTCCACAGAGAAATAAAATCTCGGGTAACGCAACATTCGGAACTTTTGAAGTTGAAATATATTTTAATCTATAAACATCATATGATGTGACGACATATATATCTACATATCGGTAATATACAGGGTCATCGAAAAAGGTTGAACACATTTCGAAAGCTCATAATTCTAAAATAAATTGAGCAAACGGAATAATATTCTTTTCAAACAACATGGCAAGTGTCTAAGATTTCTAAATGCAACTGGTACGCAACCGTGACGTTGAACGTTGCGCAGAAGCGATGCGAGGTGGAAGAGATCTTCGTTCGGCTTGCCATCAGTGCAATGGCGACCGCTCAGGAGAAAGCTCAATGTGTGTTATGGTTAGTGGATTACAAATGTGTTAAAACAGTTCAGCGAAATTGCCGTCATGTTTATCGCTAACAACCACCGCTTGAGCTTTTTTAATCACAGCGGTGGTTAAAAGCATTTAAAGTTTTAATCACAGCGGTGGTATAATCCCCATATTTTTAATCACATCTGAACTTGCTTTCTCGACATGGGAATCAGTTTAGGATCATACGCTTCCTGCACAAGCATTCTTAATCATGCCCACAGGTTATACCGGCGTTTTTACTTACAAATCTCATATTTATCTTTATTTTAGAAGACTCCCTATTAAAATCAATTTATATTTTAGATACCAATCCAACGACATGTACTCAAGTGTGTTGCATTTTTCTTCAAATTTATCCTTTACATCAGGGGTGTCAAACTCAAAGGCTAACTTGGGCCAAACAAACAAGGTTTAACTATAGGTGGGCAGCAAAAAAAAAAAATCAATATTAATAGAAAAGTAGGTTTATTTACCTAATTACAGTATATTCAACATAAATATACGCCTTTTGTTTAATAATAGCAAAAAAAGTGTATAATTAAAAAAACATTTAGCGAATTCTTCCTATCTGATTATAATTCTGCGTTGGTTATTTTATTATATATTATTCTGTACCAATATATTGGCCGAGCCGCAAAAATGTTCGTCGCGGGCCGCAAGTTTGACACCCCTGCTTTACATCTAAAATAACTTGCTAGATTCTGGACTTGTGGCTCCTTGCTTTCCAGAACAATGCCCAAAAACTACGTTTATTACTTACGCATTTTTAAGTACTTGCGTTTTCTAAACCGATACGTTATAGAATAATTTCAGTGAAAAATATTACTCATTGGGCTGAAAAAAATTAGATAAAACCTGAATCATCTGATTTTAGTCAAACTCATTTGCTACTCCAAAAATCTTATTGAATGTTTAGAGGTTTATTTATTTATTTATTTTTACACAGTCACATTAATGTGATCATCTTTCAAAAGCCAGAATAACCACCTTTCGGAATGTTGACCGCTGCGAGAGGGACAGGAAGAGAGTCAATAAGGTTCTGGAAGGTACTCACAGGGATGTGGAGTCATGCCGATTCCAGTTCCGTGGCCAGCTGTCCTAGGTTGTACGGTTGAGGATCCATTGCTACAACAACCCGATCAATGTGGTCCCACAGATTATCGATTGGGTTTAAGTCCGAAGAATTTTGGGGCCAGGAGAGTACGGTAAATTCATCCTGGGGCTCTTCGAACCCTGCACGTACACTGCGGGCTGTTTGACACGTCGCATTGTCTTGCTGGAAGATGCCATTGTGCTGAGGAAAAACAATACGCATGCAGGGTGCGGATACGGTCCGCAAGTACAGGTGCATACTTCCGTTGATCCATCGTGCTTCCACAATGATAAGTGCATCCAGGGAATGCTACAAAAAAATCCCCAAACCACTGAACGCTGCCTCCTCCAGCTTGGACCCTTCCGGCAATTGTTCCACGGTGTTTGTTTTCTGACGTTTCCCGCCGTATATTCCAACGTTCATTTATCTGATGGAGCATAAAACATGATTCATCGGAAAGAGCCACCTGTCGCCACTCAGTGAACGTCCAGCTGCGGTAGTGGCGTGCAAATTCCAGACTTCGTCGCCAATGAATAGCCGTCAGCATAGGTGCATTAACCAGACGTCTGCTGCGGAGCCCCATACGCAGCAATGTTCGCTGAACTGTCGTTGAGGGTACACTTTTCGTAGCGTCCTGGTTCATCTGGGTGGTCAATTGGTCGACGGTTGTATGTCTATTCGCCCGAACGCATCTCCGCAGCCGTCGTTCACCTCTGCCATCCATTGTCTTTGGTGTATCCCACTTGCCCCGTCGCTAATTTTGGATAGTGCCATTTTGCCGGGGACGGTACACTTTTACCACGGTGGCACGCGAACAGTTCAGAAAATTAACCATTTTGGAAATGCTGCCACTCTTGGCCCGGTAGCCAATGATCATGCCCTTTTGAACGTCAGATAACTCGTTCCGTTTCTGCATTACTCCAACGATTGTAATGTTTTTCGCTTCCCTCCGACACCCTTTATATACCCTTCACTGTTAGTGCTGTCACGTGCCTTCTGCTATTGGTTATTTAGCGACAACGTCGAAAGTAGGTGGTTGTCGCATTATTGTGACGGAACTGTATAATAAAAATATAAATTTTTTATTACGTTTATTTTATGAAACATCAGATCTCGAGCTAAGACCTAAAAACTGTTTATTCTATAAATACTCTTTAGATTATATTAGCATTCGTATTTCGTTTCAGAGACACCATATATCCCGTAAGGCGACAAAAATGTGGTATTAAAATATGGTCAATCTTCAAATGCACGAAGCGTTCACTCTATTTCGAAGATAATCAAATTCTTTAGCTAGCCGGATAGGGCATTAGGGAGTTCTATATTACGGTATTAATAACTCCGACATTGATGAAACCGAGGATATTTGATGTACAACGTTGAAAAGTAGAATTTGAATTATTTCAATAGCAATTTAGTTAATGTTGAAACCAGTCATCGGGAATGTTTGGTTTCGTTTGTTCCTAGTGTAGGATCTATGCATACATACACAGGGATTTCCAAATAGTTTGTCATAAATCAACAGAAATATCCTTGTCGTTCGAAAAAGGCCCAGAAAATACAATTTAGTCCCCCCTCCATTGTCATAATTCGCGAAAGTCCTGAAAACGATACAATCTATCACAATAGGGGAGGAGGGCTCGAGGTAGCCTGTGATAGAGCGTCGACTTTCGGTGCTGAGGGTGCTAGGATCGAATCCCAAGAAGCGCCATTAAATACCTCCGTGTCTGGGCCGGATATGGGGACGTTAAGGCTCGGTGCACGTAAGGCACCGGATCGCTCGTGTACACCGACCCTAAATCCGCAGACCGGAAAGGTCCCTCTATGAGGTCAGAGAGGGTGGGAGAGGGTACGATCTCTCCCGTTGCAGCCCCCCTTGGGGGTGCTCGGCGAAAATTGAGGTGGCACCTGTCTAAATCGGACTCTTGAGGTGTCATTATAAACAGGAGCCGTATCCCTCATCCCGCTAGCCGATATGGACGTCGCCTGGAATTAAAATTTCGGCCAGGGGGCGTTATAAATAACAACAAATAGAGATGATAACAACATCCTTTATAACTCTGCTACGTTTGGGGCAAATATATTTCGTTAATTATTGAATGGATCAAGAAAAGATTAATGTGCTATGTATGTATACCAGAAGGTATTAAGACGTGGCAATACGCCTTTTCTATCTATATACCACTGGGTCGGAATTTGGTTCAGCAAGTATGAAAAAGACTTAATGATTGTCGTTATTTGAATTTCAGTTGAGCGACATAATATATTTGAAATTTCATAATTTGCAAAAACTTTTATGCTCTTTTCTAAGTAGGCTATGTTCAAATTTCGAGACATTTCAAATATTTGATACCTCAAATATTGACCAAGACATCTCAAATATTTAATGTATTCTATTTTTCTTTTAAGAGTATTTTTATGTAAATTTTGTCACATATTGTGTATATTGTTAACAGTATAAGTCAAAGAATAAATGTCTGCTTAAAACTTTTTTTATAGATATTGCTTTTTCTGAGGAAAGAAAAGCAAAAAAATTACCATTATGTTGGTCTAAAAGATTGGTTAAAAAAAAGCATTTAAGTTCCTAAACGAGAGCTGATTTTTTTGATTGAACAGAGAGAGAGAATCGTGTGAAAAACAAAAATAATATCCAGAAAGTTACTTAAGGTATCCGTACAACTTAAAAACGGTATTTTCTGTCAAAATATCGATTTTTTTTCCTCAGTAACATTTTCTAAGTTTTTAAGGTATATCAGTGATCCGTTTAATGTATTTAGAAACAAAAAAAATACAGAAATTGATAAAGAAAGCTTGCAAAAATTTCAGATATGTCCTCTTAGCAATGGCGCATTTTGAAAAGTTTCAGGTACAACAGAGACAGTACAGCATAAAAATGTTGTCTGCTTTGTAACCATCACAGAGACACATTATTTGTCTGATTTTGATAATACAAGAAGCCTACACCTAAACTTCGTTCTCAGCGAAGGAATTAAAAGTGAGAATTTTTTTTTTCATTTTGTACCATGGAAATTAAATGGTGTATTGGTTAGATGAAATCTCCTGTTTTATATATTACGTAGCCTTTTTTTTCCCTAATAACTATTTCTGCAGTTAAATTTAGATATGTGTTAAATATTATAAACAGACATAATGAAAACAATAACTTAAGGTATCCGTATACATTTAAAACGTCATTTTTGGTCAAAATATTGATTTTTTTCTCCTTGAATGCAATGAAAGCCAAATCTTTTATCTTTCTAATTCTGTTTGAATTTATAAATCTGGCGGATTGTAGTATGAAAATAGTTATTTTTAAAGTAAGAAAAGTGTTTATAAAGTTTCTGTTAGCATTTTCGCAAAATTAATGTTTTTATAGTTTCTTTTGACGCAAAACTTCCTATAACAAAAAGTTGCTTTTGAAATACCTTAAAATTTTGCATATTTTATCTATAAATGTTTATAAAGGGAATAGACTCTGCTCATGATTGCAGATTAATTAGTGTTTTGTTTACATGGGTAAGAATTCTAAGTTATTTTTCTGTACATCAGTACTTTAACTGCTACAGACTCTGATATAAAAGAGCATAATCCTGAGAATACTCTATTCCCGAGAGAAAATTATCTTCAATCTCCAATATATATATAGGGTGGGTGTCCCAAATATCGCCCATATGCCTGATATCGCCTACTCGTGTTTCTAAAGTATGATTCACGCTATGTTTGAGAAAATGCAGTAACTTCTTAGTTCTGGGTCTGTACTAACAGCAGCGATAGCGACAACGCTCTTATCACTGACAACAGAAACTATATGGCGTCTGAAGTAGTTTTGGCTATTGTCTTCGTAAACTTTGGCTCAAAAGAATCAGAATCCAGTGAATGACCAGTTTGGTGTATCCAAATTCTAATTTTGCTTATACCATTTGAAAGTGCATTAAACAGAGACTTTGCTAGCAACGCCTTTTAACAGGTACTCCTAATTTCGCCTGGTTGGAGATAAGAGGAACAGAGGTAGGCGATATTAGGAACCTCTTTGGTGTTCACTGGAAATTTCAATTTTTCCAATTTAGCTTCATAACTTAAACTGGCACTGGTTTTGGAGCTGGTTGATCTCAGGATACCAAAGGAAATAGTTCTTAGGGATGTTCTTTGAGTTTCCAGCCTAATCAGAAACTAAAAAGTGGATGAAATGTCGTAAAAAAGTTAGAGTAGGCGTTATTAGGGACACCTACCCTATATATATATATATATATATATATATATATATATATATATATAACATTTCCGTGACTGACTGACAGAAACGCACAGACCAAACCGCTGGACCTAAAGGGCTGAAATTTCGCATAGCGATTTTTCTTATAGTTAGGGGTGCACTAAGAAAGATTTTTGAAAAATTCATCTTAGATTTTTTTAAATTAAACTTTTAACCTGTTTTTGTAATATTTTTTTCAGTTTGCATCTAAAATAATAATCTGAGGGTTCCGAAATTTATATGATGAGAAAGATAAAAAAAAATCCTTTAAAATGAAATCTTTTACGAAGCTTTACCTCCATTTTCTGATCTTTAGTGAATTTTTAAAGTTTAATTTTTAGATTTTAATTTATTAAATACTGATGATGAGATTTTTTTGTGATACTTTAGATTAATTTTGCGTCGCGTGCATAACAACGGAATACTGACAAAAAAATATTGAAATATGGTAAAACATAAAATTTAACCAAGACTAATTGAGATGGAAGTTTTTTAAGAATTTAATTCAAATTAGTATATTTTATGGATTTAAACATACAAATTAATTGCATACATTGACCGTTGTATTTAATTTGAATATTTTCTTCTACATTATTTTGTCTATAAAAATATCCGTTACAATTTTCTTATAAATATATATATATATATATATATTATTTATTTGCATACATTGACCGTTGTATTTAATTTGAATGTACTCCGTAGCGAAGCACGGGTATACAGTCACGGGTATATATAAAATGGTAATATGTTTGTTTTTGAGTTACCATGTTTTTTTAAAATGTCAAATTTCCGCCAGTTTTTCCAGTTTTCTCCACTGAAAAAAAATATTTTAATGTAACAGCTCATTTTTTTTACATTTTTCCGAGTTTCAACTTTACAAGTGAGTATAAAAAAATAGATAAAAAGACAAAATTTTAAAAAATTCAAAAATTCACCTCCGAAGATGTACGAATACCTTTTAAGTGATTTCATAATGTACATCTACGGCTTCAATAATAAATTATTTTTGATGGAGAAATTTTACGTTTTATTAATCTAAGGAGCATAAACTTTTAAAATCTCATCAAATAAGTCAGAAAGCGCAGAACAAGCATTGCTAGCAAGTTCAAACTCGATTTTATAAATTATTTCACTCAGCGTACAGCGCTTAAAACCCCGAGGTGTGAAATTCGATTTAAAATCTGATGTATTCCAAGCCTGAAATTAATTAAAAGTTCCGTTTTAGAGTTTTCGAGTTTTCGCGTTTCAAAATATCTCTGTCGACAGCATATTTCAGCGCCGCCAGCAAACAGACTCGGCTGTCATAATCCAACAATCTCCAATGATATATGAGACCGTATCTTGGAGAGAGCGAAAATTGTAGATGTGACTTCCATTTTCGTCCTCTGGCAAATGGGCCACAACCGGATATGACGTCAGCCTGGCTTAATGCTGCGATGATGGCTCCGGGCACTTTTCTTCCGAATGGAATTTTAAACTCTTTGATTCCATGGAGAAGCAGTATTCTATTATTGGTCCTCTCTGATGTAGAACTTCTTAAAAAGATTTCGTTGAAAAAAATGAAGATAGACTTATAAGGAACTAGCTGAAAACCCGTACTTTGTTACGGAGTACATTCAAATTAAATGAAACGGTCAATGATGCAATTATTGCCAAAAATATGTATATATATATTTATAATAAATACAACGATCAATGTATGCAATTTATGTAAGAAAACGAAAAAAAATATGTATTAAAAAATTGTAACGGATATTTTTATAGACAAAACAATGTAGAAGAAAATATTCAAATTAAATCTAATAGAACATACTAAAGAATATAGTACAGTTTGAGGAACATATCTTTTACTGCATGTTAATATTTTTTTGGATAATGTCCAATCGTCTGCCTCATTAGCAAGAAAATGAAATTTTTTTTTGTTTATTTCAGTGTTATGCACGTGACGCAAAATTAAAAGAAAAGAAATCCCGTGATCAGCATTTAATAAATTAAATTCTAAAAAGTAATCTTTTAAAAATTCACCAAAAATCAGAAAATGGAGGTAAAGATTTGAAAAGATTTCATTTTAAAGGAATTTTTCTGATCTTTCTTGTGATATAAATTTTATTACCCTCGGATTATTATTTTAAATGCAAACTTAAAAAAGTTACAAAAACAGCTTAAAAATTTTATTCAAAAAAATCTAAGAAGAAATTTTCTAAAATCTTTCTTAGAAAGATTTTAGAAAAATTTTTTTTCTTTCTTAGAAATTTTTTTTTCTTTTTTAGAAAAAAAAAATTTTCCCCCAGACTATAAGAAGAATCGCCATGCAAAATTTCAGCCCTTTATGTCCGGCGGTTTGTTCTGTATGTTATCTGTCAGTCTGTCAGTCACTCAGTTACGGAACTGTTATATATATATATATATAGACCACAAAATGTTAGGGACAAGTTTGTGAGAAATGCATTTTGCTGGATTTGCATTTACAGTGGGGGTGGAATTTATTCAGTGTTGTTAAGAATAAAAACAATTGTAATTAACATAAAATAAAATTTAAAATTACAGTGCAGTCCCGATAATCCGAAATGATTGGGAACTGACCCTTTTCGGATTAACGAATTTTTCGGATTAAGCGTAATCTGTCTTAAAATAAACCTAAATGTGACCGTGTGATTACATAAATATAACATATTACGTGTGATTACACAGTTTATTTTACAAGGTCTGTATAAACTATTTTATAAGGTTTGTCTGTACTGTAAGAACAGTATCGCATAATACAGTCTGGTATAGTAGAGTGTAAGTTGTTCTAACAATACGTCATAGTGCTCGACACTTGGATTATTGACGATCAGCAGATTGTTGAAATTGTTTTGAAAGAACTTGTCAACGTTTCAGACGAGAGTGAAGGTGAAGCAGACGGTGACAGCGCGTAGAGGGTATCGCACTGAGACGCTACGACTGCATTTCATGTAGCGCTACGCTACGTAGAGCAACACTCCGCCGCGACCTATGCGGGCACCATTTTTCTGACGTGTTGGCGTAATTTGGCTTCAAGGGAGAAGTATTCTTCTCCTCGATCAAAACATTTAACAGATTTTTCAAACCATTAAAGGTCAGCAATAATTAGTTGAGTACATTGACTAACTTTGAATTTTCTTGTAATTTTCAGAAATATACTTTATATTAATTAGTATCACTGGGATTTTATTGTAAGGTTAGTTCTTTTTGACTTTTTGTTTGGGATTAAGCGGATTTTCAGATTACCAAAGTTAGGATTGTCGGGACTCCACTGTAGTTTTAAAAGTACATTTAAAGTTATATTTAAAAACCATTTTTTAAAATAAACAAACAACCGTATTCCATAGCGAATCTCTTTCTGTTATTATCTGTGTTTGTTGCGTAAAGGGCGTCAAGTCCAAAATCGTAGTTTTCAGCAAAACGGGATTGTAAACTAACATGTTTGTGTTTTGTTTCGCATATCCCAAATTTTCACTGATGAATAAAAATATTTCCGGTTGGAATTGGACTTAGCTTTCTGTACCCTGCAGTAGTCCTTGATTTTTCAAACATGCCTGGTTTGATAACTCATTTTGGCCTATTTTGTGCTTAACACCCTTTACACAGCAAACACAGATATTTTACAATTCTTTTGATTATGTTACCTGAATTAAGGGGACCTTCAAACTCCTTTTAAATCTGCCTGTTATTTCTTTTTAATGTTTTTGCATATTTTTATTTCATGGTCTATAAATTTGAAAAATATTTCTGGTTTCAAAGAATAATGCATGCAGTTTTGGGACAAACACTTCCATTAACAATCCTGAGAAATTTTGAAGAAATCAGACGAAAATTAATGCGCTTGGAGGATTTTGAAAAATTCTACAATTTTGAAGAATTTTTTGAAAAACATGTCTTAATCTTCCACAAAATACTTATTTGAGAATTCTAAGTGGCTTAAATATAGCAAAAAAAAAATATTGATTATTAACATTTTCTGATTATTTCCATTTTCTATATAGATTAAAATATTGAAAATTTAAAAAAAAAAGTTGAAGTTCCTTGTCCCCTTAAGCCGGCTGTGTACTAACCCTATTGGATTCGCTCACTTCAGTGTTTACCTATGGAGAAAATGTGTTCAAGGATTGCCGACTTGTATTTAAAGATTTTTTTAGGTTGTACTCCGTAATAGAGAAAGAAATTGTGTACCTTGGGGTATTCTTCGTTTTAAAAAAATGCAAATAATATTTTAAAATTTAAATTATTCGGGGAAAAAATCTGGTATAGTATGTTTTGGGCGCTCCTAAACTTCCTTTGGCGGAAGAAATTTATAAAATGAATAATGTTGGAAGGTGCAGAAAAGTTCAGGCTATCTGAAAATACCATTTTTATTGGATTATCAGCATTAATGTAGCTGTAAATAGTAGACATAGTAGTTTCTACATAGGTTTACAGTGAGGTGAGCGAATCCAATAGTGTTAGTACACAGCAGTCTTAAAATATCCTCTTTCGATGTTCCAACATTTCATGGCAGTGTAAACTCAACGTGTTACGCTTTAATAAGACCAACAGTTTAACTCTTTCAGTAACCGTCAAACCTGTGGCAAAACTTTTCCGAACCTGTTATGGATAAAGGGTAGATAGGAAATGTGTAGGAATCCGTGTATAGGGATAACTAAAGTGATTGGATATTATCTTACTTCAAATCTTCAGCGGATTTGAAAAGAGAAAATAAATAATTACAAGATAAAAAGAACTTTTTATATACCATATTTTTAAATTTTCTGTTGAATCATATAAACTTGACAATTCTATGTATTAATAACACTTTTTAAAAATTTTTTTGATGAATTATCCCATCAACTTGAAAGAAAATGATGTTAATTGGAAGTTAACTTGAGTTTAACTTTTCGTTCCCGTCCCGGCCGACAGATGGCTGCACCAATCTACAAAACAAAATTAACTGAAAATAATAAAAACATGGTAAAAATCTGTTGAAAGATGGCTAAAAGTATTCAAAAAATACATTGTCATCCTGTTCTGAGCTATTCTAAAAGTTTCAAATGTCTAGCTAGTCGGGAAGTTAGATATAAATCGATTGCGAGATTTGCACTGGACAAACACACAAACACACACACAAACAAGAAAGCAAGTTGATAAAAACATGGTAATAATAAAAATGTTATAACCTAGACGAGTATTAAAGACGCAACACCCTGTTAGATATGATACAGTTTTTATACAGTTCTTCCCCATTTGAGAAATCTCTTGAAAAATGTTCTAGTAAATATTTTTCCCACAATCTTCGATAAGATCCCATAAGCATTACAGAGTGATTTTCTTTATGCATTTTCAGCAACCAATTGGTGTTATTTCCAAACGCGAGCGCAATAATTTATACTTCATGACATTATACATTCTCTTGTGGGGTTGTTACATGGGATCAGTAATAAAATTAATTGTTAAAAATTTTACTTCAACAGTTAGTTTTTAAGACACTTGTCTGATATAGAAGTTATTTCTATTTATTTTGGAATGACTATGAATAAAAATCCCTCTAGAAACATTCCCCGAAGTTATTACGTTCATCTGACAAGATATCTAGATGAGTTAACAAAATTTAGCTGAGATCTGTGAATGAATTATCTTTAGGTTTCTAAGGACTGTCGCTATTATTTTATGGATATTGGTTAGAGAATGGTTGTTTTATTTGTCATTTATTATTTTCAAGCGTAATTTCTGAGTTCCATCATAAAATGTATACTATTATCATCCTATAGAAACTGTACAGTATTGAATAAAAAGTGTAAAGCCTTTAAATTTTTTTTACCTTTAATGTCTTTTAGGATGATAATTTCCCAACATTTAAAATATCATTTTAAATGGCAATTAAAAGACATTTTTATTTCATATAAAAGTGTTTTATTAGAAAGAGAATCCAATAGTTATTACATTTAGTACAGTTTTTTCAAGTAAGATTACAACAGATACCAGTAAAATGTACTCTTATGTACGTCATCATATCATTTATTGATCAAACAAAGTGCCTTGAAGTAAATTCATTCTTTTGCTACTTTCCCTTTTATCTCCTGTGCTGAAGCAATCTTCTTTATCTTTCGTGATCTTAATAGACCTACATATCGATGTAATAAAAAGGATTACCTGCAGCTTTATCGTGAAAAGTGTTCGTATATATTAAGCTTTTAATATTGTGTGCGTGCGCGTGTGATAAGAGTGATCTGAAAGGAGGGTAGACTCGTACAAAATAAGTACACAACACTTTTTTTAATAAAACAACTATATGCATTTATTTTGTTCATTTCCTTAAACATTCAATTTTAAGCAAGTCTTTCCATTTTACTTTCATAATATGTAGGATAGTATTAAAAAAATTGTTTTAACCCTTCAGCGGGCGCGCTAATTTTGGAACACTAGCAGGCGCACGTGGCAAAAAGTGCAACGTCTCTTTCAACCTTGATTATTCCTTTTGTAATAAACTCTTTTTTTAAATTAAAAATAATAATTCTGCGTTTTAATACAAGATGTAACATGTTTATAATATTGAGATATATTTGTAATTAAAGGCCAAAGAATGCAGATACAATCGCCTTATTTCAAAACTGTCCGGTTTATTGGATCTAAGGACAACTTGCGAATGGATTCCTATCATGTCAAAAAACTAAAAAAAAACAATGAGATTGTCCATTTTCCTGATATGCGGGATACCGTGTAATAGCTGTACATTTTATCGAGTACATAAACTCATGCTTTTGTCGTGTTGTAATCCAGTATAATCCTTGGTTTTCCGCGGTTAAATCACGACTACCAATGAATGGAAAGGAATACAAGGGTCAGAAAATCAGACCTGCATTTGAAAGGGTGTAGCTATCAATAGAACCTGCTTAGAACATTCAAACCTTACATGTAAAAACAAACCATTCAAAATTACGAAAATGTTGCACTCTGTACACGGGCGCGCCCACTGGAGGGTTAAGAGATCTTTAAGGAGATATAAAATTGAAACGGGATGCTCATAAAGCATATTCCGAACTTGTAAGTGTATTCGAGTTAAGGTGATTTCAATACTCCATTGCTGTTAATTTTAATGAGTACAGAAAATAATCATACTTCGTCCTACGTCACTGTGTAAAATATGTCCTTAATTCCTTGAAAATGCTTTGATCAGGTCCTGAATTATTCTCGTTGAGAAATTATTCCATTCCACACACAAATGAGGCACATTTAAACACAGATTAACAACATTTAATAATCTGTAAGTTTCGTTTTCGGGCTTCGTCATTACAGACGCCATTCGCAATTCAAAGTAATTGGGCTCTGAACTCTTCTGGCGACGCTGCGCTATCTAACAATATTAGGAGAATGCGGTGCCATACAGAATAACTAATCTTTACACATTGATACTCTGAACACACAAAGTATTCCAAACTGAAAATAAAACAATGGATACGGAGAGAAAAGAGTATAAGATCGTGCATGCCGGTCAGCTAACGGTTGAATTCCGAATAACCGCTCCCTAAATCAATTTCTTTCTTGGATTTTATTTTTAGAATAAATTTAATTTACTTTAGTGATGAAAACTCAGAGTAGTCATACTATTACTCACTAAAGAGACTCCTAAGTGTGACAACTCACTAAGCCATGTGCTTTTGATTACTTAGGAGCGTCCGTCAGCGTTACTCGTATTGAAATAGGTTTAACCAATTACAAACCTCCAAACGATTAGCCACGAAATTGTTAAGGCCTGTGATTGGTTTAAAATATATCAATACGAGTAACACTGCCGCTGACGGATTCTATGTGAACAGACCCTTAGAGGTATTCGGTTTGGAGGTTAAATCTCCAATAAGGCAGTTTCATGCAACGTCACTGATGCAACCACCTAAAAAATACTAAAGGCAAAAAATGGATGCGTTTTACATTTGGAGCTCTGTTATGCAGTTCTATATGAGTTTTAGTAGTCTAGGCATTTAAAATCAAACGTTTTGTCCTTCTTTTATTCACGAGATAGATCTGACAAGCTGCTTGCAAGTGCCCTTTACAGCAACATGCTCAACAAGGTAGTGGTTGGAGACGGTTAGCAGGTTACTTACTCTATTTGCGTGAACAAGTTTCCATTTTGTTAGAAGTCGCAAAGTGGTTTCATATCTCGTATGTGTAATTTAAAGATTGATGCCATATTTTAGGGTTATTGCATTACAGTTCCTCATACAAAGCATCTGCAGAATATTTACTTGATTTCCTAAATCTCATTGAGTGATACACTAACTGTTTCCTGAATAGTTAAATCAAATACACTTCCCAGAGGTTTAAAGACTTTATTTCAGGATCTCATAATGCTTTCGTCATCAATATCCTGATTATATCACAAGAAGTTTCCCCATCATGGTATCTCCATTTTCCCTATTATCTTTCGAAAAAAATTAGACGGTTGTTTCGTATTTCTTCAGTTAAGACTAGTGCAGGGTTTCTTGATTAATGGAGGGTCTTGTATGCGAAGAATTATTGCGAGGATTATGCGAAGGATTGTATGCGAAGGATTATGCGAAGGATTATTGGCAAGAAAAAATGTATCTTGGGATGAAAAATATTTGTTTTTCTTCTCGACATCGCTTTGGAAAAATTGAGAATGCCGTTATCTCCATAAGACGTGGGTAAATCAGGTGCACGCCAATCGAACTCTGAACCACTCCAAGAATGTCCATTCATTATTACTTTACTGAGATTAGTTTAAATGCTGACTTCTGAATATTCAATTCAGAAACAGTAGATGATTGAGAATCTTTCGTTAATAAACTTCTGTTTTGTTCAACAGCTTACAGACCTGAAACTAATGTACACTGCTGGCCTTTAAAATTGCAACTCCATGAATTAGGGGTGATACAAACGTCAAATTCGCATGAAAGGAAGAAGATGCAGGGATATGCAAATGATTAGCATTTAAGCGGAATCGAATGACTCAGGAGGGAGAAACAGCGTCTCAAACTCTGTACAAAAGGAGAGTTACACAGCGGGTTTCTAACTCGGAAATCACATTTGAATGTTTGTTTGTGAGAAGATCGTGTTATGTCTCGTATAAGAAGGAGAAACGGCTACCATCACGTGTCGGAATTCGATAGCGGCAGGATCGTGGCCTATCAAGCGTGCGGTTTACCGTTCCGCGATATTGCTACTCGCATTTATCGTAATCCAACAACTGTCGTGCGAATATGGAATCGATGTGTTCAGGAGGGTTACACTTAAGACCATGCAGAATCTCAACGGCCTCCTGCCACTAACGGTCGAGAGGACAAACATGTTGTCAGGTCGGCCTTGCAGGATCGCACAGCCATATCACGGAACTTGAGGCTTTCTTTCAGAACGACAAGTATCTGCACGGACAGTGCGACGATTTCTGGAGTAGCACGGACTGTCTGCACGGAGACTATTATTGCGGCTTCCCTTGACATTGCAACATAGAGACGCGCGACGACAGTGGTGCGGCCATCGAAAAAACTAGTTTTAGGAGTGGCACCACGTCGTCTTTTTTGACGAGTCCCGGTTCTGCATGCAGCATCACTATGGACGTATCCGTGTCTGGAGGCGACTAGGAGACTTTCGTGGCCTGCTTTCATTCGATATCCTCATACGGGCCCTACATCTGGTGTGATGGTATGAGCAGTCATTGGGTACACGACTCGAACTCCTCTTGTTCGTGTCGTCGGAAATCTAAACATTCAGCGTTACATTTCTTAAGGCACAGCCACCGGCCTTAAGATCTATCTTCGAGGCCTCGGATATGCCATCTTTTAACAAGATGTCGATCCACATGCGGTCTTTCGTTGTGTCCTGACCTGGCTCGACAAAGAGTGTGTTCCACTGTTGCCCTGGACATCACGTTCTCCAGATCTCTCACCGATTGAAAACCTTTGATCACACGGGTTGCTGAGAGACTGGGCAGCCACCACTCTCCAGCCACTACGATTGATGAAGTGTGGCATAAACTTGAAGCAGCGTGGAATGATTACCCTGTTTGTCATCCAAGCCCAGTTCGACTCGCTGCCTAACCAGGTTAGAACCGTTTTAGCTGCCAGAGGCGGCATTTGTGTGTACTAATTCCGGACCCTGTATACCCCCAAATTGCCTACAAATTTAATCATGTTTCCTTCCTACTATGCTGTATACGTACAATAAATAAAGTTTTGTTATTTTCTTTCCTTCCTGAAGTTGTAATTTTAATGGCCAGCAGTGTATTTAGGAAATAGAGCAGCCTTAGAATCTTCTGCTGAATGTGCAGCTCTATGGCTTTTTGGATGAGAATTATTTTTTTTCAATGCGGAGGCACTTGTCGCAAAGATATTTGCCTATAAGTCACCGCAGTTTTTCTGGCCATTTTATTATTGGGGCGCCATATAGGCGGACCTGCATTGTCCTCTATGAAGGGACAACACAAACGGAGGCATTTTAGTGGCGCTTCCCAAGAATTCGATCCGAGCACCCTCAGCACCGAAAACCAGCGCTCTGTACCACAAGACCGCCACGTCCCGGATGAGAATTAAATGAAATCCGATTAAAATTGTGCTGTGATTCTATCTTTTCATTTAATTTCTTAATATAATAAACTGCGATTCTTTGCGTGTTTAACTGTGATTCTTTAAATACGATGGCCACAAATAGCATTCAAGTTGAGAGAACTTACTTAGTAGACAACTTTTGAACAGCCGATTTTGACGTTTCTTAATGCTGGCACTTCAAACTCAGTAAGAATTGTACACGGAACAACGAATGTGAATTACCTTATTTCATTCCATCCATTTTAGAGCTAATGACTTCAATCAGAGCTAATGTACGCATATTAGTTTGATTCAGAAATGCGTTTTCACGGCAAAGATTTGTTAGCTTTCTTTTTGAAACTAGGTAAAACAAAAATCTGGCGAATTCTGTAAAATATTCGTGGGTAGGAAAATCCTTATCGGAAATCTTTTAAAGTCGGTGATTGACATGTGACAAAACATTGTAATGTAATGTAATGTAATGTAACATGAGCATTCGGTAGTCGGCGCCTGAAGGGGGTCCAGGACACATTTTGAAAAAAATTTTATTTATTGAGTTAAAATTTTGAATTTTTTTCTTATGGTTAACCATATAATTTGCAAACAAAATCACAACATAAAACTTCTCAAAAAGTTTTTAAAAAATTTTAAAATTTAAAATTTTTAATAAAAGTGGAGTAATTTAAAATCGTTATAACTCGAAATATTATTTGTCGAATTTCAAAATTTTTTCATTTAATTAAACAAAAATATATAAATTTTAATTTTGATTCACCATTTTTTAAATATTATTTTTTAAAAAAATAAAAAATTTTTAGATTAAAAAATTACGAAAAAAATTATGTAACTTATTTTTAAAAAATCATATTTTCCAAAGTAAATATTTTTTTCAAATTTGCTGAATCGAAATTAAAGTAAAATAGTTGAAAAAGACATGTTACAAGTTTCAATCATTTATCTTTAACGGTTCTTGACTTATAACAATTTAAAGACGAGAAATGGGGAAAAAACCCATCCTGCAGAAAAACGCACTTACAGGTTTAAATAACTATTGGCTACTATTAGAATGTTGAAAAAATAATAATTTCTCTTGTTCTAATTAAGATAGAAACATGATTTAAACGTCATTTTAAGCGCAAAAGAACACAAAAATTTTTAATGCAATAAAAGTTTTTTCGAAAATTCGAACAATTTTGTGTCCTGGACCCCCTGAAAGCGACGACAAGACGAGTGGCTCAAATCGAGCAATCGTGTATTACTATGCTGCCGGTTTCTTTGCGAATCCTTGTGATCGTTACATACAGCTCAATGCAGGTCACACTGAACTGACTGAAATGGAGTGCGTTTTGGGCCGAGCATTCGAAAAGAAAGATGAGTGTATTGTAATGTAATGTTCGTGGCGAGCATTACATTACAACGTTACATTACAAGTCGGTAGCCGCCTTTAAGGTTAAAGTTGTTTAGTTTCAACGCCAGTTTAAGCAGTAATTATGTGATCCAGAGAACTTTCTTTGCTTGTAATAAAGCTATTAACTTGTGCATTATCACAGTAGAAACATCAGTAATTTGACGAGGTATTTTATAGAATGCTTACTGATCAACATTGCTTTTTGTTTCAATTACAATTAGTTTATTTTTGTCGTATCAGTTACGAAGTTTTAATTGAGCCTCAACGACGCTATAAGAAACTGAAATATTTCGAATAATTATATCATGTTAATAATCAGATAGGGAACTTTTTGAGTACTGAAATCCATACACATCAGAAAGATTTTCGATATTGTGCAAACTAATCCAAACAAATGATGACTAATCCAAACAATTTCCAGAAAATTGAAAATTCTTATCTCGATCGTTGTCTCGATTTCGTTTTAAACGATATACTCTTGAAATTATCCATTTCAAATTGTTCTTCAATGAAAAAAGCATTAAAACTGCGACAATTCTTGTCAATCCTTATCAATCTATCTAAGGGCCTGTTCACATAGGAGTCCGTTGCGTTGCGTTAAGGAAAATATGACGTTGAGACAAAAATAAACCAATCATAGACCTCCAAACGATTAGCAATGAAATTTTTAACGCCTATGATTGGTTTATTTTCATCTCAACGTCATCTTTACCTTAACGCAACCCAACGCAACGGACTCCTATGTGAACAGGCCCTTATTCTAGACAAAACTGTAAATATTCTCTACACTAGGGGGCGGCAACCTTTTTTACTAGGACGGCATATTTCAGAAATGCGGGAGTTCGGCGAGCACCCCTGGATGAAGAGGAGGAGGAGGAGGAGGGGGGGGGGGGGTTAATATTTAAACATGAAAATATTAATACGACATAATTTTTTAATACATAAATTAAAATTTCAATTTAAAGAAAATAATCTTAAAATTGATAATTAATGCAATATTTGACATTGCAAATCTGCGACCAACTCGTTGTAATGGGGCCCTTAAGTAGAATTCCCAGTTCTCAGGCAATGGTCCAAATGAGTGTCAGTGACGCTTGATCGGTTCTTTGATTTTAAGAATTTCGTATTTGAAAACAAATATTCAGAAGTATTTGTCGACGCACAAAGAGAGTTCAATTTCAGATCACATTTTCTCAACAAGGGAAAGCCTTTTCCGATTACTAAATTCCAGAATTTTTCTTCGTTATGATGTAATTTTGATTCAGTGTCATTTCTTAAATTTATACTTTCGAATTCGCAGTCCTCCGTATTGGAAATATAAAAATATGTTGCGATTTTATGAGTCACATCGTCCTCTGTATGAGAGAAAGGATTAATAAAAAACGTCAAGAATGCCTCCAATTCATACAATTCTTCAAATCTGGTATTAACTATCACCATTTTTAAATTTGGAAAATGTGATAAATTATCTTTCTCCGTATGCTTTCTCCAGAGTGCCCATTTAGCTTTAAATGCATTTATCGTACTTGTCATAGAAGCAATATCATTTTTTCTACCCTGCAGTTTCATAGTTAGTTCCTTCAGTTTTACAGCTACATCAGTTAGAAAACCTGGCTCAATTAACCAAGGCTTTTTTCTTATTCTAAACAAATTTTATTCCTGGATAATAGAAATTCTTTCACCTGTGATAATAAATTTAAAACCCTCTCAAATACCTTTCCTCTACTGATCTCTCTCAATCAAATATCTAAAATCAAACAATCAAAAATATCTAAAATCAAATTTCTAATCTCAAATACCTAAAATTTAGACATTTGAAGGGCGGGCACTTTAAAACTCTTTCACGGGCACCTCGTTGCCGACCCCTGCTTTAGTCGTTTAACAGAGAAGGAAAGAAAACTAGTCGTATAACAATGCATTGGTGATGTTTAACAGGGGTAGAAAAAAAACTAATCATATAGCAATGCCTGGTGACATTTAACAGAGGAAGAAAAAAACTAGTCATATAGCAATGTCTTGGTGACGTTTAACAGAGAAAAACAATTTAAACAGCCATAGAGATATATAACAGATGAAGAAAAATAACAAAAGTCAAAAACAACTTAAAGCTTATTTAAAATTTAGAACCGAATATTTTTTATATAGATTTTTGTTTCAAAATTAATAAAAAGAAACTCGCATATTTTAATTATTCAACTTTCATTTTGATTGCGTTTGCTTCATTGTTTAGTCCCTATTATTTTAAAATACTGTTTTACCTGTTTCGAAATTCGTTACATATCTGATAGATTTTGTTTTACTCTCCGGACAATTTGTTTGTCTACTTGAAAAGAAGAGAGCGATAGAATAAATACATCCGTGTTTTTACGATTTTTTTTTATGGTCCTATGGAAAACGTGTAATTGGGGTTTTACACTAAATGTAGGTGAAAACATAATCATGGCACAATCATGGACACTTCTAAAAAGCATGGTTATCTCAAAACGATCATCAGAAAAAAATAACAGGGAAAGGCAATTTTAAGAGGGTCGAAAAGGAAGACGATTCGAGAGTTCACGGGCAAAAGACAAAATAAAGTAATAACTATTTTTTTAAAATAATAAAAGGAAGTTCAAATAATTAAAAATAAGCTGTGTCAATAATAATATTAATAAAGAACGATAAATTAAAGCGTAGTGCAAAGAACACAAACAGAATCGTACTCTAGTCACATGGTTCAATAGGAAATGAGCGCAGAGTGTAAAATATGGGGTAATTGAAATGATCGGATCTCGAGGGCTGGTTTCAAAAACCAATCAACGACCATAATTTCGGACAATGAAATAATGCTTGAACAAGAGACCGTAGAATGCAAGGCGGGAAAAAAAAAGACTGAGCTAAGGGAATATAATAGCCAGCCAAAAAACAAATCAATTTTTATCATTATTAATTGGATTCCTACATAGCTTTTAAAGTACGCTCACACGTAGAGGAAATCCTTGAGGTTTCCACTGTGCAGTCCAAACTTTGAGGATTTCCCCGTCCGTCTGTTGGAGAAGCCTTGAAACCGGTGGCGGACTCTACAGTCTCCGAAATTTCGATTGGAAAATATTTCACGTGTGTGCGAGTGTATTGCGCGTGTGTTGCACGTGTGTACTCTTCGGTTCAGTTGAGGAAATTCTCAAGGAAATCCTGCAGACTTATTCCTTGGGGGTTTCCTGCACGTGCATGGCCACCTCAAGATAATTAGCAAAGGCGAGGTTTTCGAATATAGCCCTATCGACCAACGAGCCCTGCACACTTTAGCAGTGAAAGCTTTTGGAAAAGGAAAAAATTGCAAGCGCTTATGTATTTATTTAATATTATTTCTTTTGTAAATCTAGTTTTTTTCCTAATGTATATGAAGCTTGAAATATTTTGAAATTTATCATGGCATGATTTTGACATTTTGACATTTATCAGCCTGACAGTAATCCCTTGTATCATGTCTCCAGCTCTTTTCCTATCTCTTAGAACAATGGTTCTTAACCGTTGGTCCAGCTGAACACAAGAAGTGATCAGCAAAGTCGGTAGTGATTTTAAAAAAATAAAAAAGGTTTTATAGTTTCAAAACCACCGAAAATTCAACATTGTAATAAAATTGGGAACAAAAATATATATTTCGCTCCCAATTTTTGGTTCAGATTCTAATAATTCATGTATTTCTTCCATTTCCTGCCTTTTCAAGTACGAAAAAAATCCTGTTCTGCTTTAAAACCCCCAATATATTTTCTGTGACGTGGTATCGACGCCGCACAACAATTTCTTAGTGTCTCAGAAATTTTACATTTAGTAAAGCAAATGCAAGCTAAAAAACCTCATACATTTTTGAGCTTTCATATGCTTTTACGTTACCTACTAAGTTTACTTTTACATTCAATTCGTTATTGTTATTGAGATGTGGGTCAAAACTTTCCACAGCACAACAAAAATTCAAAAAATTCATTCACTTCAGAAACCTATTACAAACGTACATAAGCTTTTATTTTGGCAATTTCTGGTAAGAATACACAGTACACACAATGTTTGTCAAAAGCACAATGAAAAAAAGAATGATTTGCAGTTAGTAAAACTGTTTTCAAAGAGTCTTTCGTGAAAAGAAACTGGTCTTCGTGCGATCATCGATAATACATTGAGGTAGTCATTTGTGAAATGTTTCACTCAGTTCAACAGATTAAGTTCCTTTTCGATTTGACGTGCCTATGAAATAATACTTCAGCCCTTTAGCCGTTTCTTTTTTGAGGAAGGAACGTTGCCCGGGGAGTACCACTTGGAGGCAGGCTGTTTAACACTCCCCTTTACAGCGAGACCATCCGCGCAGCACGATGGTCGTGTGCTGGCGTGTTTCTCGCCTTTTTGATGGTGTGGAGAGGCACGATGTTAAGGTGGTTATAGTTTAGAGCCCGATGTTGTTGGCTCTGAGAGAGGCAAGCATGTATGAGCCAGATGTTGTCGGCTTTGATGGAGAGGAGAAGCAAATGAGCCTGATGTTGTCGGCTCTTGTAGAGAAGAGGATAATTTCAGCCAGGTGTTGTCGGCTGTGGTGGAGAAAAAGTTTGGGCCTGACGGTGACGGCTCTTGTGGAGAAGAGGATAGCTCCAGCCTGGAGTTGTTGGCTGTGGTGGAGAGAAAGATTTGAGCCTGATGTTGACGGCTGTGGTGGAGAAAAAGTTTGGGCCTGATGGTGACGGCTCTTGTGGAGAAGAGGATAGCTCCAGCCTGGAGTTGTTGGCTGTGGTGGAGAGAAAGATTTGAGCCTGATGTTGACGGCTCTTGTGTAGAAGAGGATGGCTTCAGCGTGGTGACGGAGAAACAGATAGTCAGTGAAAGACATGTGAAATTGATGATTTCGAATTGCTGGATGATAAAACTGACCGAAGAGAGCGATGAGCAAAAACATCATAAAGCAGAAATTGTACTGAGATACAAAGTTTTGTAAACGGACAGTGATTTATTACATGTTTTAAAAAAATGCTGTTTCAAAATTTCATTTTTTTTTCAATCTATGTCTTCAGAAATTTTGTCCATTTACGTAAATTTTGTTAGTCCTTAATTCCAGACGAAATACAGCCGAAAATGAGACGCTTGATTCGTCTCTTAAACCGAAGTCGGAATTTTAGTTCTTTTTCAGATTTCATTTCTTTTTTCTCGGTTTGGAGGTTGCTACAAGGATCCGAGGTCCCCGCAGCGACTTCGGTCTGGATATAGTCAAGACAATCGGTTAAGAACCGGTTCATGAGCTTGTACCGACGCTTAGGAAGTTTAAGAGGCTTTTTTGGAGGTTTTCGTGGAGGTTTCGGAGGTCTGGCCATGAAATATTCGTCTTTAGAACTTTGTGTGGCAGTTTCGTAACAAAGATCGGACTCATCTTCAGAAATATCCTGGCCAGCCTCCTTTACAATATTCTCTTTCCTTTTCTTTTCTGCGATAAAAGCATACAGACGGAAGATTGCAATTCCTGCAAGCAAAAACCAATATGCATCCCACATAGCATACAAGAACACAGCCGTTATAAGAAATAGCATGGCGAATGATGTATTTGTGAACAATTGAGAATAAATCAAAATAAACGCCAAAAATATAGTAAAAATTGATAGCACTGTCGTATAAAACAGCAGAAATTCAACGAGGTTTTAGACGCTTAAACCGTCACAAATGAGCGCTCGGTTTAAAATGGCGGCGTTAGAAAACGTCTGTTGCGTAGCAGTTCTGTTGTAACAATGTGAAGTACTGTTGATGGTTAACAATGCTAAGAAATGCTTAGTGTTAACCCAACAATGGGAAAACACAGTATCTACAGTGCTTTCGGTACTCTGTTTATTTTAGGCTATTAATAAAATTTTGTTTTTGAATATGATGGCAGCATGGCCATTTTTAAATTCTTACTGTTTTAACGGTCTGTTCACATAGAATCTGTCAGCGTCAACGCGTTGAAATAATTTTAACCAATCGCATAGCTTAACAATTTCGGGGCTAATCGTTTGGAGGTTTGCGATTGGTTAAAAATATTTCAACGCGAGTAACGCTGACGCTGACGGATTCTATGTGAACAGGCCCTTAGAGAGAATGCGTGTATAAATTATGTTTGACAACTAAAATTACTTAGTTGGATTTTTCCCGAGCTTCCACGTAGAGTTTGAGCCGCACATGATGGGTAATGTACAGAAAATCTTATTAGAACTCCCCCACCACCACCACAACAACTCTAACTTTTACTGAGATAATGATCTTGTTTGTCAGCTTTTGCAAAGCATATTGGATGGAAAGTGCATTTAAAATGGGAAGTTACGAGAAATCATCGTTTGCTTTTCCACATTGGCATTTTAAAACAAAATACAATGAAAGCATACTGGCAGAAACATTTAAAAGATCTGTTCTCTCACCCCACCATGCTTTTTTTCTGTTTTTTAAAGAAAACTGGTTTTTATCCGTTGATCTAATCTTTCCTTTTTTACCCGTGTTTCTATTGATTTCTAGTGCTTGACTGGAATCTGGATGGAGAAACTTTATCCAGAGGTTTTTGTTTTTTTATCTTCAGCACCTTTTCACACGACTTTATCATTTTTATATTATTCCATTGAATTACAAGTATGATATCTCCCCCCCAAGAGATTTCTCGCCAAATCTGGGGCCCTTTGTTTTGTTTGTTGTGTTGCCGGTTTTTACTTTGGTGTAATGCTCCGTCAAAATATTAAATAACAGTTTGAGGTTGGGCGCGCGAATTGCAAAAAATGTGGGTCAGAGATGAGGATTAAAGTTAAAAGTTCTTATTCTGAGGGTTTTACATTTGTTTGTAGGAAAGTTATTGGAGTCGGGAGCAATGTAACACTGAGAAATCTATTCGGCATGGTTCGTGGTTACAATTGGTGGCAGATTTTAAATTCTACCTAGCGATGTACATGTTTCGGAAATCATGTTTAGCGGCAAATGTAGATTGTTTTAATAAATTTATTGAAATCGTTTCGGGGATTAAGTTGGAGGAGTACAAAATTTCGGTATAGATACGTTTTTTAAAAATTCTATTGCCAACATGTATTTTTTTCTATTGTATTTGTTCTTTAATTTATGTTTAATCAAGAAATATATATTTAACCAAAATATATTTTATGTTTATTTAAATGAATTATTATTAGTTGCCCTATACTGACTTTTTGTCACGGGGGGTTGGGGGGCTGCAGTCCCCCCCCCCCACTTAATAAATTTCTTATTATTTTTCAGCTTTAATTTTTTCTATTTATGTGTTTTTGTGCTTTTCTGTGGTTGTACAGTATAAAAAATGCGTATTTTTGGGACTTTCCGAAATTTCCCGTTTCAAAGACACACGTTCTGCTTGGCTACAAAAAAAAATCGCCAAAATCGCCATTGGGGGGGGGGTATATCATACTAGTTCCATTATTGATTTTATCATATTTATATTTTAGTTTTTATTACACATTTTTATGACTCTCATGTTGTTATCTTCTCTTACTGTTGTTATCATCTTTGTATATCATTAGTTTTATCACCTTTATGCGTCTTTTAATCATGGTTAGAATCTACCACCTTTTTATTTAAATAATTATTCTGCTGTTGTTTTGCATTTGGCACATCTTGTCCTTTCTGGAACTTGCGCATTTACGTTTAAGTATAAAATCTGAATCTTTGGTGAATGAATCGCTATATTTTTGATCCCCTGATGATCACGATAGAAAGTATCTTCCATGCTTCTTTTATTTTATCATCATACCTCATTAAAAAGTCTTAGGTTAATCCTTTTGCCATTTTTTCTGGATTTGACTCGGTTTACACGGTTTCGCTTTTACACCGTTTCTAAATTTTATAAATAAAAAAAATCGATGTATTATTTGATTGAGTGTTTTACATTGAACTCACTCATTAATTATCTGCACAGACGTCACAAGTGCATTCCATTGCGTTTAGCACTGGCATCATTAAAGTAGATTTTGTTTCATTTCCATACTGTCATTCCTAGTTCAGTTCTACACGAGGTAAGACGCTAATTTTGAAATACATATGCAATGATAATTTTGTTTTAACCAATGCGGAGGCACTTGTAATCAAACATTGGCCTAAACTACGCCGCAATTTTACTGCCCATTTTATTATGGGGGCACCATATAGGCGGACAGCATTACCCCCTATGAAGGGACTGCACGAACGGAGGCATTTTTCGTGGCGTAACGCCGGGATTCGATCTGAGCACTCTCAGCACCAAAAACCAGCGCGCTGTACCACAGGGCCGCCGCAAGCCCGCAATGATAAATTATTTATTTATATATTACTTAAATTACTTTTTCTTCACTTCGGATAAACTCTTTGCATTTTTGCACTGTTATTATAAACATAACTACGGCTTGCACCTATCCCCTTGTTTAATATGAATGCTGTGTCTTGTTTTATACGGTTCCGATTTATACGATTTGTCGTGGAACGCATCTATCGTGTAAAACGAGGGACAGGTGTACATCCTTTCATTTCCAGCCAATTGCTGGGACTTCAGAGGTTGGAAATCATACACAATACACTCTCTTCAAATGTGCCTCAGTCAGCGCGTGAGGGCAAACAGGTACTGTCGCTAAAATTTATTCACAGTTTGACTCGAGCAAAACGTGCTTTCAGTGAGAAAATTCATTTTTCCTGTTTCCCGAGCTAGTGTAGATAGGTATAAACAAAATTGGGCCGAGCTCAAAACCGTGAAAATGTATTTAAGCTTTATTTTCAAATGAAGAGCTGCTCGATTTAATACTGACGTTGCCCTGGCAGCTACATTGGCAGAGGAAGGTAATTCGTACAATTCTTCAAATCTGGTATTAAATTCTTCCAATAAGGGATCAAAATGTTTGGCAAATTAATAGTTGGTAGAATTTCCATCGTAATAATTTTCTATTACCATTTTTAAATTTGGAAAATGTGATAAATTATCTTTCTCCATAGGCTTTCTCCAGAGCGCCAATTTAGCTTTAAATGCATTTATCGTACTTGTCATAGAAGCTATATGATTATTTCTACCCTGTAGTTTCCTATTTAGTTCCATCAATTCAACAGTTAGAAAGCCTAGCTCAATTAACCAAGGTTTTTTTCTAATTCTAAACAAATTTTATTCCTGGATAATAGAAGTTCTTTCACCTGTGATAATAAATTTAAAAACCACTCAAATACCTTTCCTCTACTGATCTCTCTCAATCAAATATCTAAAATCAAACAATCAAAAATATCTAAAATCAAATTTCTAATCTCAAATACCTAAAATTTAGATATTTGAACGGCGGGCACCTCGTTTCCGACCCCTGCTCTAGACCAACAATCATTTAAAGATTTAAAATTCCGGTTAGTACGCATTTAACTTTACCTCTCATACCCCGTTTGATAACATCCATTATTCAAAATGGCTATTACAAACATAAAATCAAGTCTTACTTACCTTGAAGTCTCTTCTTCCTTAAGTACATTCTCCCTAAACCCAAAAAACATATTAGTGTAGTAGAATTAAGTTAATTACAACAAATTATTATCAGTTTAAATGAGAAAAAATAAAGAATATACTTGGCTCGCTCCGCGAAGCGATATATAATGAAAAGCAAAGTAGAGAAGAAAAAAGTTAGTTAAAATAAGCGTCACCTAGTGGTTAGAAACACAGTTCGATTAAAAAACTTGAGGTTATCTATTTTCCGGCGTATAACACGCACTTTTAATACAAAAATAAGCTCGAAATTTTCGGGTGCGTGTTATAAGCCGGATATAGAAATGATAGATTCAAAAATAAGGAAAAGATGAACATAAAAAAATTAGATTTCTAACTGTACCTAAATGCTGTTTATTTAAAACAAATGACATACCGTATGAACTTAAAAAATTTATTCGGATAACAGGAATAGTTCTCCATATTCGTCTTCCGTTATATCTTCCGGCACTTCATCGAATTCTGTTTCCTCTTCGCCATCACTGTTACTCTGATCCACAAATAAAAAATCATCTTCTGTTCCATCTACATTCTTAGATATACTAAATTTTTTAAATGACGTTTGAATTATGTCAGGTTAAATTTCATTCCATGATTTTATTATCCACTAACACACTATTTCTAGATTAGCATGACGCTTTTGGTCGCCTGTTGTAAATGTTTTTCACATTCAAACATCCACGTGTTCCACTGTCGTTTAAAATTTCCTCTGAATGGTTTATTGATACTCTCATTTAAAGGCTGAACTAATGGCGTTAATCCGCCTGGAATAACTGCCATGTCTGTGTTACACTCTCTCATCAATTTCTTCGCATTATCCGTTAGATGGAATCTGGACATGTCCCAAACTAAAAGACTTTCTGGATTCTTTAAGGCACCAGGAATTATTTACTCCCTCAAGCATTTCCCCCACACACATATTGTTCCCCTTATCACTTGTCAATTCACTATACCATTGTATGAAAGCTTGGGAAAATCCTTCGAATGAATGACTTCAAAAGGTAAGAGCATCGCACATGTACATATCAGGTTTGTTTTTTTTTACTGTCAAGAAAAGGGTGCGCGTGATACGAAGAATATACCTAAAAATTGAAAAATGTAGTTTATAATTATAGGTGCACGTCATACGCCGGAAAAATAAGGTATTTGAGTTTTTTCAAGTAAATGATACGTTTTTAATTCAGGCTAAATGTCATCCTTATTTCCGAGTAACGCTACCCGAAAAACATTTCATGTTTTTGTTCTCACCCTTACTAGTAATTTTATTTTATTAAACACGCACCTAACTCTTCATTTTTATAAAATTAAAATTCGAAACTTCAACACATGGGATCGGTAGTCCACTATATATCATTTTGGTGCTAACTGCGCAAACGCAGATGGTGTTAGGAGAATCCAAAAATCCATTGTAATGTAATTGTCCATTACCATCCGTGATAACAGATACTTCTATTGATTATTTAAATTTATTAAGCAGATTTCCGTATTTTTCGGACGATAAGTGCACCGTACGATAAGACGCACGTCAAATTTATGGGAGGATTTTTAGAAAACATTATTTAATATTTGTTAAGTATAAAAAGATATTTTCAATTTTTACTTAATAAAGATTAAAAAACGTATATAATAAATATAATAATATATCTATGGTGCCCGTTATAAAGGGCTTAAGTCCAAAAAAGTGATTTTTATATATTTGTTAGTATTGATAAAGCATTTTGAAAAATCTTTTGACTTGTATAAAAGACTTAAGTCTATCAATTTTGTATTAAAGAGTACATAACTTTGTACAAGAGACTCAAGTCCAAATTATTGTTCTGCGACTGGTATAAAAGCCAATAACTTTGTATTTTTAAATCACTGTTCTTGACTTAAGGCCTTTATATAGGGCACTATAGATAGATAAAAATGTATAATATATATAATTATTCATTTTATTTTAATGTTACCTTCGGACCATAAAACGAACCCCAATTTTAAGTCTAATTTTTATGTAAAAAAGTGCGTCTTATGGTCCGAAAAATACGGTATTTATTTATTTTAAATATGGTCGAAGTATTATATACACATAGATCTAAAATCAGTCTTAAAAGTTACAGAAATAAAATTAATAAAATTCATTGGCATGCGCATTGAACGTTAATTTTCAAAAATGCGAAACCTTTATTTATTAGGAGAGAGAATTTTTCAAAGTTTTAAAACATTTAGGAGGAATATAAATACATTAATTTTTAGTGGCAGTAAAAGATTAATAACGGTTTTTATAAATAAAACTGTTCACGAGAGATTTTATTTGTTTAGAAGGGAACCCCATATGAAGTTATCTATGTTTCCATTACTTGTCCTTTATTACGATATTAAGAAGGTAATATTCTTTATCTTCTAATTTTACTTTATCAAGCCTTCAAATCCCTGTGTCATTCTTTCTTTTACAGAACATTTATTTTTGCCGTATTGAGTACTTCTTGTAATCCGAGGGTTATTAGCAGCCACGAGTCATTTATTCGGTATTATATATTATTCCTTCAGTTTTTTACTTTCTTTGCGAAAAAAGACTTATCTTTTTAGATAAGTTTTTCCCTTAATGAACTTAATTTCTGTAATATTTGATTTACTTTTGATATACTTAAACTTTCTATAATAGGTTTATCTAACTAAACACTTTTTTAACGTAGGATTACGTTCCTCCATAACGGTCCTCCAGAAAACAAAATTTCAGAAGTTAAAACCGTCCGTCTTCGCGAGTTATAATTTTGGGAGCTCGCAAAACCCAGTCTATATCGCTTGGGCAACCAGTAAACAGTGAAACAGAAAAGTACCAAAATTCATCAAAATTTTGACATATATATATATATATATATATATATATATATATATATATATATATATATATATATATACATGAGAGAGAGAGATATATACATAACACATACATACATATATACATACAAAAGAAGTAAGCAACGATAAGTAATCCTACGTTAATAACCCGCGGTAGTTTCGTTAGAAAAGTCTACCTGAATTTTTTTTTATTTTTCTATAAATTGAAAAGTTTCAGTACTTTTTAAATTTTAACACTTTAAAATACTACACTACTTTTTATTATTATAACTTAATCAACTTCTATATCAAGACATTCGCAGATAACATATAGCAGCTTTATGACATTTTCAATAGTTTTAAGCAGAATAATTGATTAGGTTGATGTTTGGTGTTGACATTACACCATTACAAATAATTTTAAGACACAAAATTATGATGTTTCTTCATTTTGAGCTGTTAAGATAAAAGAAAAAGATCATTTCACATGTATTAATAAAAGAAAGAAGTTAACATTACAAATATTACTACAACCAATTGGCTGCTGCCAAGGTATCACAATTATTGTTAAATTTCTTTAAATTTGTTCTGTTGTATAAATGGAGCCAGTGATACAAAAATAATTTTATTACCTCATATTACAAAATGGTAGGAAATTTTGAGTGAAGCGCAGTTTGAAATATTTTTCTCAGTAATGAGTGTTATTTGTGGTTCTAAGAGGTCGTTGATGCTGGCACCGAGCTTGCAATTTAACACTGAAACCAACCCATAGGAAAAGCATCATCAATCCTTTAATAGCCAGTTATTTCTATATCTTAAGATTTTATTGAGCTATAAATCTTATTTCAATGGAAAATTAAGAGTAATAAATCACCTCTAATTGCTTTTTAAATAAAATATGCAGGTACATGATGTATGATAGGTGATGGGATATCACTGATCAATACAAAACTCCAACTTTTAAAGAACTCGAATAGTCATTAAATGCAACGAAATGACAGTAGATTGGCTTGTTACAGCCAACATGCTGTTATAGCTTAGACCTGCTTGTTTTAGCCAGCATGAATCTGGGGCTACAGCTATGTTCCACAAACATACATTCTCGCATGTAGTTAACATTTATAGCTTAGACCTGCTTGTGATAGCCAGCAGGAATCTGAGGCTACAGCTATGTTCTACAAACATACGTTCTCACATGTAGTTAACATTTATAGCTTAGACCTGCTTGTCATAGCCAGAATGTATCTGAGGCTACAGCTATGTTCTACAAACATGCGTTCTCGCATGTAGTTAACATTTATAGCTAAGACCTGCTTGTGATAGCCAGTGTGAGATTTTCCCTCCTCATGGCCCAGGAAAATTATTAACCTCGGCTTGAAACAGAGTAAGCCCAGCGGCGGACTGCGAAAAGAAATAGTTTTCCCCTGCCGAGGGGTGACTTACAAAAGGAGTCAGCTTTTCGACTCGCAGGCGAGGAGGGACTTGACAATAGCGAGGCGCCCCGATGTCTACAGCGAAGACACTATAACACAAAAGACTAACAAAGGCAGACCATCCCCCTGATGAGACGCCCTAATGACCCAACGTGTGCTGCCGATATAAAGAACAAGTATAGTTTTGCGCACGGTTCACGGCCAAGGACCTATCAGAGCCCCAGATCAAAGAGCGGGGTTGTTACAGATCCCGCCAGGGAAAAAAGTTTTAAAAAGCGGATGCAGGAGATTTTTAGAGGAGACGAGATTTGAGACGAGATTCGAAGCCTGAGTTTAGGAGTGATAGCTGATCTCCTAGCTCCACTCACTTTGAGTGACTTTGATATTTTTGGAGGCTCAGCCCCCTGTGTGAAGAAGACCTTTTTCTCGCTGAGAAGGGTCGTTTGGAGATCAAAGCTTGATCTTTCGTATTTTCGAAGCAGCTAGCTTCTTTGGTGAGAGCGGGGGACGAGCCGTCCACTACTCTGTGATAATTAGATCACATTGCGTCTGGAGTTCGAGTTCGCCTCATTCCAGCCTGTTCCGACGAGTGGAATCCATTCCCAGCAACTGAGACTTCTGCAATTAGAGCTTTATTGCCTGAAGGCCCGATCTACGATCCGTAGCGACAGAGCATCCAGCCAGCTGAACGGACAATCTTTAACGTGCATCGCATACTGCAACGGACATTATTAATGTAACTGATGTTCCAGAACACGACCTAATCGTGAAGTATTTTAATCCAGAATCTCTAATAAATTGATATTCAGTGTAAAAAGTTCTTATTAGTAAGCTGTTTATCACTATACATAACCGGTGTGAATTTACCTAGCGTGTCGGCTTTGACACCTGTAACCGTCATTGTTTATATTATTTTTAAATGGTTGGGAAGGAGAGTTTATTATATTATTCTTATATTAATTATATTTATTAATTATGATTTTGATTTAGTAACTTATTGGTTCATGATTGTGGCTAGTACATTGATGTGCTTCCCAAATAATGGAAATTAACTCTGGTTATATTGACAAATCAATTTATTGAATATTAACACACATAAATAATACATTCCAAAATTACTCAATATTTCCTCCGGCATTTACACATTATTATAACTTCATTCCTACTAAATTAATTCTTTACGACACCTATGTTTGATTCATTCACTTATTATAACAATATTTCATACTGCCTCTATACATATTATTTTCAATTTTACTCCTACTAAATTAATTCATATATATATATGCAAAACATTATATTAAATTGTTGGTACGAATTATCGGTCTATTACTCAACATCTTATATTCAAAAACTATATTCATCGCGCTCTATCTTAATCATTATGGCTATACACTGAGAAGCAATGATACAATATAAAAGGGAAATGCAAAGTGGGTACCTCAGCAGATGACGGTTGAATCCCTCTGGGCAGCTGGCACTCGTAATGATGAATTCGTCGTCTTTATCATCAAATGGAATTCGGGCATCTCTTTATCTGGAATACGGCTCCGTCGTTCATTGCAGACACTCGGCATGGGACACTGGGCGTTCGACAACTTCTATCTCTCTAAACTTTACTGCACTCGAACACGGCTCCGTCGTTTATCGCAGACACTCGGCATGGGACACTGGGCGCTCGACAACTTCTATCTCTCTAAACTTTACTGCACTCGAATACGGCTCCGTCGCTTATTGCAGACACTCGGCATGGGACACTGGGCGCTCGACAACTTCTATCTCCACACACTTCTGACTGACTCTCACTTCTCAGGTTATCTCTCTGCCTTCACACTATTTTTTATTTCATATATTTTCTTACTAATGTCTCCGCCTCTTATAATTTCCATTGGTTATCTGGAAATTATCATGCCATCGCCATTCGTCCATGCTGCCTCTCCTCAATCCCCTTTTACCAATGCACGTCGAGGGCGGGATTTATACATTCTCCTTCAATTTTAACTTTTTCCCATGCTTTGGCTTCAAGTAGGGTGGGCCGTTTTATAGCCATCATAAATTTTCTTTTATTCTCACTCTCTTCCAGTTCTATTTATTGCTACGAACATTATCTCTAATTTTCGTTCCGGTCTTTTGCTTTCTTCCCTTCTCTTTTATTGCCCTGTTTCTTTATTGCATTTAACAATTATTTTATTTTATTTTGTATTTTTCCATGCTCCTGTCCCTGGCCGTAACACTTCTGTCATGTCCCTATCACAACACCAAGCACGGAATATGTTACACCAGCAGGAATCTGAGGCTACAGCTATGTTCTACAAACATAAGTTCTCACATGTAGTTAACATTTATAGCTTAGACCTGCTTGTTATAGCCAGCATGAATCTGAGACTACAGCTACATTCTACAAACATACGTTCTCCCATGTAGTTAAAATTTCCAAGAAACTTACAAATTGATCAGAACTTACGTATGAGGAGGGCCTGATATCATGATTATAGGTATCTGTGCGGTGAGGTTTTGAGAGTGCGTATGACGTCATCAAATATTTTCCCATTTCTGTGTTTTTTGTAAGTTTAAGATTGGCAACAAGAAGAAAAGTTTAGTTTTTTTTGGAAAAATTTTGTTTTAGAATTTTATGAATGTTGTCATGCAGATCGGTGTTGATAAAAGGAATATTGAAGCTTAGAAATTGGGTAAATTTCTTGAAAGCATTTTACAGTGTCTAATGGTTTTAGAGGAAGTCTGCAAGATATCCAAAGTTCTAGACAATCGTTAATTATACAGGGTGTTCCAAAATTCGACCGACAAATTCAGAGGGGTGATAGTAGGCATCAAGACTAGCAAGTATGACCGGAAACATAAACCTGATGCTGGAGGGCACTATTTACTTAATCGGACCGTGCCTTTTACCAACCTCAGTAGATGGCCGGAAATATCGCATTTTTCTGGAGGAGGTAGATCGAAGATGAAAAACGAAAATATTTCTGCATCTTTGTTTATCCTCAAGCTCAGTGTTCCGCAACCGCTGTGCCGTGGCACACTAGTGTGCCGCCAGGTGATCTTGACTGTGCGGCGGTGATTTTATCGATTATGATAATAAAAAAATTAACCATCGCATTAAATAGAAATTTTTCTAAGTAAAATATTCCTCTAACTTTTTGTTAATATGTAACTTTTCTGGGTCGAAATTATACATAAAACAAAAACATGTTGTTAGCCATACATTGTATGTATGCTCGAGAGTCATATTTATGGATTTCAGTTAAGAAAGAATGTCCACAAATTTCTGACAACGCCATTGCAATTTTTCTCCCATTTTCTACGACATACTTATGCGAACAAAGTTTTTCGACACTGGTTCTAATTGAAAATGACAAACGATCATATTTAAAGGGCCTTGACCATGAACTTGTAGCTCTTTCTATTATAGAGTCAAATATAAAACGTGCAAATATAAAACGCACATTTATCAAAACAATCTCAAATATCTCATTAATAAATTAGTTATGTTTAAATTAACTTTGATTTATTAGGTTTAAGTAAAGACCAAAATACAAATTTTAATATAAAAATTTAAAGAGAACATTTTTTTTACTTGTAAACTATAATTTTATATTTTTGTTCTTGTGTTGGTGTACAGTTCAAAATGATTTATATAAAACTTAAATGATTATAATTATCTTGATACATAGAGCTATTTTGTTGTGTTTTTTTATCTAATAAAAACATATACGTATTTATTGTATTTTATATATTTGCAAGCTTTTTCTTGTGGTGTGCCGCGGAATTATGGAAAAAAACGTTGTTGTGCCGTGGAAGATAAAAGGTTGCGGAGCTCTGCTCTAGCTGATAGGTTTCCGTTTCCGGCCATACATTCTTATGTGATTCTGTTCTGTTTTTGAGTTTTCTACCTCCTCTAGAAAAATGCGACATTTCCGGCCATCTACTGAGGTTGGTAAGAGGTACGGTCCGGTGAAGTAAATAGCGGCCTCCAGCGTCAGGTTTGTGTTTCCGGTCATACTTGCTCGTCTTGATGCCTACTATCACCCCTCTGAATTTGTAGGTTGAATTTTGGAACACCCTGATACTTCATGGATAGTGAGAAAGATGATAATTAAATTATTTCGTGAAATATGTGAAAGTGCTTTCTCTGGTAAATTTTTTTGTTTAAATTTAAAACACAAGATCAGAACTAATGGAAATAATCATTTTGAGACTTATCTGGATTTAAAAATTAAAATTCAAAATAGCGAATTAAAAATTGGGATATATGATAAAGGATTAGATTTTAACTTTGAGGTTACCACGTTTACCAATTTCCATAGCAACCTGAACTATAAAATTTATTATATCTTTTACTCACAACTATACAGAATAAAAAACATTTGTAACATTGCTGAAGATTTTTTGGACACATGCAGCATTTTCGAGGAAAACCTCAGTAAGAAGAATTTTCCTAAAAAATTCGGCAATTTAAAAGTTTTTTGAAAAATGGCATTTACACTCAGGTATATTTTAAAGACGTTTAGGATAGGGTTTCTGTTTTCATATTTTTTAAAACTTCCATGAGGTGTGGCGCTGTGGTTTTGCTACAGTGACGTAACTACTAGGGTAAAATTGGCTGATGTTTCACTATAACCGTCACTTACGGAATTAGGGTATGTATGCATCTTTGTCTTTTCATTAAGATTGTATGTGTACTTGCATGTATGGTGCGTTGAGCCCTTACTGCAAGTTGTCCGTGTCTTTTCATTTTCTTTTGACTAACTGTCTCACTGGAGATCTCGGGGCCATGGGATGCTTTTTGGTTATACCTGCATCCTATTCAGAAAGTTCCCCTTGATGTAACTGATTTGGTTAGGCTCCCTGATGACGAGACCACTCGGTTACCTCATTTTCTGGTTTAGTTCCGGTACTACTCCAGAATCTTACCTCTGGTGCGTGGAGCCCTGAGTGCTTGATTTCTGTTTGTTTTTTGTGTACAATCTTCTTATAATTATCTAGCTCTGTTGGATTATTTATTTTCAGTTGTATTTTATCTAAATCTAGGTGATTTATCTAAATCTTGGGTTTGTCTGATTCAAAAAGGATTAAGATCACCAAGATATATATAGTTTATTATATAAATCTATTCAAATCAAGTAATGTTTTGATAAGACGCAAAAACAGATTGATGGAGCAATGTAACCACGTGACATTTTAAAAATACCGAAGAAAAAACTGTAATCAAACGTTTTTAATGGTCGCTTAATGAAAAGACTGACTGAATATCTATTCAACTTAGTGTCTTTAAGTGCCTTGTTCAGAAATGTTCCATTACATGTTAAACACTTCTAAATATGTCATAGTCACTACGCAGGAGTTACTCTCTGGGTTACTATTTAATCTCGCTTATCACGTTCACTGCCTCCTCATAGGAAGTTAAAATTATCCCCGATATGCCAAACTTAAAAACACTAGTTTAACTGTTTGTAAAGGGTTCAAAATATGTCAGCACTATCACTTTAAAATGACAGTTACAGAGAAAATCCAAATAATTTTGGTGAAAAAAAAATCAAAAATTTGCATTTTTCCCAATAAAAATAATCATTTTGAGCTTAAAAGTATAAAATTCTAACCTTCTACACCCGTGGCTGCGACATTAAGAAAATAATAAATTTTTAAATGAAAACATTTTCGAGTCTATAATAGATGGCGCAGGGTGTCCAAGTTTGATTTTTTTTAACGAACTGTTATCGTAGAGTGCCACCTACAAACGTAATGCCATTGATGAACTGCCCAGGAAATTTTATTTAACATATTATACAATGATACCGGTGACCCACGGGTGATGCTCACGGTCGGCACAAAATGAACATTTTTTGAGACCCACCGATAAGGTTCGTGCCAGTGAACCTGTTAAGTATGCCACCCACATGGTATAGTGGTTAGCGTGAGCTTAAACGCAGTCGGCTTGAGCTCAAATCCCGAATAAGGCTTGGTAGTTACCGTGTTGTCCCCTCATAGGGAGCAATGCTGGCTCACCTAAATGGTGCTCTTACAATAAAGTAGCCAGCAAAACTTCACGGTGAATAACAAGACGCGAATATATCACTGCAAGTGAGAGCCGCCTCACTCCGCCTTAGGGGGGGGGGGACAAATCTCACTTATGTGTTATTTTAAGGTAATAAAATATTTGATATTGAGTATAGTAACCCTTTTTGGTAAATATGAAGAACATGATACGATTTCCCGCCAAGCCGTATTTTGCGCGAAATATTTGGCGTATTTTGTGGGTTTTCCAGAAAGATCAGTGTTAATTTACACCACAAGGTTCTTCGATTTGTAATGTCACATTGGCGTCAAATCGCCACAGGTTGGCGACCATCTCATCTTCTTCATATTAACCTAGTTTTTTTCTACCAAATAAGATTAATACGTATGAATATACGTATGATTATGCGTCTATAAATATTTCGCGTGTTTTGTGGGTTTTCTTGAAAGATCAGCGTTAATTTACACCACAAGGTTCTTCTATTTGTAATGTCACACTGGCGTCAAATCGCCACAGGTTGGCGACCGTATCATATTCTACATATTAACCTAGTTTGGTCTTCTAAATAAGATTAATACGTCTGAGAATAAAAATCTTCAAATATAACGAAATTAATAAAATCTGCATATCTAAATGATATATAAAATGGCAAAAATGCTAAATGAATGGAATATTACTTGAATTTTGGGGAAAAAGCAGAAACTCAATTTAGGAGGATAGGAAAAATATGAACGATAATAAATAGCATTGAAAAGAAAAACAAATATTTGATTTCATTTGCATCATTAATTAAGCCTTAAAGCTCCAGATTTTAAACTCTGACTACGCATTATAAAAAATTGAAAAGCATGAAAATTAATTTTAGCAGAAAGTATTGCAGAATTTTTTTTAACCTTTTATGTCAAAATGTCATAACTGATTAATGCCCTTGCTATAACTTAATAGTACTTCAATTAGTTTCTTCATTAAAGGGGAAAGCTTAATTTTTTTTCTTTGTCGTTAAATTTATATTTCGTGCCTTCAGCTAGTAAATAACTTTAATAACATTATTTATCATTTTTTAATAAGGTATTTTTAATAAGAGCATTTCTTTCAAATACCTCTCGTAGAAAATTATTATTTTACTGTGATATGCGTCTCTTTGTAGGAACAAAAAAAAACAGTTTTCTTTCTCCTGTAATAAACTGATTTACGATCATTAAAGTATTTTTCTAGGCTGGTAACCTTTGAATCATTCATTTTTACATTGCCCTTTGAAAAATGTCCGGTATCAAAAAAAATTGTTAATTAAAGTATTAAAAATCGTTAATGTGATTTAATTTTCAATTAACAAAAAAAATCCTGAATAAATTCTATGTAAATTACTCTTCATACCTTGCTTGTCAAGAGCGCGTATCCCATTTTATGAAATACAAAACATGACGGGACAAGCAAAAAAATAATTAGAAAGAACATCACCGTGTCAAAATGTCTATAAATTAAATGCACATTCAGGCAAAAACTCTTGGCTCCTAAATTAAAAGCTGTCATGAAATTGCTGTTCGCTCCAGGTATTTTTGCTTGTATACCTTTTTTTCTTTCCTCCTTGGATGCGAGATCCTTAGAGATTAGGCAGTTTAATTACTTCTTTAGAAACTGCGACAGTGGAGTTGTAGAGCGCTGGTATGAATAAAAGTGACGCCACCTATTTTACGGGTGAAATTCCCATGTAGTTCGCCACATGCGTGAATACCTTTAAAAAAATTATTTCTTGACTGAAATGATAAAGCAATTAAAACTATGCTGAAGCGAATTTTCCCCCACCCCCATTCTTCTATGCAAATATTATATGGGCAAACGTTGATATTTATACCCTTTATTAACCATGTGAGAGTTATACTTTTAAATAAGATTTAATTAAAATTATAAAATAATTAAGAACTCATGAAGCATATTTTTCCCATATTGAGATGAATATTTAATTAACACATTTTGATGTTAAAATCCATTATTAACCAAATAATATAGTTTCGGCAATTTTAAAAAGCTTTCCGAAGCTGTTGCCAAATGATATACACTGAATTTCCAATTACACGTTCATAGATTATCCATTACTTACCAAAAACAAAAAAAAAAAAAAAAAAAAAATTTAAGGTAGTCTCTTCTAACGAAACTACCGCGGGTTATTAACGTAGGATTACTTGTCGTTGCTTACCTCTTTTGTATGTATATATGTATGTGTTATGTGTATATATATATGTATGTGTTATGTGTATATATATATGTATGTGTTATGTGTATATATATATATATATATGCCAAAATTTGGACGCATTTCGGTACATTTCTGTTTAACTGATTACTGCTTGCCCAAGCGGGTCTGGGTTTGCCAAGTCTGGGTTTGGCACGCTGCCAAATTATAACTCGCGGCGCAGAACATCTGAAATTTTGCTTTCCTGAGGACCGTAATGGAGGAACGTAATTCTACGTTAAAAAAGAAAGTTTATGTATCTGTAGAATTATTTTCAGAATTTGTAAAAGCAGCATATTAATATTGAAAGGCCGAAACTTAAGTCTAATTATTGATATTTTATGGTGAAATATAGAAGTCAGAAGCAAAAAATTATCTGAGCAAAATCTACATAACCTTGATCGAAAGGAATTCGTTAATGCGAAAAAATTGAATACGTAAAAAGTTTGCTGATGTATATTTCCCATTCAAAATGCTGTGTTATATTTTGCTCTCAATCCTAAGCTTAACCCTTCTGTGGGCATGCCAATTTTTGGAACACCAGCAGGTTCGCGTGGCACAAAGTTCAACGTCTCATTCAACTTTGACCTTTATTATTCTTTTTGTAATAAACTTTTTTTTCAGATTGAAAACAATTCTGCGTTTTATGACAAGATATAAAATGTTAATAATAATGAGATATATTTATAATTAAAGGCCAAAGTATGCAGATACAATAGCCTTATTTCAAAACTTCTGGTTTAACGCATCTAAGGGCAACTTGCGAATCGATTCCTATTATGTCCAAAAACCTAAAAAAAACAATGAGATTGTCCATCTTCGTGATATGCGGGATAACGTGTAATACCTGCGCATTTGATCTACTATATCAACTCCTGCTTTTGTCGTATTGTAATCCAGTATAATCACTGGTTTACCACGGTTAAATCACGACTAACATTGAATGGAAAGGAATTCAAGGATCATAAAATAAGACTTACATTATAAAGGATATAACTACAAATAGAAACTGATTAGAACATTCAAACCTTACATGTAAAAACAAACCATTCAAAATTACAAAAATGTTGCACTTTCTAGACGGGCGCACCCGCTGAAGAGTTAAAGTGAACTATTAGCTGCCTATCTCAAATGAATAATAATGTATAATTTTCTTTATTGTGTATTTCTCTATTGTGTATTTATTATCCATTAATGTATAATTTTCTTTATTGTGTATTTCTTTATTGTGTATTTCGTTCCTATTATGAACTAAATATTGTGATTTAGACAGGCTGTAATTAAAATAATCAGAACACCTTTTTATTAACATTTTCTCTTTGAAAGAGTTTGTTACATTCTTTTAGTTAAGAACCATGTTAGCATTTCTTTAGAAGAATACGAATAATATTTCCACTTTTTTTAGATTAATGGAAAATCTGGCGAACGGAATTCAAGTTATATACACTCTGTCACAAAAAAATATATGTATCCAGAAGGAAACGAGCTACTATCACGAAACTTAACATGTGTGTAGTGTATCAGGAGATAAGCAAATGATTACAAATTCAGAAGAACAGACCGTTTTATTAAGAAGATATGGCATGAAAAAGGTTACAAATCAGTAAGTAGTAAATCCACCTCTGGCAGCTATACAAGCCGAAACATGGCATGGCATCGAATCAATGAGGTCACTTATGACCTCCTGCGGAAATCATGCCATAATCTTTGCAACTGGGCAGTTAATTCACCAGTATTCTGGGAAGACTGCAGTTGCCATCTAAGCACGTCCCAGAAGTGCTCTATTGGCGAGAGGTCTGGTGACCTGGAAAGCCATGGGAGTACGTTATATCCTTTAAGACATTTTTGGGAGAGTCATGCAGTATGTGGACGAGCGTTGTCTTTCTGATAAATGGCCCCTGGACGACTTGATAGCATAGGCAGTACAACTGGCGTTAAAATCTAGTCCACGTTACTGCGTGTCGTCAAAGTGCGTTGAAGGACGACTAGAGGTGATCGTGTGTCCCAATAAATCGCTTTCCACACTGTCACACGTTGTGTAATCGCCGTATGCCTCTCGACAACAAATGCCGGATCGGACCGGTGGCCTGGCCGCCTCCAGACGCGTATGCGCTGGTCATCAGCAGAGACTGAATCGGGATTCATCGCTGAAGATCACACGCCTCCAGTCGGTCACACTCCAGCTTGCCCGAGGTCGACAAAAATCCAATCGACACTGCCTATGATGTGGGGTCAGTGGTAGGCGTCCTAATGGACGTCGACTCCTTATACCTGCGTCGTCCAGTCGTCTCCGAATGGTTTCCCTTGATACCACCGGATGTCTGGAAGGTGGTAAATGGTGTCGAACCGATTCTAGCGACGCTGTTGGTACGGACGTGACCGGTCTTATGATTACCTGATCCTTGCACGCATTTGTGTTCCTGGAACGCCCTAATCCTCCGCGACGGTATACTACCCCTTCCGTGATCCATTGTTGCCAACACTGAGCAACTACCATATCTCTCCGACCGAGGTGGCGGCCGATATGCCTGTTTGACCAACCTGCTTCTCTGAGGCCTACTATACGCCCCCTCTCAAAGTCCAACAATTGTTCGTAGTGTCGCCGGTTACGTCTCATAGGCATCTCTAGTCACAATACCGTCCATCCAAGTCTACACATTTGTTTGAATAACCCTATGGCACGAGCATTCATGCTTTTAAACTCTCCCAGCTGCGCATCTCATATGCGCATAGCGTGCTTACGCTTGTCTCATTGGCGTCGAAATTTTAATCATTTGCATATCTCTTTCCAGACTACATTCCTGTTAAGTTTCGTGATAGAAGCTCGATTTTTTTCTGGATGCATATATTTTCTTGTGACAGAGTGTATTTTGGCATCAGTTTCGAAAGTCTTTTTTTAAAATTGTGATACTGTATCATGTGGTTAATAAATGACATAAACATCAAAATGATTTGATTAAATATAATTCATATGAATAAGGGGGAAAATTTGATTCATGAGTTAATTATTTTATAACTTTAATTACAACTTATTTAAAAGTATAATTCTCACTTAGTTAATAAAAGATATAAACATCAACGTTTGTCCCCATAATATTAGTAACGACAGTAACTAAAATTGGAATTTTGAAGTTATCCTATCTGTTTAAAGGAACAAATGAGTAATTTTACCTAAATATATACATTTTTTTAAGTTCATTTTGTAACAACATGCATGTTATATAAAGTGTACATGTATTATAAATCTAAATCAGTCCTCATGTTTCAAGACACATTATATTTCCTTTAAAAAATTGACTTAAGAATGCATCACGCCCCCACGTACAGGATCAATAAATCTGCAGGGGTTTCATTCTAAATAAACTTCAGACTTTTATGATAAATTGTTCGAAACTGTCAAGTCAAAAGATAGGCAGGAGGGGTGATCGATTAACAACGTTCATCATCTTCATTGATCCGTGATTGATAGGAAGGAGTGCTAAAATACTCCCAAGTTTACTACGTGTTTTCCTTTTCAACAAGAAATAACAATTTGTTTTCTGTGATTTATTGTGCCTTGAACAAAATACTCCAAACTTGACTTTAGCAGGTGCACTTGGTCACAAACTTTAATTTTATTTAATATCCTCCGCTATAACCTACCACAGCTGATATCTAAAACTTAAAGATGTAGAAAATATCTAACTGCGCAGCAGTGTAAAAATACATTTGATGATGCTTTGTTTTCTGGAATGTATGCTGAATATTTTATTAGTCATTTCAGTTGGAAATCATCTCGGAGTGTTTTGTTCTAATGCGAAGCTTCACAAATTTATGTGATAGCATTTGTGTTTGAACAAAATACTTTGATATTCAACTTCTGAAATGTTTTAGGGTAGAAGGTAACAAACATATCAAGACGATTCCTCTCTTCAACAAATGGACTGCATAGGGAGGGGAGGTCAGTTATTTTATTAATATAAATTTATATCTTAGTGGACTGTATAATAATCCATTAACAAAAATATTTAATGTTTTTGTTTAAGTGCAACTAATCAATCTTCTTAATTCTTTTAATAAAGGTAATACTGGAATGGCTTACCTTTAACATCATCTGAATAATACTTGAATAATAAGTCAACACTAAAAAAATTTAGTTCCATGCATGTATCCTTAAAATGCATTTAATAATTGACTTCATTTTAACCCATAACTGTTGAATTCATGACGTACTGAATAACTCTTCGGAATTAGGATTTACAAAATGAATAATTGACTGCACAGTGGTAACAGTTTGAACAATAATCTGCACAGAATCTTTATCTAAAGAAAAGAAAAACGGAATCGCATCCAACATAGCGATTTTTGAATTCTTACATGACATTTCTTAGAATAGAATATACACCTCAACAGATTAAACATTTTTTACCCATTTTCTTGTCCTTACTCAGAATAGAATGTGCAACAACAGGAAAAAAAAACATTTTAGCTTGAAATAAAAAAAAGTTACATAGTGATGCCATCTATTGACCAGAAACACAATTAGAATTCAAATTACAAACAATATGATGAATAAAATGAAACAATTATTTTAATGAATTATTTAAAAATAAAAATAAAAATAGTAAATCTTTTATGAGACTGAAGGAAGAGAAACATTTTCAAATCAAAACGATATCATATAAACGATATAAAGATATAAACGATAACATTTCATAACGATCCCCTCTTCAAAAAATGGACTACACAGGGGGAAACATTGATAGACAAACAGAGCACTTCCAGATCTTGATTCTAAAGATGCTTCTAGAGAGAGAGAGAGAGAGAGAGAGAGAAAGTAATCTATTTTACACACTCCTTTCTATCTCAATTACATTTCTAATGTAACGGTGACATATGACAACATACTTGTCACATGCCCTCTTATAAAATTTTCAAAACCAAATTTTACTGAAGCTTCAGCTACATTTAAAATTCCAATAATATATGTTTGTATGAGTGTGTAAAAGTAATTTTTTTCTCATTATGACCTGTTTCGCCATGTAACCACCACCAGTTAGATTAACTAACATAACCCGCACAGAAAGAATGTTTTCAAAACCATTGTCGTGTTGCTACATCCAGTTTTTAAGTCAATTGGGCGCGTATCGTAAATTTATTTTGGTTAGTACAATGTATTTATTTTTCTTAGGATTTATTTGGGTGCGTTGTGTTTTAATATTTATTTTATTGAATACAACCCAAAGCTCTGGATGTCGAACTTAGCAACCGAACAAAACCAATACAGTATTCTCAATTTTAGATTATGTAAATTAACATCAATAACTTTCAATTTAGACAAACTAAAGAGTTTAACATAAGAAAACTTAGTTTATTTACACACTTAATATTTACGAATAACAAAAATAATCATTTCATTTCCCGAAAACAAATGCACAAAATTCTTATTTTTTACAAATTATATTTTATTATTTACTTTGCCAAGGTTAGGGAGCGTCCCGAGCGCAACAACAAATAAACTTTACTATTAGTACAGCACTAAACACCTTCTCACTAAGAAACTCCTTCCTTACGAAAAGAAACTAAATTACCTAGCCTGAATGAGGAATTTGCACGTTTTTTTATTTTACATTTATGATATAGAAAATAGAAAAATATGATCGAAAGCATCTTTTTTTTTTTAGTTTTAGAACTCTAAAAGTTAACAAAATTTGTTTTTAAACGCGCACTATTTACTTTGTCTCAAAAACGCTACTTTTCCTACGCGGATACATGTGACGTCACAATGCACTATGGCGAATTTGTTTACTTCGGTGTTTGGATTGTGTTGCGTAGTTTGAGTTTGATATCTAGTGTTTTTTCTTTATTTTTAAGATGTCAAAGTGTGTTACAGAAAATTTTAAATATTGTTTAGTACCTTGCTGCACAAGCACAACGGTAAATACACCTGGAAAGCTTTTTTTTAGTGTTCCAACAGATAATGTCAAAAGGAAATCATGGACAGTTGCAATGAAACGCGACGAAAAAAAAAATCCTCATTCAATAATTTTTTAATTTAGCTATAATTGTGAGTTTTAATGTGATACAGATGATTTGCCAAATCATTGCAGCAAATATGAATTTAAAATACAAGTTTTGACATTTTCCACTTAAATAAATATTTAAATATATTTGTAAACACAACGAGTTTTGTTATGAGTTATGTTCTCCAGATGGTGAATTCCACCTAACATGAAACCATTACGAAAGAAAATCATTTTAAACAAATTATTAAGTGTTATATATCATTGGAAAGCTTATGACCTCTAGAACTAGAACGTACTATTGCTTTTTCCTTATATTAAGTTTGTTTTGTAGGGGATGTAATGGGAAAATATCTATTTGTAAGTTTTTTTAGCAAGTAAAATTATCATTTTTATACCTTATTACTTACGTAAATTATGCCACTGAATTTAATTGGAGTAAATTTAATATTAATGTAAAAACTATAAAAGTAAAATAAATGCATGTTTGTGACTGTTTTGAATATAAATAGCCTAGTTAAGGGTACAGTTGCAGCATCATGTATTATATGTAACATCTGTTACAAATAGTTTTAATATTTTTTATTACAGAAAAAAATGACTGATTTTTTATGTCAAGGTTCTGATAAATTACAGGCATGTCTTGTGATGTTATTTTTAAAATTTTTGAACAAATTGACATAATAGATTCACAGATTTTTTTATCTTATGATGCTATAGTACAAATGATGTTCCATTTTATGTAGCATCCGTTACATTAAAGATTTTTTTTTCAGCTTAAATACACCAGAAATAAATTTTGAAACCTGTCAAGTTTATCTTTAGTTTTTATCAGGAATTGGTTTTATCAGGAAAAAATAATACTCTCCTATTTTGAAGCATTAATATGCATCTCATAATCTTTTTATTATTTATTTTGTGTGTGAATGTTTCGTCCGTTACAATGGAATTCACCAGATGCTGGGTTGGGGGTAGGTGATGAAATTTTAAAATAAATACAATTTGTGTGCAAAATGTGACAAAAGCATAAAATATATTAATTATTTTGTAAGTTTATTTTTAATTAATCTTTTTACACTAGTTTTGGGTGCTAGTTTTTTACATAAAATGTATAAAGTATTGTATTAAAAAGATTTTTTTATAACTGCTGAAGTATTTCTAATTATTTATAAATTACTTAAAGCGGGGAAAGCTAACCATGGATGGTCTATTGTATCTACCCCAAACACACTATCATTAAAACTTTTAGATAAAATTAAATATAATACATAAAGGAACTCATCCAAAGATGCTGCACAATCATTGCATTGGACGGAAAGGACATTTTCTTCCTTTTCATTCAACTTGAGTTCCACACTGTAAGTCTTTTTTGTGACGTTATGTTCTGGTGTCACCCTTGCATTGACTGTACAGATGTCTCCATCCCTTTTTACCTGAACATATCCTACAGCATTATCTCCATAGCCTTATCGTCCAAATCTAAGTAAAAGTAACTTTCTAAGTACTAAAGCATTAATTTAAAAATGTGTTTTTAAAACACAAAATTATGGAGTTAGAGGATTGTTTAAAATTATTTTGAGTAGTAAACATTTGTTTCTTTGCACCACTTAGTATGTGATTAGTCAAAAGTTTAATTATCATGCATAGTTCATATTTATTATAATTCCTTTACCATTTAAAATACACATATTTCTATGATATGAATGCAGAACACTGAACACATTCGTAAATTTGGTAGTGTTTTTAATTTCTGTCAACTTTTTAATACACAATTAAAAATACTAAATATCCTATAACAGACACTACTTGTAATGTTGCAGAGCTAATTAATTCTACAAAATTAAACATGTACTATGAATGAATAATAATAGAAGCTGTTTATTAAACTTATAGAGTACGATATTAATTTAATAATACGCATAAACAATGTGTAACTTTAAAGTTTGTGTAAAGTACAACGCACGTCAGCGTTCTACAATCTACATTACATAACTAGAATAAAAAATGCAAACAAATATATACATCCCTCTGAACTTTAAATCCTCGTATTTCTGCTCCCATAAAACTTGGATTATTTCCCAAAAAGGAAAACACTGCAAATGAATCCATTTTAGGCAGGTTGTCAGATTGCCCTTTTGCGAAACCGGGTAATAACGCCATGGTAAACAAAACAGAAATAAAACTAAGAATAAAGACGACGATAGAATATAATTTAAAAAAAAGGGGGAATAAACAATAGCCACAAACTAAAATTAGAAAAATTAAACCAAATTAGAAAAAAAATATGATTTTAAAATGTTAGTTTAAGAGGAGGAAACGTAGAATCTCGCGCTAGACAAATGTAAACATTGAAGCATGGTGCATAGTGACGTCAGAACCAATCACGTAGCGTTTTGAGGTCACATGATTTTTCAACACTTTTCGCTTATTTTAAATTTAAAATTCTTATTATTTAGATCTATATATACGTTTTAATTGATGTTTTCGAACAATTTGATAACCAATCTGTTAATAAAAAATAGAAATGAGGATTTTCCCCACATGTGCAAATTCCTCATTGGAACTGAACAAATCAAATTTGAGATTTAACACTCACCCAAATTGCTTTTCATCAACTCACGTTGCTATCTTGGCCTTCTCGCCTCGCCTAGGGTTCGGGGTCACTCTGCTACACCGGGCAGGGGGCTATCTCTATTTATTTCACGAAGAATGATCACTTTTTCTCAGTCGAAAATTGTAGCGGGCTTTCCTTGGCGCGTACCTTCACTATTTTGCACTGGCGATGGGTATCTCTTCACGTCGTGAAAACGGGGTGCTGGGCTCTCCTCGTCGTGTAACTTCTCGGCTATGGCATGGGAGCTGAGTCTCTTGGTTTCGGCTGCAATCTGAGTGCGGACCTCTCTATTTCATTTAGTCAACGCAGTCTTGCAGTGGCCGTAACAGGTTTATGTGGAACCCCCAAGTCCACTTAAAGTTTAACTTTTTAAGTCGTGCTGGAGATGGGGACCTACAGCCTCCCCAACCCAGACTCTCTATCTCTCTCTCTCTCTCTTTCCTCCAAACTCCTTCTATATATTTTATTTTAATCCCTTTTCACACCCATGACTCCACCTTCTCATAAACTTCAATCAGCCAATCCGGACACCGTAAACTTTTCATTCGCTGTACTCCCTTCACTCTTTCTCATTGGCTTCTGAACTTAAACCTCACGTCCTCACTGTCTGCCCATTTCAGACCACCCAAGAATTGCACTTGGCGATGGGGCTCTCTGTATACCATAAATTCCACATAAAAGACCCTTGTAGCATGATGTCACTTTTTGGCTCCGTCAACTAATCTATGTCTCGAATCTCAGATCTTCGCATCTTCAAATCTCATAAAGCTGTCTCGCACGGGCTACGTCCTAAATAACACTATTCAAAATTTACTGTCGGCGTTAAGTTTGATTCCGGCCTTTTATCACCAACATGTAATAAAGCTAGTTTTTTTATTTAAAAGCGCTTTACTACAACCATCACGGACGTCATACCAAAAGTGAGAAGAAAACATCAATTCACATCAAGTCTGCTGTGTACTAATCCTATTGGATTCTCTCACCTCAATATTAACATATGGAAAAAATTTGTCTATTTACAGCAAAATAAATGCTGATAATCCAATAAAAATGATATTTTCAGATAGCCTGAACTTCTGCAACTTGCAACTGGAAACATTTGGAAACACATGGAAAAAAATTGTCCAAGGATTGCCGACTTGAATTTAAAGATTTTTTTTTAAAAATTGTACTCCGTAATAGAGAAAAAAATTACACTTTGGGGCATTTTCCGTTTTATTTTTTGCAAATAATATTTTAAAATTTAAATTATTTGGGGGGGGGGAATCTGGTAGAGTGTGTTTTAAATGCTCTTAAATTTCTTTGGTGGACGAAATTTATGAAATGAATCATGTTTCAAGGTGCAGAAAAGTTTAGACTATCTGAAAATACCATTTTTATTGAATTATCAGCATATATTTAGCTGTAAATAGCAGACAAGTTTTCTCCATAGGTTAACATTGAAGTGAGCCAATTCAATAGGGTTAGTACACAGCAGCCTTAAGTCGCTTTGACACCAAATTGTGCAGCACATTTGTTATGTCTACAATGTTGCAACATGGCTGTTATACAAGGCTTTGTCACAGTCTCACTGACTTAATGGTTCAATTTTCTTTGTTTAATACATTGCTGTAAGCCCGAAGTTTGTAATATTCTTTTATTTCACATATTCAACAAGAAACAATTTAGCAAATACGTTTATCTGTTATTAATTACTAAATGTAGAATCAAGCAGAATGTTACCGTTGAGAATCAGCAGAGCATTTTAATATTTTTTCGGTTATATAGAAGAAATGGTTAAATATTTTTATATTTCTTTTCGAGATTGCTAAAGTTCTTTTCCCTTTCTAGAGATTTGCATTCCTAACGGCAGTTCCTCTAGTTTCCATGAAAAGCAAATCTTTTCATAAGCTCTTTATGCAAAACCAATGTATTTACGAATTCCAAGAAGTTATTTAAGAGCCACATAAAGCGATCACATCTTGCACTAGTTCCATAAGTGCTGAGTCTTGTTCCAAAGGTTTGGAACATTTTTTTTTCAAAATTTCACTGCTATAAGAAAAGAAGTTCCAAAATCATGAAAGCACAGACTTAAATGTTTTTGTTTTTGTTTTTGATATAAGGATATACGCTTTCTATAGATGTTGCTGTAAGTGCACGATTTAAAAAGACACAACTTCAAGATCGTATTTAACTTATTCATGTATTTGAAAGAAAAATAAATATAGCATAAAAAAATAAAATTTAAGAACGGCTTTATTCAAAAATAGTTTTAGATTAGCAGAAATATTTTAAACGTATAATACTGTATGCTTTGATTCCCGTATTATTTTAAAGGTCAATTCCCAAAGAAAAGCTTCTCTAATATGTAAATGAGTTATCTTACAATATATTTTTATAAAAGCAGGTAGGTTAAATTCCATGCTTAATCTCTAACAGTCTTTTATATGGTAAAGCTTAATAAACAAAAATTCTTAACTAAGCTTCCTTTCATGGGATTTTATATAATTTTTCCTCTATGTAAAATAAAATACGATTTCCTTAAAAACTCTGAATGCATCCTGAAGAAATTAATTATATTATACACCCTTTCTTGAATTATAACTCCCTTTACATGGATTTATTTTACAGGGTTTTACACAGAAAGCATAAAAAAAATAGTGCAAAGCGAAGAATGATGTAGTATTTTAACCGGTGTGTACTATTTATATCATATTTCTATTTCAGTTTTTTTTTCAGTTTCAACTACTATTTCTTAAGCATTTTCCCTTATACAAAATTTCTGTGAAACACAATTTTTTGAAAGACTTAGATGATACTGTATTCCTTGAAGGCTCTTAAAAAATGATATAGCACTTCTTTTTTTCACGTATGACGATACATACTATTTCTCGTACTTTTTATAGGGTTGGTTGATTGGAAGCGTTATGGTCAACTTTTACAATTTTTTTTTATTAGGAAACACCATATGTTGCGTTAGTTTATTTTGGCTTTCAAAACCTCTTAAATTTCTATAAATATTGATTCTATACAAGATTTGAAAACTGGTACGGATTTTATGCTCAGGAATAAGAATTATATCGAGCTATTGCTAAAAATTAGTTGGCAATCTCATGTCACGTGAAGATAAATAAACTTTACCACTTAACACAGTTTTTTGGATTATGAGGATTTCTAAAACGCGAAAAGACGATACCACATATAACCTCGACACCGATGGTTTAGTTTTGCACATTTGAACCTTCACATTTGCACGTCGCTGATATCTTCGTGGAATGTCCAAAAATTTTGCGTTTAGAGGCAACACCTTGTTCATTTATGTAGTGTGTGATAATCTTTGATAATGAGGCTTTTGATCTTTGATAATGAGGCAATTTCTGTCCTTTTAATTACAGTCACCGGGATGTCTCGCTTCTATTATGATGCGTTTCTGAAAGTCACTTAGATCCGATATTTTGCTCATTGTTTCCATAAAAGCTAAGTCTACGTCAACTGTACGACTATTGAGTGTTAACTGATACTCGTACTTCACCGTATTATATAACTATGCACGTTGATAATGTCTTTCTCGTGATTGACCTACGCCGCAGAGCACGCTGCTTTTTTCAGAGATGTTTCCATCATTTTGATAATTCCCCCCCCCCGAATTTCATATGCACTGCTGTTCATTGAAATGGTAAAACCGAGAAAGAAGTGTTGGACTGACCTGAAATGTGGCGGATAATTTATCATGGCAAAAGCAAAAAAGCAAAAGACTAAAATGTTATCTTCGGGAAGATATGGTATCCGTGCAATACCGGCTGAGACGTCATTCGAAGGTTATGAAAGGAGGCCTCAAAAAGCTAATCAAAACATTGTGTAGGTGAAATTGATTGCTATTGCCTTGCTGGTTCGTTCTGCCTCGTCACAAATGGGAACAGCATTATGAATAGTTAACATAATTAAAGGGGTGTAATATTATTGGACTGAAAGAAGGTGTTTGTCGTATCGTGATATTGCTACATACATTTTGCGAAACACTAGTACTTGTAAGCTCACCTGAAAACAATTGACTCAAGAAGGGTCTATGCATCGTCGTGGAGGATCTGGAGCACATATGGAAACAACAGAAAGGGAAAACAGGCACTTCCACGCATGAGGGTAATAAATCTTATCAATAACGTTAGTTCAGCAAGCGATGATACATCACACGACGTCTGTCACTGTTCGCTAATGATTGCTACAGCTAGGTCACGTAGCTCTGCATCAATTACTGATAATTCCTTTCTCACTTTACTATACTCATCAAAGGCTTCGATCGGACCAGGTGCGAACACACTGGATTGCTTAATGGGGGGGGGGGGCTGACGAGTTTAGTAACAATCTCGAAAATATGACAGCCTTAGTTCTTAAGCACAGTGAGAAACGATATCTGGAAGGGTATATTACCGATAGTCGTATTGGTCCTACTCCAAGCGTCAAGTTTTGGGGTGCTATTTCATTTCATTCCCACTCTCACCATATACGAATCATTGGTATTATGGACAGTCAGTGGTGCATCTAGGAAGAGAAAGTATTACAACTAGAAGTTTTACTTCTCTTACAGACCCTGCCTGTAGCTATCTTTCAACAGGTACAAGGCTACCTGTACGCTAGAGATTTATATTTTTGCTTAAAGTTCCGCCTCTTTGGCATGTTCATGCATCTTGTAATCTTCCTGCTCTGTAAATTTTGTACCGCATATCGTTATGATCGGTGGTCTTACCGAAGTGGGCTGGTTGACTGTACACCAGAAAAGTTTTCAGAAATTTCGCATTAGAACTTCCTTTCTTTCCAGCATACTCATCAGTTATGTCTTGCTGAAGAGACCATAACAAGAACATAACCTGGTTCCAAGGCTACCTGTACGCTAGAGATGTATATTTTTGCTTAATGACAATGCTCATCGTAATGTCATCTGAATTGTCCAACGTTTTCTCTGTAACCAACACCTTTCCTTGGTCTGTACGTTCATCCAACTTGTCCCCAATAGAACCAATGGAAAATGATTGCCCGAAAATTAGCCCGTAGGCCATGACCCCCAGTCACAACTGTAGAATTGTGGATTCGTGTTGAATCTGTGTGGAATGACATTTCGCAGGCAGCCATCCAGAATATTTATTACTAAGAACCCCGCTGTGTGTAAGCAGTTCTAACTTATAAAGGTGGTAACTTACAAAATAATAAAGTTAGCATGTTCTTTTTTACTTCTTTTGATTGTAATTATATTCATTTATACATTGTACCACATGACATACACTGGTGGACAAAATCTAAGGACGGATGTTTCGATAAACGATGACAGTGCAGAAACGAACTCAGCAATTTGTGGGAATTTCCATTAAGGCGCGATGCAATGCGAAACAAGTTGATGATGCATATTTTTGATTACCGCACGTCCGGATCATGTGACGGCGTACAGACCGGTTTGCAGGCATTCGGCGCGTGCAACCAATGAATACTGGACGTCCCATTTGAACAGTCAGAAGATCGATGCGCTTTGGAAAGTGAGGTCATGTCTAGCAGACATCATTTAGATTATTTTACACATGGAAGAATAATTAGAAAGTTGGAGGAAGGGCGACAAATTGCAGATACTACTAGGGTATTGGGCATCGCCCACAGTGTTGTTTCCAGGCTTTTGGCATCGTGCCAAACAAGTGGACAGTGTAGCAAGCGCAAGCTAGCAGGTCGTCCTCTGAGTAAGACGGACGAAGACAATCGGTACATCGTTCTAACAGGAAAAAGAAACCGGCACAGCAGAGCTGGTCAAACGACAAGTCAGTTCTATGCAGCCACAGTAACTCAGATATCCTGGAAAGCTGTTGCATGGTATTTGTGACAGATAGGACTATGTATACTCCGGTGACCTGTTGTGTGTGTCTCACTTGCGAGATTTAACCGTAGCGCCCGTTTGCAATGGTGCCGTCTGCATAGCCATTGAACTGAGAACAAATGGGCCAATGTCCTCTTTACAGATGAGATCCGGTTCAGTCTTTCTTCTGATAGTAGACGGCAACTGATATGGCTTGAAGTTGGTAATGCTTATCGTCCAGAAAATATCCAGGAAAGGAACCGATATGGTACTTAGAGCATCATGGCATGGGCAGGCATCTTGGTCAGTGGCTGCACACCACTACATGTGCTTGAAACAGGGACCATTGCCATTGCATTGTACATTGCTGAAGTTCTGTTGCATCATGTTCGTCTTTCCCTTGCTGCTATCGGGGATAACTTTCTGTTCATGGATTATAACGCGCTCTGTCACTTCGCCAATGCTGTTCAGAACTGTCTGGAGAGCCAGGATATTCATCGTATCATGTGGTCAGCACGTTCACCTGATTTCAATGTAATAGAAAAAGCATGGGTTGCCTTGGGGCGACGTCTTGCTGCTCGCCCATATCCTCTGACAAATAAGCCGTCTCTCATCTGTGCAGTGAAAGAAGAGTGGGAAAAGTTGCCTCAAAACCACATGGATCATATAATTCAAAGCATGTCACGACATGTCACGACGTGTGGAAAGTTGCATTGCACTGCATGGTGAACATATCCCTTACTGACATGCCTCTCCGAATTGCTTGTCGTTAGTAATATGCATTCTTTTTATTGTTCTCTTTCCGGGTCAGTACGTATATTTCGCTGAAACAGCCTGTTTCAACACTTTCTGCAGTTCTTTTATAAAAAAATCTTGCGTTATGTCTTGTCACACATTCTGTCTTTATCTATTTTCCCACTTAATATGAAACCGCCCCTTCTATTTTTTAAAACATGGCCATTTGTTCACCGTCCTTGGACTTTGTCCACCAGTGTAGGTCAAATAAATTTCGTTGCTGTAACTGCAGACTTTATTGGTGCTGCGATACCAATGAACAAAAGTGTGTATTTTTTCATGCGTGTTTAAGTAATGCATTTTCTTATCTATAACTCAAAAACATTTCATCAGTAGCAAAACTATTGCCAGTGACCAAGAATATCCAGATTTTAGCGTATACTTTAAACATCAGTGAATACGCACTTTTTTATTTATCCGATGGATATAATCATCACTTGTTTCAACAGTTTTGCAACATAAGGATTTCGGTTTGGTAAATGAGCCATATCAAGAATTGTAAAATTTTTCCGCTCCACATCGCAGTTTAAAAAAAGCTAACCGTGACAGGAGTATTTTTTTAAAGAATGAAGTGCTCTAGCTTTTTTTTGTGAGCAAAACTCTTACGGTTTCCGCAATATTTAATACAGATTACACTTTTGCAAAATAATTTATCACTAAGCAAAATGTCAAAATATACTATATATTATTTTCGGCTACATTTACTAAATTTAATAGGTTAGGGTTTTACGATACGAATTTTTCTATAAAATGTTGAGGTAAAAATTTTTCCATTTCATACGAAGACTTATATGCATTGAAAATGTTTTAAAATAATAGGTATATATAATATTTTGGGGTATCGTTTACTTTTAACTGCTAGCTTCTATTCAAAGAATCCGTTTTTGAAATTACCATCATAAATATTTGATACTAAACCAGTAAGGAGAAACTGGAAAAGTAGAAAACCCTATTCTTATCGGGCAGTCGGAAAATCCTAAACTCTCTCATACGCCCTCTGATATTTAAAAATAACTCTCGTACTTTTATCTATGTTTGAAATAGTTCTGAACCTCAATAAACTATTTTTAGGGGAATAAGACGGCTGGTAGTTGAGTCATCTTGTGATGTATTGAATCAAAATTAACCCCCCTGGTTTAAATAAACCGCCTGGCTTAAATAAATCTGGTATTCTTGTGTTTGGGCACTGGTAATTTTGACTAGATTAATAGTTTGTATTTAGCCTTGTCTGTTTGTTATTGTTTTAATTCACACGGGATTTATATTATGTCATTATTGCAATTTTATAATGGAAAGTCGAGAAACAGAAACTGCAGCAAGTGTAAATTATGCAAACTTAGAAAAGTCAGTTAATAAATCATATAACTTAATACAAGTATTTACTGTTTACATTCATTTAATATACATGTGATTCGAGTGTTTACTATTTACATGCATTGCAGAGAAATAATAGTGAAATCATATGCTCAGCGTCAAAAAGAGCATCGAAAGAGAGAAAAAAATCCAAAATCAACTTCAGAGTGCGAAAAAAATACCAAAAACAAACGCTCAATGTCAACAACAATTCCGGCAGAATCAAAAAGAAAAAGTACAGCAAAATGAAACATTGAATCTTGCTAGGTATTCATTTTTAACTGACAAAGTTTAAAAAATCATACCTTAGATTTCATGGATCCAGTTACGCAAAATTCTAATCTGCTATTACTTTCTGAAACGTGGATAAGAAATGAAGAAGAAATTGTTCTTCCTAATTTCGATTGCATTTCTCGTTATAAGCGAGACAATGTTCGTGCAGGTGGAGTCGCAATATACCATAACTCTGAAGATACCGCCCACATTTGTACAAAAAATATGAGAATATTTTTGTCTAACATTAGTGATTTGAGTTCTAGGCATTCATCAGTTGGTGACATTTGTTCAGTTTTTTGTGAAATAGGAAATGATGTTAAAGTTGTTATAGTAGCTATTTATATATCCCCAAATAAAAAGATTGAGGATATAACATTATTTATCCATCGATCGTTGTTAGAATATACTGAGGGAGGTTCTAAATTACTTCACAAAAATTTTCATAAACTTCCAATCATATTGGCTGGAGACTTCAACGTTAACTTCAATGATTAAAAAAATTTGAAAAGCTCACATCTTTTTTATCGGGTACATTTTATTTAAGTATTAATAATGACCCAGCGCAGTTCACAACGAAATACTATACAACCGTTGATGCTGTTTTCTCGAGATACTTGGATAAAATTGAATCTCAAACATATGCATCTTATTATAGTTACCATAAGCCAATAATTACCATAATACAATACATATAATGATAAAATTTAAAAAAGAATTTTTTCTTATTTTAGAATTTTTTTATATATAATTTATAATTCATTATTTTACATTTAATTTTAAATAAAAGACTATTTTTTCTACAATATTAAATGACATTTATTGCTTTAAATCCATACTTTACATTTTTGCCTTGAAAAAATGATAAAAAATAAAAATAAAATATACAAATTAGAGAGAGAGAGAGAGTTGGTTGAATAAAAGAGGGCTGCGCTTTTTGGCGTGACAAAAATACACTAATGTAATCAATAGAAATCTACATATTAAATCACGTTTAGAGTTGAAAAAATAACGTAAGGAACTTCGTTCCTGACGGGGGTCCCCCAACCGCACATTTTTTTTTAAATACGAGGTCTTGATTGGCTTCAGAAATGGTTCTACTTCTTAAAAGTCCATTTCTATGACACAAAATTACTAAAATACTAACGAATTAACTGAACGCTCCAGTAAAACTGTGTGTTTTTCACACGCGGTCAATCACGCGCGAATCCTTTACACGGACGTTCTTTCCCTTTCAATTTAAAATGACAGTAGTATTTGCGCGCGAAAGAACGAGCGTCCGTAAAACTCGCAACATGAGGGGAAAACGCAAGCACGCGTGATTGTGTCAGCAAGTTTTCCCAAGCGCAAGCATTCGCGAAAGAGCGTACGTGTAAAGGGCCCTATTATCAAGCTTACCGAAGGCGTTTTGAAATTAGCTATCGTTCCAGCGACCTGGTGATAAAGTGAAGACAGAAAGGTTAGGTATGTACAAGCAGTGGCTAAATTCTGGTAGGGTTTCCGTAATATAACAACCGGGATTAACACACGCGATAAACAATTCCCCGTTGCCTGTTAGCAATTGAGTACGGTATTTATGTAGTCTAATTGTAATAAATAGTTTAGTGTAGAAAACCTCGTCGGATCTTGTTAATGTTGAGTTCAGTGTTTAGTATATACAGTACATTACCTTAAGGGTAAAGGAAACAGTGAACTTCACAGTCTAATCAACTTTAAATGAACCTTTCCTGTTATGCAACTTAACTATGTCGCAAGTACGACAAATTGTGTTCTTTTAAATATTTGCAAATTTCTACTTTTTGTTTTCTCAAAACTCACTAAAAATTGTTTCTTGCGGCTTTGAAATATCCTTCGAAGTGATCATTGAGATGGGTTGCTATTTGCTGTTTACACGCATGGCCAAACGTGGGGGAAAGTTGTGTAAATGTGTCTAAAAATTATGATGAATCTTTGGAACATATAAAAGGTACCGATGCTGTAGTCTGTAATATTAGATAGGGGCGAAAAAGAATGATTTTTCCTATGGAAAACAATATTTGTCTGTAACGGCACTTCAGAACACACATTAAACTTCTTGCTAACTGTCTTTGAATTTTGAAACGGCCACTAAATTTTTAACGTCAAGATAAAATGTGTACAAATTAACTTCATTCGAAAACCCTTGCTACAAGGCAGTCTAAGATAAGAGTCCTTCGGACACCACGTCTCTAGAGGGCTCATATTGCCGCTTATAATGCTTTTCCCATCAAGGACTCCGTGGCTAAGTGGTTATCGCATCGGATTGCGGAGCGAGAGATCCCCGGTTCAAAACCCCGCAATTTTAATTTAATTTCCTTTGTTCTGTTAATTCTTGAAGTTTCTAGAATATTCTTTAGTTTACTAGAACGGTGTTCCAGAACATTCTGTTAATGTATAAAAGAGAGAGTAGATCAGTTTGCTGGGCAGTTCCCATCCTGTCAACGAACTGTTGAATGATAAATAAAGAGCTCTGCGTTTCTGTTATGCCTGTTATGCACAGATTTCTGTTGGGTGCCTTATCTATTCTACTGATATCAACGTGACAATATGAATTAGTTCCAAAAACCTAAATAGTTGGAAACAATGACTTGTGCAATGTTTCGTTAGGAGTCCAGATTAAGTGCAAACAATGGTCTTACAGAGATGAAGTCTTAAAACCTTGCATAAGGCTTTTCATATGTACATTTGGCTCTGAATTTCTTTTTATGGTTAATAATGCTCATCCATCCAGAGTTGTCGCTGCTTACGAAGAACTCTTCAACCAGTACATTTTTTCAATTACGTCTTTTCTTTTACCTGTTTGTATATCATAAAATATTAGTGAAGAAAATTATTTGCACCAAAAATATTGTGGATAGATACTGACATTTTGACACAAAAAAACTGGAGGAATATTTTAATTTTTCTTCAATTTTTAATTTTTGGTCAGCGTTTTTTATTTATCATGCTAACAGGGATACTCTTCATAACTTTAAAAATCTGCTATCTGATAAATTAATTATTCCATGAGAAAAAGAAAGTGAAAATTATCTCGATCAAAGCAAAAATTCACTGCGTTGCACTAATCCAATCCACATACAATTTACACGTAACTACTTTTTTTGCATTTTCATTTAACAAATGTTCTTTACATTTTATTGCAAAATCCCTTACTCTCTTTAATAGAACCTTATAATTTGTTAAAAAAAATATGAAATCCTATTTCAAATACCTGCTTAGGTTTCAGCATTTTGTAGAGTATTACTCATCAAAGAAACCGTGAAATAAGAAAAAAAGATTGGATATGAACATGAACACAACAAAAAAAAAGCCTTTTTACAATGTTCGGATTGTATAAAACCTTGGTAGATATTTTCCTCGTTTTTCGTCAGATTAACAGCGTGAAATCCCTTTAAACACGATTTTAAAAAATCTTTGAGACTTATTGGAAGAATTACTGCAATGCACCAACTTCCTCTATGAACTCATGAAGGCCTAAACACTGCTTTAATGGAGGGCTGAAATTCTCTGCCTCAAATTTTAATCTATATTTAATTTAATTTTACAAACTTCTTTTGGGAACCTTTGTTACAATTTATTATATTACTATACTATCTACTATACAATATTTATTTTCTATTAATTTTGAAATTTTACAGTTTTTTCCTGTTTTTTAGTAGTCTGGTGTTTTTAAAATCCTCAGTTTTACTCATTTTTTCTGATAGTTTATTGTGTGTTCATAAGTAAATTACTTGTGATGGAATTATTTTGAATTTTATGTACCTGTAGGGCACATTTCCTGAAACTTCACTGAATATTTCAATAAACTGCATTTTTTATAAGTATATAGTTCATTTTCAGCACAAATGCATAAAGAACAACAGCAGGCTGTTACGCAGATGAATTCAAATAAGGCAAACATTCCTTACGCATACACAATTTTATAACCCCACTAGGAGACTCCACCTTTATTTTACTTCAAAATTTAATAGAATGAACAAGATCACTACTGTTGAATGGGTAAGCGAGATGCTATAAAGACTCCCGACTCAAAATATCAGGTTCCTGAATTTATTTTTTTCAGGCAAAATAAATGAGTTATTTTCAAAACTATGCGATAAATAAGAAAGTATTCACATTATGGCAGAAGGAGATCGTTTCCTATTTCTGGAACGTTTCTATTTGAAGTGTTCTCTTCTGAAATAGAAAACGCATCGTATTTCATACGAATGGTTTCACTGATTGTCATCAAAATCCATAGATATTTCGCTCATAAAAGTTCCACAAACGAAATTTCAAGCCATAAATATGTAAGGTTATATATACTGAATGGCTGGATAAAGTTTGTATTCGTTGGTTTGAAATTTTACCATTTTAGAGGAAAGATTCCCCAAAATTTAAAGTTATTTATCCGTATAAGCTGTTACAACCAATACGAAATTTTAGTAAATCTTCTAAATTATTTTAGGTACATAATGGTGTATTATTTATACATCTTTTCCCTAATGTTGAAATTTTCTTTCTTTTGAGGTAGCATATCAACAGTTTTACAAATTCTAAATATGTATTTGGATAATGCACATATTAAGAGTCCCCCATGAAATGTTTCAAAATTACTGATTAACAATTTTGGGGTAAATGTGCTGATTCCTTAACCATTTCAGAGAGATTCATTTGGCATTAACTTCACTACTTAGTATCACCAGCATATTTTTCTCAATGTCTATGCTTAAGGGGAAATACAAAATTGGTGTTTCTTTGGATTGACATCGTAAATAAAAACTACATAGTTGCTGCCTTGTTTGGAGTTCTTTGGAACAGGTTCCTCCACTAACCTCAACAAGCATTATTCTTCAATAGGGCTAAATAGGACACACGGTTTCGTGCTACTTGTTGATGTAACCAGGCAAGCCTCCAGTACCAAGGAAATACCATCAGAGACCTTCATTGGTATCCTTATGACCTCCTTTTCATTGGTAAGTAGAGATATCAAATACATTAATTATTAACTCCTAAAGGTGTTAAATTGGAGATATATAATCATAAATTTGGAATGTCTGCGTATCCCATGAAAAAATGAAGTATTTTCTAAAACAAATTCAAAAATACAAGAAAATATTCATAGATGCCTTGCCTTGGAAACGAACTGTTATTTTTTTTTTTAAATTGGTCTGATCTTTGCCATTTCTAGATTTTTTTAAATTTCTTGCACTTATATTCCTAAGCATATTATGAATAACTAGATAAAGCTGAAAAGAATTAACTGAAATTACAAACGTGCAAAAACTAAAAAGCAGGCAATGCATTATTATAACTAACGGTAATGCAAATTCAGAAACTTAATATCCTTTGAGAGAAAGTACATTTGCTTTTTCATCTTAAGTTGTTTCTGGTAAATACTTTACGAAAGCATCACCTCACGCATAATAAATTCAAAATCGATCTTATCACATCATTTTAAAGGACTTTATTTCCTTTTTACTGTGATCAATAAGGAAATGTATTGGATTTCCCCCCTTTGCACTACCTTCATTCTTTTCAATAGACTAAAATAACTCAGGAAATATATTTCTTCGAAGGTCATACAAATTCTAAATTTGAAACACGAGAATGGTTTTAAAATTTTATTCCCAAGATGGTGATCTGCAGAAAAGAATACCAATGCGTACGCACGATGAATTGTTTCAGTTTCAAAATAGAAATAAGCAAAAAGGAAGAAGAATTCAGTAAAACATTCTTAACACGTTTGGAGTTTAAAGTTTTCTAAATTGGTCGGAGATTTTTTACGTTTTAGTTAATATTTTTACTATTGAGTTATGCGTTAGGTAAAAGTTGAACACTGTCTTGTTAAAAGTATTATAAAGAAGTTAAGTGAAACTACAATGTATTTGATTGTTGGGCAAATATTCACTAAACTTTATTTCTATAAAGTTTCCTTAGTGTATATAACATTGTTTGAAAATATTATCGAATAATTCTGTTTCAAACTTGGTACTCGTAAAAAAAGAATCCATATGAAAGATATTTATTAATAAAAATATTTTTTTAAAAAGGTAACTAGATGGCACCATATAAAATCTCTAGTTGTGTGCAATTCGTGATTCGTAACGCCCTCCTATAGGCTCGGTGCACAGGAGAGATCCGGTGTCGTTGCGGCACCGCAGTTGCGATCAGGAGTACAATAGAGTTGAACCAACCGACGGCGACGACGCCTACGTCGGTGCGAGTTGGTTAGTTCAACTATGTACTCCTGATCGCAACTGCGGTGCCGCAACGACACCGGATCTCTCCTGTGCACCGAGCCATATCGCATCCTGTATCGCACTATAGCCGTTATTTGAAGAATAAAATTTTCAGAATGGCTCAGAAAGATCCCTATAGAACTGTTCTAACAGATAAAAAAAGACCTTGACAATCAGATCGTACTGAGGAATAGTAGGATACACGTATTATGCATAGCATTCAAGTAGTGGCCCTGACCGATCAATCTGATTTTGAAAATAAGTCTATGTCCTTCGTGTATCGTTTTGCCTCTGACTGGCCATCCTTGTCATCAAACTATCTTGTAACAACCCAAATAATACTGAAATGTCTAGTCACAGTAGGGACACACTAGCCAAGGTTCTACTACGAATTTGTGAGAATTCCAAAGATGTGATAGGCTTTCATGACTTTATTATCAATTATTAGTGGGGGTAAAAGCGTAGTCATGGAGAACCGTACTAGCATTCGATTGGTGGATTGTGGATCTTTACTCAGCCCCTGGGGTTCAAGTGGTTTGAAGTACAGGAATTTTGATACTGGCGTCATTCGTTACCTGAATGATCAGCATTTCAGAGCAGCCCCCTCACACTTGTAATCTAAAGCAAAGGGATTCTTCGCACGGTACTCGTAGTAGTAGGACATAAATTTTGACAGACCCATTCCTCTTCCATTCTCACAGAAAAAACGTTGATAATAAAAGCTAAAGGCCTCGGGACGACTGAAATGTCCCGCACTGAGTGCTTTCAAAAATGGCCTTACTGAGTGCTTTCCAAAGTAGCAAGCCATGTTGAAAATATTTGACATCGAAGAAAGTGGATCCTAAATGAGCACTTTGAATCTCTCAGTTCAAAACGTTGAATACGCATTTATAGACCACGCAGTGATATGTTCTATATGTATATCCTATTTTGAATATGATGTAGTAATATCCAAGTATGTATACACTTTCTACCCAACTATTTTTACCTACAGTGCTCAAGGATTATTCTATTTTTCCTTTAAATAATTAAAGATGTACATGCAAAACTTTTCACCCCATAACCTGGGCCGCACTAGCTTCTAACTGTAAAACTACATAATTACAAGATAAAAAGAACTTTTTATATACCATATTTTTAAATTTTCTGTTGAATCATATAAACTTGACAATTCTATGTATTAATAAATACTTCTTTAAAATTTTTTTGATGAAGTATCCCATCAACTTGAAAGAAAATGAATTGGAAGTTAACTTGAGTTTAACTTTTCGTTCCCGTTCCGGCGGATAGATGGCTGCACCAGTCTACAAAACAAAATTAACTGAAAATAATAAAAACATGGTAAAAATCTGCTTAAAGATGGCTAAAAGTATTAAAAAATGCATTGTCATCGTGTTCTGAGCTATTCTAAGTTTCAAATGTCTAGCTAGTCGGGAAGTTAGTTAAAAATCTGTCAGACTCTCGTCTCCCATTCTTAAGTGGAATTAATGAAGGTGAGTAATAGCGTCTTCAAGAAGCCCAAAATAAACGCAAACAGGTGTCGAACGATATACACCTTTGGAGATGTGCGACAATAGGTAAAAGTACGCGAGTCATTTAGAATGATTTGTGAAACCCATTAGCGGTGCGCTTTTCCCTTGGAAAAGTCGGCAGGAAAGAAATTCACCATAGGTGGTCTGCAGAGGGCGGAACCGGAAAAGGTACGGTATTCGAGATGGTTCGAGAAAGGGCTGAGAAGAATGCATAAATAACGAGGTGTTGCGAATGAGGGGGAGAATAGACTTGGACTGTTGAAAGGACGCCACGCGTACGGAGAGACGGGGTCTCGTTTGGACTTTGAATAATGAACCCCGCTCTCAGGAGTGTATCAATGTTCTTCGGAATGAACCTTTGTAAATGATTATTTAACCAAGATTTTAACGTTCCAATAAACTAGATGTAAATAAGAGTTGGTTCTACAGTTATGATTACTTCTACAAGATAATGATTTGTCGGATCACGACCATAAAGGTTAACAAAATCGATTGCAAGATTTGTACTGTGCAAACACACAAACAAGAAAGCAAGTTAATAAAAACATGGAAACAATACAGTTCAATCGCTTCTTCCTTCTAATACCATTTGGAGTACCATATTCAAAATTCCTCTTTGGGGGAGGGGCTGTTTTTGAATTAGCACAGCTAAAATGAAACTACTTATAAAATGAAACTATTACCGATTAATTATATAATTTTTCCTGTGGTATAATTGTAGGGACATTTATCCTTTCTTCGAAGGATATACCGAATTCAGTAGCCATTCTGTATAAACCAATACAGCATTAATTACTTAAAGTTTTAATAAATTTAAAGAGAACCATTTTACAATATTTTTCAATACCAACTTTCTGATATGAATGTTTATAAACGGTTTCAAAACAATAATGTGAAATAATATATTGTTAGTAAAATGGGCATTACATTTACGAAGCTGTAATATTCTCTTTTACAAGAATGTGGGTGGGTTTCTTGGTCAACAGAACCATATTCCTCTGCATGAAGCATCAAAATGGTTCGCGAAACACTTATTAAAGCACAGGTCGGGAACCAGTCTACCACGATCTTTATTTCAGTTGCTTTATTTTCAGACACAATTTCCTCCCAGTATTATTGTTACATTTCAAGCCATAATAATGCGATATTCTAGTTTCAATATTTTTATAACTCTTTCAAAGCGCGGAATTTTGTCATAACAGTTTTTCGGAAAATGAGACACTTAAGCACAACTTCTGAACAACTTCGATTAAGTACAACTCTTTATGGTTGTGAAACTTTCACATTGACTCTCTTTGAACGTTCGAAATATTTTTGCGACAAAATTACCCGGTACTCGAAACGCTTCGACCCCAAAAAATATTTCCAAGTAAAATGTCTGCAGCTCCTTACCTCCATATACAGTGCTAATATGATTGCTTTTTTACTGAACGGAAAGAAAAGGTTTATTTTTTTTTTCGTTTCTCAAGCCAAGCCAGAGCTGAAGAACAATGCAGAAATGCATTGTTCAAAGACATTTAAACACTATTCATCAAGAGCAGCTATACTCAACTTTTTTTTTCTATCAGGCCACATGCAAATGTTTTTTTTACGTTACGAGGGCCACAACATAGTATGATATACTTCACAAAATAATATAAAATATAAAACTAAAAATTAAAAATGCATTCAAACATTTCTTTAAGCTTTAGCTTACGGTGCCCATTTTTCCGATTCCCTCTTTAGAACAGGAAATTTCATACCCCTTATGTAAGAGCGGTCATTAAGGGGTTTATATATATATATATATATATATATATATATATATATATATATATATATATATATATACACAACCTTTGTCCAGAAAGTTTGGTGAATGTGTCTATAGTTACAATGAATTGTTGTCTTACATGAAACAGCTGCTACTGCCCTTCGAAGTAATCTCCGTAGGCGGTAATGCACATCTGGGAACGGCTGTACAAGTCTTGGAAACTCCTGGCGTAGTCGCCTTTAGGGATGGCCTTCAGTTGGGTCATAGCATTACGTTGGATGAACGAAATGTCCGAAAACCTGTGGCTCTTCAGGGCTGATTTCAATTTGTGGAACAAGAAAAAGTCCGGTAAGACAAGTCTAGGGAGTAGGGTGACTGATTCAGGGACACAACTCGCCTGTTGGCCAGGAACTGCTGCAAAAGAAAGGCAGTATGTGGCCGCACATTGTCGTGAAGCAGGATCCAGTTGCCTTGCTTGGCGTACTGGAGACGTACCCGATTGATCCGTTGCAGCAGCCGTTTCAGTATATCCACGTACTTTGCGGCATTTAACGCGGTGCCCTCGGGGAGGAATTCTTTATGGATGAGACCCTCGGAGTCGAAGAACACCACAAGCATTATCTAGATGCGGGATATCTCACTTCGCACCTTCTTGCTTTTCAGTGACCCTGAACCCCGCCACTCAATACTCTGACGCTTGCCGTCGGGGTCGTACTTCCGGCACCAGGTCTCGTCACCCGTGACAATGGTTTTCAGGAAATTTGATCCGCCATGTCGATAAAGTTTCCACAGGCGTCAAGCTGAATTTGCATTTGTTCCGGCGTCAAAGTGTGGGGCACAAGTCGGGAGCAAAGCTTCCGTTTACCCAAATCCTGGGTCAGTATGAGGTGGGCCATCTCACGACCAATTCCCACTTCCTCCGCTCTCATTCGCACTGTCACACGCTTCGCACTGTCCCTGAAGCACGCTCTTCGTAAACTTTTAGCAGCATTTCATGAGTCTCTTTCGCTGATTTACCCAGTTTGAAACAGAACAGTATATTCGTTCGCTGATCCATTTTTAATTTCGACGGAGCGCACAACACCTTCACTCTACAATGAACTGTTTCCATACGATAAGCTAACTCGCAGCGCCACCGCTCAGGAACTGGTTCAGACCAGTCTTCACCCGTCCGGCACGGTATACGCCGGTTGCAAACTATTGCGACCGTGAGCACTATGACGTCATTCACCGAACTTTCTGGACAAAGATTGTATATATATATACACATATATATATATACACACACATATACAGGATGTCCGAATCAAATGTACCTGTTTTGGAGAGGTCGCTGTACTTAACAGAGAGTTTCAAAGCATAAGAAAACAGTAACATTACATAGCAATACTCACAAAGTTTTTATTAAACAATCAGTAAACTACCACGTGAGTTCCCTTAGTGGCTCTGAGAATGTCTAGCAAGTAGTCTAGTTCCAGCCATGTACGGTGTAGCATTTCCAGAGTCACAATAGCAATAGCCGCGGTTATTATTTTTATTTTTTATTTTTTTGACTAATGACCCTGGGGGATGACGACATTACACCCCAGTCCGGTGTACATATGAATACAAGACATAGAAACAGACAATGACACAATCACAGAAGAATTTTATTGACAAACGATGACACCAGCGATGGACGATGGGTTGCAGCTCCCCTTTCTAGACGGGGTTCCATTTGCAGGCGGAAGACTGACCGGTTCCCCAGAATACAGCAAAGTCTTATGCGGGAATCGAACCCGCACCCCCGGCATAGCAGGCTGATGCCTTAACCACTTAGCCACTGGGCGACAAGCCGCAGTTATGGAGGCACGAAGGTCTTCAATATCACGAATGTTCCTTGAGTAGACCTTGTCTTTCACGTAACCCCAAAAGAAAAAAATCGATAGGTGTCACGTCGGGAGATCTTGGTGGCCAGGCAGTTGGGCCACCGCGTCCTAGCCATAGGGTAGGGATAGCTGTATCTAAAAATGCGCGAACATGCTTGCCCCAGTGAGGAGGGGCCCCATCTTGTTGGAAGATAACAGCGGGTTGTAAATGCTGCATTTGGGGTATTGCGTAAATTTGTAACATGTCCAGGTAAATGTTGCCGTCACAGACTTCTCAGCAAAGAAAAATGGTGCTATGACTGTATGTTGTGATAGAGCACACCAGACATTGATTTTTGGACTGATCCGTTCCAATTCGTGTACTGAATGGGGATTTTCAGAGCCCCAAATTCTTCAGTTGTGCTTATTCACGATGTTGCTAACATGAAATGTAGCTTCATCTGAAAAAAAGGTGCGGTTTAGAAAATCGTGTTCATTTTCGATGCGAGATAACATCTCCACAGCAAATGCTGCACGCTGCGGCCCATCATTTGGTTGCAGTTTCTGCACAATCTGCATTTTATACGCATGCATTCTCAGTTTTCGATGCAACACATTATGAATCGTGGCAAAGATAATTCAGAAGCTGCCTGCCTGATCGACTGACGAGGCCTCCGATCGAAAGCTTCTCGAACCTCTTCCACACGTGCATCAGAAAGTGAATGGCGATCACCTCCGGATCTTTTCTGTACACTTCCCGTTTTGAGAAACGTTTCATGCCACTTTTTTATGCTCTTAGCCTGGGGTGGATTTATATTATATATATATATATATATATATATATATATATATATATATATATATATATATATATATATATATATATATATCCGGATCCCACGTCGTAAGGAAAAGGTTAAAAATGAGTGGGGTTTTTTAATTTTTAAGCTGAGACAAACTTTTGACTGTTAATGACAAATCACTTTCATACTTGCTACATGCTACTATAAAGGCATCATCAAGATAAGAGTCAGTAAGCCGATTTCTATACATGTCCTTCTTATATTTATTTTGAAATTGGATGATTCGCAGAGATACGTTAATGCAAACAACATGAACAGCAGGTAGCATATTTTTGTACAAATTTGTATTTTTCAGCTTCTTCTTACCTAATGAGTGTCTCGGGCCACAAATAAAAACTTGGTTTACCGCAGTTTGAGTACCACTGATCCAGAGTAGATAGAAAATCTCCTGTGAATTGTAACGTGCGAAAGAAAATAATGAATAAAAACAATTAATTAACAATTCGCTCACTCCTTTCAACGACGTCTATCTCAAAAAAAAAAAACGTTATTTTTCAGGAGAGGGATTTTAAAGTTTAAAAGTAGAATAAAATGTATTAAAAGTAAATATTAATTCTACTCGCTAGCGGCTAAATATTGAGCGGTTAGATATGACGATCTTGCAGGGATATACTACTCAGGCATTCTGAAAACAGGCATAACTTAAAATCCCTGATTTTTGAGATATGCACAGTCCAAACACAAAGGAATGGTCAAAGGAAAGATTCCAAGATTCCTTCTTTCAAAATATGCAGTAAAACCTCGTTGATCCGGATCTCCGGATAATCCGGATCAAATCTGTAGACATTTTAATTTAATGTTCATATTAGATAATAATTTTTAACTGTTATAGTAAGAAAGTAACTACAAGTACGCCAAATATTCGCTTTTTAGCTTGATTCAATATACAGTTAATGCATGGATTGTACAATAAATTATGGTAGTAAAATGCTTTTTGTTGAGTTAAAGAAAGCTTTACTAGACTTACTAATTCTTTGTTAAGAAATGACGTAAAAAGTTTTTTTTATATTATTTTAATATCTTGTAGACAATACTATGTAATTTTGTTACAAAACATAGTTTTTTATCGTAATAAATGGTAAGTCTGCTTAGTTAAGCATTTTGTTTTGCTTATTATCCATATTATCTGGATTTTCGATTATTCGGATTGCCTATGGTCCCAGTTAGTCCGGATAAACGAGGTTTTACTGTATCGCAAATTTTATGAAGGTCATTTGTTGACGAGTATATTAAAAAGAATTCTCTAGAAGCCTTTAAATGTTTATTGAATATTTAAAAAAATAACCCTAAAATAATGTCAGCCATTTATTCCTTTTAGACTTTAGCTCACAGGATCACTAGGCGCGGGGAGAAAATGTCGGAGGATATTATTTCTCATTTGGAAATGGGCTTAACTTAGTGATTTTTTTTCCTCTTGACATCTTTATGAATTCCATGAACATAAGTGATACTTCGCGATAAGCCTTGTCTTTCAGGGTGATTTTGGATGACACCACGGTGAAAGGAAAGTTCCTTAAAATTATTTCGCTCAAAGTGAATACAAGATGTGAAGATATATTCTTTTCCATTAAAGAATTATTCTAGCACATCCGAAAACAACCCAGTACAAGTACTAGTTAGCTTAACATTTAATAGACTTCACCTCTCAGGTTTTAAAATTTTGCATCATTTCAGTGCATTTTTACACCCTTGTAAAAGGAAAACTACTCTGAACTATTTCCTCGAAAGGGATTACAGAATAGGGAATATGCAATTTCTTCCATCAGAGATTGTTGATTAGTTTATCTTCTAAAACATTCCAAATTAAAAGCTAGTTGCTTTAACAGCTAATGGGATTTCATCGCTCATGCTTTTAAATTTTTGAATCATTAAAATGCTTTTTTTTTCCTCTACAACCAGTTCGTAGAATAATTTTGAATTCCTACCACATTATGAAACTGCTCGTAACAATTACTTCAGTACTAGTTCATGAATTATAAAGAGGACTGATTCGAACGCCTAGAGTTGAAATGGAAATTCATTATGTCGACTTGATCCTAAACACCTAGGTTTATATTGCATTTTCACTTTCTATCGATCGTTAAATTATGTTGAAAGCACCTTTTCAAAGACTTTAGAATGCTACAAATTACTATTTTTAAAAAATCCCGTTAACATGGTAACTCGTAGAGTCTAAGTACATCTTTGCTAAATTGTTCGTCCATTACGCAGCTTGCTTATGTTATTTGGTTGATGACTTCTGTATTGCAGTTAGCAGTTATAATATATTCGTCTTATACGGGGAATTTGTCCCAAGATAGGCATCCTTTTTTAGTTAATTTTGATTTAAAATGTTCTTACAACGTAATCATGTTTGATATGTACTCACGTTGTTGCTATTAGTATTTAGTTCACTGTTGTTATTAATAGTTAATTTTTCTTAAAATTTTCTTCGTGGACATATGACGTACCTCTGCTATAGGAGTGTTACATCACAAAATAGCCATATTTTCAAGAAGAGCTAAAGAAGAAATGAAATGGCTCTCCCTGAAAATAGCTATTTTGAGATGTAACACTCTTCTAGCATAAGTGCGATGTGTAATTTTAACTCCTTTAGACTTCTTAGCTCAGCCGTTGATGCACAAGCCAGTGTTGGCAACTTGGGGTTTTCCCCCCTAAATTTGGGGGTAAGTTAGATGAAAAGTATTTTTAGGGGAATTTTGTAGGGGTAACATTTTTTAATATTTTGTACAATCGAGACGTGTTTTTTTTTTATTAGATTATAAGTTCCGTACATACGTCAAATGAAAATAAACCTCCATTTCATTATGTGTGTCTCTTCTATTTATTTCAATTTATCTCTCAAACATGATGCCTATTTGGAACCAGAATTTCTTTTTAGGAAGGTCTAGGGTTATTTCAAGTTGGTGTTAGGGGAAAACAGGGGGATTTCGAGATGGTGCTAGGGGGAGGTGCTTTGTAGAGATTGGCAACACTGGCACAAGCTTACTTGTTGCCCTAAAAAGGCAATATTCAGGGCAGTCGATGTTACTGAATGAGATATCGAATCTACATGAAATGTAATTTTTCTTCTCCGTTTAGAAAACTTTTTTTTTAAGATTTAATTATTTTCTTCAGTAGTTTCAAATTGAAAGTACGTTTTTTTAGCATGCGTTTCGAGAACTCTTCGAAGGTCTTTCCCCCTTTGTTCCTGTTCTGTTGCTCCTGCGAATCTTTCCCCCATTGTGGACTGTTTAAGTCAGGGGTGGCCATGTCACGGCGGCGTTTTAACAGTGGCACTCGGAGACTTATTGAAAAATTAAGATTTGAACTCATTGAACTTATATTTGAACTTATTTGACTTATCGAAAAATTAAGAAAAATGTAAGGTATTGTTGTAGGTTTGGATCAACATATGTTTGTGAACAAATTTTTTCTATTATGAACATAATAAAATCAAAATATCGATCAAGATTAACTGATATGCACCCAAAACACCTAATTTTGTTAGCATTTTCAAGAACTAATCATAATATAGATGTCTTGGTAAAAAAACTACAAATTCAAAAGCCACATTAATTAAGTACTGACTGTTTAATAATTATTTAGAATTAAATGTTTCAAGTTATTCATTTTATTTTATACTTAACCTAACTGACTGAACCTTTAAAAAAGTTTATTCACAATAAAACCTAAGTTTGTACTTTTGGTTTATTTATTATATTATTTTTTAAATCTCCACTACTCAGATAAAAAAAATGTGCTATTTGTGTAAAAATCCTATAATCAGCCTATAAATAACATATTTTCACCTTTTTATATTTTTTGTATGTTGGAAAAGTTGGAAGTGGCACGCATATTTTTTTTCAGATAGTGGCACTCTTCCCAAAAAGGTTGGCCACCCCTAGTTTAAGTATCCCCATCAGCATGTTTGCAGAAAATCACGATACTGGTGCCTTTCTTTTGCTCACACGACAGAATCACATGGACATGGTCTAGCATTTTCTAGTCCTCGTGTCTTAACAACAACAACAACAACAACACATTTTTGAGAAAAAAATATTTATACTCAACAGCCAATTGGTTTTCCTCCAAAACTGTTAAAACCCAAATTTTTTTTACCCCAGATCTCCCTCGTGTTACTTCTGGAGAATATAATGCAAATATCTCCCCTCTTTGCTTTGTAAAGAAATCAAAAGATCTGAAGTGAGAAAACGGGCGCAACACATTCCACATTGGATGTGGAAATGAAGGAAGCAGTGACATATCGGAATGCTTCCGTTTATGTGTCGAATACAAACTGTGGATTTTGTCTTGTATCATAGTGTATGAATGGAATGATTAACTTATCATTTGTTGGCCTAGTGATTAAAGATTATAATCAAAGGTATGTAACAATGCATTGTTTACATATTTGTTTATGATCTATTTGAAGTGGCAAGCATCGTGATGCATCACTTAGCAACGAAGTAAATGCATACACCCAACTGCAAATGCATAGCTATGCAAATGTTTAAGCATAATCTTATACGAGAGTTGCTCTAGTGTAACATAGTATCTCTAAAAATATGTTTCCAAACAAAAAGCAGCTGAAAATATTTTAAAAAGTTATTATAAACATTCAATAAAGATAATCAGAAAAATCAATATTTCCAAACAAAAAGAAAGCTGAATAATATGTATTTATGTTCACAGAAACACAATAATTTCAGTAACTCAATCATTTTTGTATATCATAAAACTATATATCAAGAACAATTACAAAAAAAAATTTATCCTGAATAGAATTCGACAGTGCAATATATTCAATGCGATTAAAAATTCATTTTCAAATTATTTACTCTCGACTGGCAGTAATTTTTCAGACTGCATTTTAATTGGTGCTTCTCTAATCAAAGTGCCGACGAAGCATTAGGGGAATAGAAGATCCTGAATATTTCATGAGCAAAACGTTTTTGCTGATGAAGAAGCTTTTCAGTTTATAAAATAACAAACGAGCTTCTCGATAAGTGCTTATCGTTGTTCGCTTCATGGAAACAATCGCATCAATGAATAAAAAATTGCTCTCTGAAGAATACTCTAAATCTTTAAAGGGCTGAAAGAATAAACACTTCTGTAAAACTGTTGCATCTTCCAAACTATTGTTGAATTGGACTTTTTCGTTGTATTATAGTTATATATCTTAGTTAAATGGGACGTAAAACAGGAAAGAAAATAGTTAAAATATCACGTTACATTATCGAGTTAAAGTTTGCGTGTAATTAGCACAAACTATTTCTATCACAAAGAAATTCCACCCTACACTATTATGCGGTCTCTCATTATCATACTACTCTACGGTAAAAGAAAAGTGCTCCATCTTCTTGTGTCTGTTTGATAAATAATTTAAAATTCTCTTTTAAATTCCTCTTTAAAACACTTTAACAACGTTAACTAAATTTCACCTATTTCAAACTTTAATTCCTTTTGCTGCTGCACTTTAGTGTCTACAATGTTATCTAAGCTAACATTGACACTACCTCTTTCTCATTTCTCCCGACATGTTGCTTATGCTTGCCATTCTCCAAGATTTAAATCGTACCTGCAGCGGTGCTGTGCAAACACAGCACTGTTCTCATAGATTCTGAAATTAGATTTCACCTAATTCGCTGTACATCTTATGAACACCTGCTTTTCTTACACTACCTACCTTAAACGAATAGCTTAAAAACAAAAGGAATTATGTTTGGTAATCTGTTAAAGTTTGTAAATAAATGAATACGATTGATATACAGTGTGTCCTTAAAATACGAGTAGTAGTGACTCGGCAATAGTGGGGTTTCAAATGGTTATAACTATGCAACAAATCATGTTGCAGGCATGAGTCTTACTTTAAATGAAAGAGAAAAAGTCCAACTTTATGTGTGCGAAAGCTTACGTGAAGACTCCGACAGACTCCGGGACTAGAGCCGAAAAATTCAGTAGAATTCCATTTTCCAGTTAGACGGAGCTCCTCCACATTTTGCCACAATCGTGCGGGAATTTCTTAATGAACCATTTCCTCAGCGAATGGTCAGACGAGAAGGGTGGATTACCTGGCCCCTACGGTTTCCAGAACTTACCCCATGAATTTCTGTTTTTGGGGGTTATGTAAAAACACAAGTGTATTGCATTGAAGTTCGAAATCTGGACCATTTAAAAGAAAGGATCCCTGAAGCTGCTTTATCTATCACGCCGGATGTTCTCTGCCGTGTATGGGAGGAGACTGAACATCGTCTTGACGTCTGCAGGGCAACTAAGGGAACACACATCGAAGTCTGCTGAACAGGTAAGAAACTTGGAGATTTTCTCTTCAGTTTGACGTATGCTTCATCTCTCTACAATACTTTGTTCCAAAGGTATAACCATTTGAAACCCCACTATTATTTTACTGACACGCTGCATATACATGTGTGTCTGAACCTCTTTGAAATATCTCAACGCAAATTTTCGTATTGAACAAATTTTACCCAAATTTACGGCACTTATCGCAACCAGTGAAACCCTTATATTTTGGGGCCTATCAATATCACAATTTCTTACCTTAGCAATTTTGTAGGCGATGATATAAAGGAGGTAAACTATGACTGTATGCCTTTTTCGCCAGTATCTCTCTGCCATATAATTAGGTGATTATCTGTCCTGTGTTCGTCTTTAGTGATCCCAGTTCCTGGTTAACAATGACCATGATCTTAACCGTGATCTCATTTATGGATTTGTTTGTGTTACGACAAACTTAATTGTGTCAGTCTATAATGAGGAGAGATCGTATTTGAGACCCTCACTTTTATATATGCAATTGGTAGGTTTGATTTTTAAATATATGAGTTATATATCATAATCGAACATTTAATAAATAAATTTCCCCCTTACTTACGGATTAATTTCCACTTTTCCACAAGCAGTACATCCGTTTTTTGAAATCAATGCGGAGTGTAGTTTATCCTTTCTTCCTAAGCCCTATCTAAAGACATTCTACAACGTCAATGAAAAAAATGGAACCGAATTTTACGAATGCAATTTAAATTATTTGTTTACGCCAATCAGAGATAGCAAATAAGGAGGTAGCTAAAATTTCGAAAATCAAGTAATAAATCTCAAGTATATTTAGAAAAAAAAGCATAAATGGAAAGGGGGAAATACCTTGATGTAAAAGTTGGTAGTAAAACATCCTCCATCCTGACCCGAGATTTTGCAATTGGACCAAAAACGTTTGGTCCAATTGCAAAAGATCGAAAGTAAAGCTCCCAAGTATGTTTAAACGTGGAAGAGTGAGCATTTACCACTCTCCGAATACGACGAAAATATGAAGTGTTAGAATTAAACGACTTGTTATCACATAGAAAATACTTGTTTGACAGAATAATAAGAAAAATCGATTCCAATTTGCTAGAGAGCACAAAGATTGTTCCTTGAAGCAAAGGAAAACGGTCATGTGGTCCGATGAGTCTGAATTTACCCCATTTCCAGATATTTGGACTGATGAGTGTAGGAAGAAAACTATGCAGAAGCAATGCAATGCTTATGTGGAAATAAGGTCAGACGAAATTTGTTTTTTGTTATTGGAGGTTTCTTTTTGTAATGCAACATAATTTGTCAAAATATTAACTTCATTGGAAATTTTTCTAAACGTTGAAATTCCCAATGATCCTTAGTTTTATTTTTTATAAGCTTTTAATCTAATGAAAATTTCAAAGGAACCTTTCTTTTTATTTTAGACTTCAAATAACACGCAAAAGTTTTCTATTATGATGTTATTTAAACTTTCAAAACACTGATCTGATTATCAAACACTGATCTGATTTCTCGATTCGCCGGTCGACATTCAAAGATCTAAAAAAATTATTTTTAAGGCGACACGAGAAGTATTTTTTTTTATTTTATAAGTTCGTGATTTTCAGTGAAATATTTTTCTGCGTTTAAACTATCACCATATTTTTTCTTGATCTTTAACAAAACTTTTCGACAAAAAAGAGTAGTTTAGAGTCCAGAGTAGACTATGAAAAACTATCAAAATTGGTGCACAGACAGAAAAAGTGAGACGTAATCAAATAATAAAGCTATTTTATTTTCTTAATTGTATGGACAAAAAAAAATTCGTTCCGTTTTTCACTACGATACACAAACATTACACAAGTCCTTTTTCAAGAAAATGCTTATTAAACCTCTTTGAAAACCTTAAAGAAGCTGCCCTTTCTGCATCTATTTATGTATAAAATAACTATTTATGTATATCTGTTTATATACATTATGTAAAAGGAAATAAACGTAATGGAGAGGAACTGCACAAATTAACAAAATTAAACAAACAAAACTGTATGAAGTGTAATTTGAAATAATTACTTAATAGTGCGTCGGGTACAAATTTCACAGCATCATTTCTGCAAGAAAATAAACGTAAAAAATTAAAACCTATGAAATCAAAAACATGAAGGAAATAAACTTTAATGATGGAGGTAATTGAGCTTAGAATTGCTAAACTTTATTTCCCTCTTTTTTTCAGATTATGGTTGTTTTTGGTTTTGTGAACTGTAATCGAATTTTAAAGGGATACGGCAAATCATTAAGGACTGTTTCTCAGAGTTGTGAGGCTAAAGACGATCACAACTGTGCACCAGATAGTTTAAGAAAAAAATAATGAATACTATAACAATAAATGAACAAAGATTAAATAGGGAATCTCAATCAAACCGACTAACAAGAACTTATTTGTTACTGACCAAGAACATCGTTAAGCATGTTCAGTCCAAAGAGGAAAAATATTTAAAACATTTGAGGTACAAAGAGAAAATAAGTCATTAATTAAACGGAATTAAAAGTGTAAAATTAGATGAGGATTTAACTTGAAAAGTCAAAGGTACAAATAAGAGCAAGCATTATAAACCTTGGGGTTAAAAACAAGAAAAGTTTTTATAGCTTACTTAGAATATGTGGTTATAATTAACTAGTTATAATGAAAGCGATGGAGACAAATTTAATGAATTACGGAAAACAGATAAGGATTTATCTATTTATAATTACTGAGATGGTTTAATATTTCCACTGTTATAAAAATTTTGCATGTAATGTTATATCCACTATATTTAGATATCAGTAATTTGTAAATCAAAAGCAACCGATGACGTAGCATGTTTGTCTCACTGACATTCGCTCTAAGAGATGGCGCGTCAGGTGCATTTCATGTGATTGACAGTTTTGTTGTTTTGTTGTTGCTGTTTTGCTCTCTAAGTGAGTTGGAGTAGCTTCAATACCAATGTCAGGTATTTATATAGATTTCCAAAGCGCCCTCTATCGGTCAGTCAGCTAGATATTTCTAGAAGCTTCCAGAAATGTTTAGTCGGCAAGTTGGCAACCAAATGTGTCGAAATATCGCCAACTTTGGTGACGAAAATAAGTCACCAAATCCATGGCCAATTTGGTGATAACTCTCATATATAGCTAGATTACCATAGACTCACATGTTAAATACTTAGCTATAGGATCCCTTCCATAGCAACCATTTTAACGAAACAAAATGCAATATTTACAAAATTCGCAAAATTGTTTTAGTCTTCCCTTTTTTTGTCAGAAATTAGCTGAATTTATTTTCTGAATTATAATCTGGAAGGACATCCTTTATGTTAATTACATTTAAGGAACCTTCTGTAACAAAACTGAAGAAGACAAATAAGTGTACGTTTTTAAATAACAGCACCATCTGATATTTCATAGATAATACAGTATTAATTTGCAAGTTAAAATTCAATAGAAGTTTTGTTATATAGGTTATTTTCTGAGTTGATTGATCTTATAGAAATCTGTTAAGCATTATAAATTTCTTAATTGGAAAATAATATCACCTTAATACAAAACCTCTTATTTCGTAGAAATAGCATATCTTTTGTAAGTGATGATATAAAATAAATTAAGTACATAGATTTAAAGTGATCATTATGGTAATTCGATCTATCTACTTAATTTTTCCTCTGAAGATATATCTGATACTCAGACTTACAGATTTAAAACTTTGGGGATAATTTAAGGCGTGAAAATGAATTTCGTATAATTTGTTTTCTCGGGAGTTTAATTACTTTTACGTAACAGTGTTCAGTAGTTAAACTATACATTCCCCATTTAATTCTGTAAAATATTTGCATGTAAAATTTAATTCCCGAGTATTCTTTATTTCTTCCTTTTAGCCTGCATTGATTATGTTGGATAATGAAACTATTTACAATTTGTCTTTTCGCTCCTTAGGTTTAATTATTAATTTTAATTAGCAAGAAGTAGCATTAATGACAAATTTAGACATTTCCCATTGTGTTCAGATTTATATGTTTATTAATTTAACTATTCACAAATGTTTTGAGAATAACAGGATGATAGAAAACCGATGATTCATTTGTAAAAATTCTCAATTCATTATCCATACATAAATAGTACATGAAACTTAATATATTTTCTACCCCTGTCATCTGTTAAGAAAGTTACTGATTCGAAACGGAAGAGATTCTTAATACATTAGATCTCTCGAATCTATTATCAACAAATGACAAACAACTGAGTATGATATCAAAGTTATGAAACATTCAAAAGGCTGAAAGCTCGTCCTTAATGCTAATGATTCGTGAAGAAAGAACTACGTATCATTGAACTCGTATCTTTATTAAAGTATAGCAGTCTTGCAATAAAAGTAATTACTTCGAATGCAATGCAACTATAAAGCATGAATAACTTTAATAATAATTTCAGAAATAATTGTTGTTGTAATTTTTAGGGACACTGTTTGTATTAAAAAACTAAAAGGAAATTTCTTGAGATGTAGCGAATGAATATTTAAAGAAACATAAGATTCATTTTGATTGATGGTAACTTCCTAAAATGAGAGAAAGAACTGCAAACTTAAATTAAATTTTCTTCGTGATTATTTTAATATTCATAGAAATAAGTCAAATTTCATTCTGTGGGATAAACTTTGTGCAGGATTTTGAAAGTGAATCACTGTCGGATTCCAGTAATTTTAATCGAGTGCAAATTTTGATATGTATTTTGAAAACTTGCATCAAATTGAACGAAAATTAAAACTAGAATTTTCAATCAACCACGGATCAAATTAATCAAAATTTTCTTTCGACAAAACTATAAAAATCAGATTTACAATAGTAGAAATGCAGCTGCGAAAAATATTAACAAGATACTTAAAATTCAATTTTGAAAAAAAAAATCTGTGTGTTCATAAATAAGTCATTTATAAGTAATACACAATATAAAATTATTTCAATTTTTAACTACGCTTTTTTTTACATATTTATTTTTGCGTAAGTTACTTTTCTGATCGTTTTCTATTTATATTTTATCAGCATTTTGAAATAAAACTAAAGTATCATTCAGTTTATTAATATTAGATGAAAAAGAACTTGAAATGAATCACCATATGCACCGAAACACAATTATTAAGATGTATCTAAACTATCTACCAATAAGCATTTGGATACCCATGCAAATAACAATATCTGCGGTCCTAATATACGTCATGCCCTCCGCCGTTAAATATCGTGTAGGAAACAGCATTGGCATTAGTCGCATGCAAGATGCCACAAAGGGCAGAGTTATCTGATTTCAAGAAAGGTGTAATCGTCGGGATCACAGAAATGGCCTATCCTTCAGGGACATATCAAGCGAGCTGAATTGCCCGAAATCGACAGTAGCCTATGTGATTCAGAAGTGGAAGGTGAGGGGTGATTGTCGGAATGTGCCCCGAGTCGGCAGACCCATGAAATTGGGAGATAGAGACCGACGGGTGCTGTCCAGAGAAATTCGGAAGAACCACACCTAACCGATGGCCCACATACTCCAGGAGTTTCAACAGGCATCCGGGAGTGTTGTTTCTATGAATACCATTCGTAAGGAAGCACATCTGCTTGGTTTTCATGGTCGCCCATAAACCTTTGATCACAGAGTCCAACCGCACTCGGTTAATGTGGGGCAAAGCACGTCGAAAGTGGACCGTAGATCAGTGGAAACAGGTGCTCTGGAGCAACGAATCAAGGTTCACCCCTACCGTTCGGATGACAGGGTCTGGCTCTAGCGTCTGCCTGGAGAACGCCTCGGTCAGAATGCATTGTGCCCACATTGAAGTTCGGCGGAGGTGGAACGATGGTCTGGGGGTGTTTCTCCTGGTATGGACTGGGACCCTTGGTCTCAATTCATGGTAAGCTCAACGCCGACGCCTACTGTACTATTTTGGATGACAGTGTGCTTCCTGTGTTGTGGCAATTTTACGAGTTGCACCCGTGTTACTTCCAGGACGACAACGCCAGATGTCATGATGCGAAGTCCACCATGGATTGGTACTGTGACAATGGGGTTAATCGAAGGGACTGCCTTGCCCAGAGCAAAGACCTGAACCTTATCGAGAACCTCTCGGATGTTTTGGATCGACAAATTAAGGGGTGCAAGAACCGTCCAAAATCGGTGAAGGAACTTACGTCTTCTCCAAGCCAAGTGGAAGAAAATACCACTAGCCGTCCTACAAGGACTTGTGGAATGCATGCCTCGGAGGGTTGAGGCTGTGACTGCCTCTCGTGAAGGCTCTACCAACTAATGAATATGAATAAATTTTGTTTTTAAACAGGTGTCCAAATACTTATTGGTAGATAGTGTATTAGGAAATTTGCAAACCAGTAGAGACATCCTGATATGAAATAGTAGTTTTACTAACTCTTTGAGGTAGTTGAGAGAAAAATGCGTTATCACTAAACGAACCAACATTTCCTGAGCAATTATTGACATGCGTTTGCGTTACTTTCAGTATCAGTTGATGAAATCATGTGCACTCGGAAATAAAATATCCCAACACGTGTTTATGATACACGTACATTTGATATATTACTTAACTAATCCCAACTTTGTTGATGAATTTTTATTTACTTGCAGATTCCTTTTCAACTCCATGACTTCACAGAGCTTTCTTAGTTTCGAAACGAAACGGAATTTATTTTGATGTTGTAGAAGTCGTGACCTTCTAGATAAGTCCCTCATTCGTTGACTTACAAGTTACTCATATGTACATCTGGTTTAATTATAATTATTTGAAATGACGATAACATACAGTAATTTCGTTCAGTATAGAACCACCGTCACGCACAGTTTCGGGAGAGTGAGGTTGATAACACAGTCCAATAGAGACGCCCGCCTCTCATTTCTCCATTCCCCGTCCGTAGCTTTGAACACAGTCAAGTTTCAGTCTATAATGCCCTCGCCTCAACTATGAAAGGTGATGCTCGGCTTCATCTGGGCCACGCCCTCGGGAGCTTTTCTTGTTAACTATTGGTGCACAGAATAACTACAATGGCCATAAGATAGGGACAGAGAAAGAGAGAAAAGTGATTAGAGGCCTTCAGGATCCATGAGCTTATACAAAACTAGTATAGCAGAAAATTTTCTGTTATACTGCTAGGAGAAAGTTTACTGATAGTGTCTAAGTAGGAAGTTTAGGATAGGATATTTTTTACCGTAGCCAAGCTACGTATCATTTTAAGATTTTAAATTGTTTTTTGTCGTGCAAGCACGTATTTTATATATATATATATATATATATATATATATATATATATATATATATATATATATATATATATATATATTGAGAAAAGGAAATTAACGAACAAGAACAGAACGAGGCCGTTTCTTGTTCTCAGTAGCGGCAGGGTCATAATCGAAGTTTTCCAATAATAATTCGTTATCAATATTTGTGAAGAAGTTGGTCGCTAATTTTTTGAGGTAATTTGGAAGAGTGAGTACATTTAGTTCATTCTGAAGATCAACATTCCTAAAATACCAGGGTGCGTCAATAATTTGTCTTAGGGTAGTATTTTGGAATACAGTAAGGTGATTAATGTTGGAAACTGCTGCATATGACCATGCCCTCGCCTAATGGTCTTCCGTTCATTTATACTCCTCATTCGGAAAGTTCTGGAAAGTTCCGTCACCCCACGTGTGTCAGAACAACCCTTGTAAGGAACGACCTTTGCGGTTTTTCCTCCACAGCTGTCCTTTCCGTTCTTTTCCTGTGTCGGCATACCTACGCCGAATTCGCAGTTGCGGTTTTCAGTTGGTTCTCCCTGCTGCCGTGATTATCCTGGTTCCTCCGCTTTGTACGCAAACGGTCTTTGCTAACGAGTTCTAACGACCTGTCCATTTCACTTAGTAATGATCATTTTTCCACTTGAATAAATATGCATTGCGCCATCGTTTGTTTAAACTCTGACAGAGTTCTAAACGACCTGTCTATTTTCATTTAAAAAATAGTTACATCTGTACCGGCTTTTCCCAATTAGGAATGAGCAGGCCCTGATTTTTCATTATGCCCGGGCCTAGGGGGCCCCGAATGTTGGGCCCTCCCCCCCCCCCCAAAATTTTTATTTTAAAAGAAAAAATTCCCAATTAAATTTTTTTTTCAATTTTACCTTTTTTATAGCAATTTTTTTATATATCCTTTCAAATTTTATTAATTGGTTCATCTTATGTATAGTTATATGTATAATTCATCATATGTATGTTATAGTGTATATAAGGGATTAATTAAGTTTTACTGGTTGTATTGTATTAGTGTTTTAATGATGAAGTTAATGTTGTATTGCTTTTTGTTATTTGATAATGTTCTAGGCTTCTATGCTTCAAATAGCCAATTCTTGGTAAAATGGTACTTTAACAATTGTTCGCGCACTGCTAACTTCACTTTAACCGCCGAGAACTGTATATGAGGTTTTGCTTCTGTGCGCCTGCGCGCGAGCGTTCGCTCTCTCGGAATCGTTTGTGATTCATTAGTCGTTGGAATTCGCTCAAAAAGAGCAGTTTGTAATGAATTGGTCTCCATTTGGGAGATCAAAAATTGTTCGTAATAAAATGATTTAAAATATCAACTCAGCCCAGTCTTTTTTGTTTCGAGGTGGATAATTCTACAACCAGCGATCCTTTAATAAGGAACAACAATGATTCATGATTTTTTTTTTGTGTCAATTTTGGAAATTTTACGCCCACATCAGTGTTAGGGGATCCCCATCCCAAGTTGTGCCTATAGTCAAGAATTTTCTAAATTGGGCCCTGGGAATGAGCCTAGATCCACCATATGTGCTAGCCTGACAGATGTATCTCTAAACTAAATCAAATATTGATCATTTAGTAAAATTACTCAACCTCTGCTGCCCAGCGCAAATGATGTTTGAAAGAATGCATGAAAATATCCTTTTGTCTGAAAGTTTCTAGTTTAACATACTGGACTCATTTGAAATACCTGGACTAAATTGGTACTTCTTCTCAGAGAGACAAAAATAAATTCTAATATAGATCTGCTATAATTTTTTGCGCAACACAATATTCGTATTTTACTTCTTTTAATAAATTTAAATTTATCCTAAGATTTGTTAACTTAACGCGCGGGCGTGTCCACATTTACGTACAAGCAAACAAATCCTATTATTGATTTGAAAGGTAAACAACGAAAATTTTATAACAAGGATTCTTTTTCATAGGTTCTAGAAGTGACAAAGCAATGTTATCTTGACCGCAATTGATATTATGTTCTATAACTGAAAGAAAAAAAAATGGGGTCTTAATAAGACATCATATCTAGAAACGGTGATCCTTTGTTAATTATCTGAAATACAATAAATGCATCAAAAAAAATTTTAAATAGATAATCTTAACCTAGATCATTTTAATGAATAGATAATTACTGCTAATGCTGCTAAATCGCCAATTTGCAACAGTATTTGAGTCGCAGATCGTCATCTCTTGAAATTTTAGCATTGCCTATATTTCTAGATGTTTGAGATTCATGTCCTTAGTTTGAGCTTACTGCTGAAACGTGGAAAGGACGACTCAGACAGAAATAAGAGTTAAAAGCTATATAACTTGGTTAATGAATAAATAATCCAACAGAGATAGATAAAAATAATACGAATATAGACAAAAAAACAAACAGAAATCAAGCACTCTGGGCATCCACGCACCAACGGCAAGATTCTGTATAACTTTTAGGATAGAATTGGCTGCTGTTTCGCCATAACCGTCACTTACGGAATTGGGATGTGTATGCATCTTTTACTTTGCAGTAGGATTATTTGTGTGCTTGCATGTACGGTGCGTTGAGCCCATACTGTAAGTTGTGTTTGTCTTTTCATTTTCTTTTTGACTTATTGTTTCCTTAGGGTACTCGGGGCCTTGGGATGTCTTTTGGGCTTACCTGCATCCTATTCAGAAAGTTCCCCTTGAGGTAACTGATATGGTTAGGCTCCCTGATGACGAGACTTGTCGGTTACCTATATGTTGTTTTATGGTTCAGTTCCGGCACTTATACAGAATCTTGCCGTTGGTGCGTGGATGCCCAGAGTGCTTGATGTCTGTTTGTTTTTTGTCTATATTCGTATTATTTTTATCTATCTCTGTTGGATTATTTGTTTTTTTTATTATGGGGATATGAAGCTTCTGCGCTATCCTCTATTGAAAATGTTTTATGTTTTCTTTGCAGGATATGTTTTATGTTAAAGTGATTTAGCAGTCTATGCTTGAATTTTAATTTTTGTTTATTTGTATTGTTTTTATTTTACCTTGGTTAATGATTTTTTTATAAATTAGAAATACACTACGTGTTTATGACAATCTATATTTAAGGGTATAGTCTCTGGATTAGAACACAAATCTCTGTAAACCTATCAAATATGTGTCTATTTTGTTCTGTGGCCTAATATTTATCATTATACAGCAACATGATTTAATTTAAAACCAAGAAAAAAATCAAGAGGCATCTTGTACTCAGAAATGTGTTTTAAAATGAGTTACTTTTAATTACTCCCTTTCGAAGAGAAATAACAGTGAAAAATTCTTTTATATCTCTTTTCAACTTTAAGGATTTCCTCGATACCTTGCGTAATAAAGTTATGTATATCTTTAAAGTAGTATACAAACAGAATCCTCTAATTATCATTTTAAATGTGTACTTAATAGGAAATCAGTCACAAATAAGGGAAAATTGTTTACAGCAATTAAAAATTCTTTTGGTGCGTCCATTAAGGTATCCTGTTAGAATTTATACTTTAATTGCCATATTTTAGAATATAAAGAGTTATTTTACCGCTAATAAGCCATATGAACGCAGAAATCATAATTTTTTCTCTCATTTTGTACTCACTCATGTATAAATATTCTGTTTTAATATCATTAAATTAATATGAAATTGATCATTAGTAAAATGATGAATTAAAAGCAAATTTGTAGTAATAAGTGGTAAATTAATTGAACATTTTTTGACATGAGGTTTAAACACGCAATACGTTAATTATTAAACTTCGGGTTTTTTCTTCATGAGGCGGGGGGAGGGGGAGAGTTAACAGATGAATAAACAAACTAGAAAGCTCATCAAAAAAGGATCCTGGCATGGCTAGAAGTTGTAATGATCAGAACAGAAAGCATGATATCCTAATTCGATTTTCGAGTCAGGTTGTACCGATGTTATGACGTAAGTAGAATCGAATAAAAAGGGGTGTGACAGAGTCATTGTCCATTAGATGAGTGCAAGTAGAAAATGTGGCATAGCGGCTACGGATTAAGGGTTTTCCGGATTTTCTGTGGGAAACTATATGAGTTATAAATAAGAATAGCGAATGAGACAATACTTATTATTCGTTATTTTTAATTCATCTATATACACTCATGGACAAAAAAATTAGCGCACCAAGAAGGAGTCGTCAAAATGAAACGCAATTTTACATACGTAATGACTACTTTGATATAAGTAAATGATAAGAAAATCAAAGAAAAGGAATAATTTATTTCAGAGAAAAAAAAGCAAAAGAACGGAGGAGTTAATACTCCGTTGGACCCCCTCTAGCGCGAATGCACGATGCGATACGATCGGGCATTGAGTCATACAAGTTCTGTATGATGTCTTGAGACATTTCGTTCCATATTTGCTGTAACCTTGCCTCTAGTTCGTTCAAACTCGTGGGATGCCCAACTCGTCGTCCCAAATGATTCCAGGTATGCTCGATTGGAGACAAATCTGGGGATCGGGCAGGCCAAGGAAGGGTAGTAACAGTGCGGAGACAGTCTTGTGACACCCTTGCCGTATGAGGCCGAGCATTGTCTTGTTGAAAAATGGCTCCTGGGAGCCGTTGCATGAGTGGCAACACATGTGGTTGCAGGATTTCATGAACATACCGCTGGGCTGTCATGGTGCCACGGAACAATACTAGGGGTGACGTGTATTGTAGGCAATGGCACCCCATACCATCACACCAGCTGTGGGAGCGATGTGTCGCTGTACAGCAAAGGCAGGATTGAAGCGTTCACCACGGGCTCTCCACACACGAACACGATTGTCATCACTGCCGAGATTGAATCTGGATTCGTCGCTAAAGACGACCTGGTTCCATTCCGCTGCAGTCCAGTTTCCTCGTGCGCGGCAAAACTCCAAACGGAGGCGTCGATGGGTGGGCGTCAAGGGCAGCACACGTAATGGGCGCCGCGATACCAACTGTCCTTCAGCCAGGCGCCTTCGTATGGTTCAAGAAGACACAGAGGCCCCTAGTGAAGGTGCTACCTGTGCCTGGATGGTGGCCGATGAAGCAGTTGGCTGTACGCGTGCATTTCTTACGATTTGGCAGTCTTCTCGACGACTGGTCTGTCGAGGGCGTCCTGAGCCTGGTCTTCGTGTACATGACATCTCTCGGGTCCACTGGTTCCAACACCTCCTCACAACACAATCAGAGCGGCCTAATTGACGAGCTACTCGCCTAGCTGACCACCCAGCTTCCATCATCCCGACGATTCTCCCCCTCTCAAACTGCGACAACTGCTTATATTGTCTTCTAACACGGCGTAATGGCATGTCTATCTGAGCTCTTCCTTTGTAAATGATTCAGCACACTCAAACAAGCTTTGGTTACCTGTTTTATACTCCACAGAGTACGATGTTCAACGCCCTCTACCGGCTATACGTAATGCGCAATCACGCTGCATTTCTAATCATTTGCATATCTCCCCGACATGTACCTTCATTGCAAGTTTCGTTACGATCCCGCAATTATTTCTTGGTGCGCTAATTTTTTTGTCCATGAGTGTATTATAAAACAGTTACGTTACTGACTGACTGACTGACTGACATACAACGCACAGACCAAACCGCTGGACCTAAAGGGCTGAAATTTTGCATGGTGATTTTTCGTATAGTGTAGGGATGCACTGAGAAATATTTTTGAAAAATTCTTCTTAGATTTTTTAAAATTAAATTTTTAAGATTTTTAGTAACATTTCTAAGTTTGCATTTAAAATAATAATTTAAGGGTTATAAAATTTATATCATGAGAAAGATCATAAAAATTCCTTTAAAATGAAATCTTTTTCGAATCTTTACCTCCATTTTCTGATTTTTTGTGAATTTTTAAAGATTAATTTTTAGAATTTAATTTATTAAATGTTGATCACGTGATTTGTTTTTCTGGGAATTTAAATAAATTTATCGTCACGTGCTTAACAACAAAATAGACAAAAATATCTTTTTTTCTTGCTAATGCGGCAGACGATTGGACATTATCCAAAAAAAATATTTAAATACAGTAAAAGAAATGTTCCTCAAACTGTACTATATTAACTGTACTTTATTCTTTAGTATGTTCTATTAGATTTTTTTTGAATATGTTATTCTACATTATTTTGTGTATAAAAATATCCTTTACGATTTTTTTTATAATTTTTTTTTGTCATTAACTGCTTACATTGACCGTTGTATTTAATTTGAATATACTCCGTAGCGAAGTGCGGGTTTTCAGCTAGTTTTATATAAGGGAATAGTAATTGGAGAGTACTCATAATTATTTTTTGATGTTTAACAGTTTTGCATAAGGTGTACTTTCCTGTTGCCTTTTTTTCTCGGCACCATGGTTTCGTAAATCTTGCTGAGCCCTCATCCGACCCTCGAGAAGAAGGGATTCCCTACATTAGAAACCATGGCGATTAGAGAATTCCATGGTTACCTCGTTGCGGAGATCTAGCGGGGAAAAGGAAGTCGATGATTGGGACAGACGATGATTGAATTCCTTGAAACCAAAATGTGTGGGTTGAGTCCCACTTTTGAAATGGGTGCTGTGAAGATCCCGCCCGTGACGAAACCTTCGTGAAAGGTCACGAGAGGGCGTGGAGATCGCTCTGAGAAGGGGGTAATGGAGGATCGCTACCTCTTGGTGTTGTGTGTGCAGAAAATGTATAGATTATTTGTAAAGCGTCATGAATTTGTATATGTTCGTCACTACGTGTAATGAAGTAGTGTATCGTTAATGATTGTAATCATTTTACAACCCAAATAGGAAAGAACCAGCCGTGTCCCGGAACGGACACGATAGGTGCTATTAGCCGTACCGAATCAGCTTCAATCTGGAGGTGCAGGTCAGTTTTGCCTTCGAGTTGCAAAAGGTGACCGCATCACTCCAAGCCAACTGACTAATCGAAAACTACGCAGAATTTTAACATGTTCTGCAGAAATGTACTTGGAGTAGAGACGAAGTATAGTAAAAATATTTAGTGCCTCGAATTGTCCAATAGCTCTTAGGAGATGTTGTGGCATGAGAGATCTCTGAGATAAGGCATTAGGGTGGTGTTAGCTGGGTTTTGGAGAAAATTGTGTAAATCAGGAGATATTTAAATTATTTCCTTTTATTTGTACACTCAATTAGTTTGAAAAAAAGTTCCGGATTGTATTGAACTATAATTAAATCTTTATCGCGGGGATCTTGGCAACATCAGGTCATTTAGCAAGGTTCAATGAATAGATTTCATTCCAGAAGTATATTCGATATGATCCCGATGGTTCTCTTCCGAGAGGAAAAAAACGCAAGATAAACTTCCAACGGGCTCGTAATAAATCTTCTGTCAAGCCCCTAAAGCTGACAGTTTGGGAGGATCTAAACCCCTCTCCTTCCCTCCGGATTGTAAGACTTGTACACCCCCGAAACAGAAATAGCTGAGTCTCATTTCATTTTTAAGTTTACTTTTCTCTCAAGAGTGATATTATAATTAAACAGAAGTGGCTGAGTCGATTTCGTAATGAGGTATACAAAAAATACTTACAGTATTTATTACTGCCAAGCTTGTTCTAAAAAACAGGATTTGATATTTTAAATATGACGGGAAAATTCTGTACATATTTCTTGGAATATTGACTATTTACGAACAAACTCTTTAAAATTGCCATCCAATATTTTCTTCCGTGAAAGTGAGGTAAAAATCTGCGGTACGCAATCCGGACCGGACAGCCAAAAAGGGCGATTATATATTGCTGTAGTAACCTACCAAAAAGAGTCGACGGAAGTCCCTCCTTATGACCAAAGGGGAAGTGGTCTTTTCAGCTTCTTAAATAAATGATTCATGCCTTATTTGTGCATTAAGAATAAAAAAAAGCTTTGAAATCGGTGAGATGGATGTTTCCTGCAAATTAAATCAAAGGACATGGTATATACAATGCTGGCCACCCAAATTGCAACACCAAGAAAGACAAGAGATATCACAACAAAATTTATTTTGTAGATAACATGTTGACCAAGTATCAAATGATTAAATTTATAGATTTCTGTGAAGTGTAGTTCCTGCCAAAATCAGTAGCCAGAGTAGCCGCCATTGTTGGAGATCACCACTGCCACTCACCACGGCATTGATTCAAAGAGACTTTGGATGAGTTCTTGGGGTACAGCAGACCAAGCAGCTTCCACAAGTTGCCAAAGTTGATCTGCTGTGGTAGCTGGGGATGGAATCTGGGTCAATCGTAGAGCAACCATGGACCACATGTTTTCTATCGGCGAAAGATCCGGAGAGCGAGGCGGCCAGGGAAGCAATTCAAGCTGGCGATTGACGAAGAACCGTTGGAGAATGCGTGCCACGTGTGGTCGCGCATTATCCTGTTGAAATATGGCTGTGGGCAAGCTCTGGAGGTAAGGAAGGACAACTGGCTCCAACACCTCGGAAATGTAGCGCTGGCTGTTTAAAGTATCGGCAATGCGTACTAGAGGTGTGCGAGAGTGATATCGAATACCGCCCCATACCATAATACCCGGTGCATGACCAGTGTGGCGGTGCATAACGCAGCTGTTCAGCATCCTCTCTTCACGGTGTCTCCAGACTCGAATGCGACCATCGTGGTGTTGCAGACAGAAGCGTGACCCGTCAGTAAAGACAATTTCATTCCATTCTGCCGTCCACATCCTTCTGTCATCGCACCATTGGCGGCGGAGTCGTCTGTGGTTCTGCGTCAAGGGTAAACAAAGCAATGGACGTCTTGCGGACAGACCACTCTGCTGTAAACGGCGTCGAATGGTACGCGCAGACACTGGATGATGCGTTACAGACTGCATGTGCTGTGCTATGATTCGTGATGTGACTGAGCGATCCCTCACTGCCATGCGCACAATTTGCCTGTCATCACGTGAAGTGGAGCGCTGAGGTGGATGCGATCGAACACGCTGGTCCGTCGTACCCTCCTGCATCCAACGATCACATATCCGCATTACAGTTGTTTGGTTTCGTCCAACACGACTACCGATTTCCCTGAACGATAATCTACAATCTCGGTAGGCCACTATCCTTCCTCTGTCGAACTCGGATACTTGATCAAAAGATGATCGCTGTTTTCGACGAGGCATAATTGATCGTTTTTTTAAAAAACCACAAGAAAAACACAATTGACGAACTTGAAATCGTCGAAATCTCCAAGCCTTAAATAGCGCTTTGAAGTGGCGCTACGGGCGCGCGTGATGTGCGTCTGCGCTGAAATTCTAATCATTTGCATATCTCACCTCCGCTAATGCATGTTGTAAATTTCATGTTATTTGCATGTTTCCTTCAGGGTGTTGCATTTACAGTGGCCAGCAGTGTATATATATATATATATATATTTATATATATATATATATATATATATATATATATGTGTGTGTGTGTGTGTAATAATATTACTAACTACCTATAATCGCCCATTCTGTACTTCATCTCTGCCATGGTAACCCGTCCTTCTTGTCTTGACGTAAACGCTTCGCCTTCTACATACTAACTTCCTCCGCCAATTCTGGCAACCTCTCTGACTTAATTCGATTTTGGCGCTTTTTTGCGAGAGACGCTGGACTGACTCGAAGCGAGTAAGATGTGTTGCTTTACTGTTTAATAAATTAGTTTGTTCCTAAGATTTTATTATTTTCCGGCCACGATGTATGCTCTTATTTCATGAGATGTCCATCCGGACATCACATATATATATATATATATATATATATATATATATACACAGTCGGACTTCCATATATCGAACTTCCATATATCGAAAATCTCTATATATCGAACAGTTGGTGAATCCCGTATTTCATTAGGTAGAGAAACTATCTCTATATATCGAAAGAAATTTCTATATATCGAATTTTTTTTCAAAAAGATTCTTAACGTGGCACGTGATTTTCTTCTCCCGTAAAGAAGTTCAGGGCATAGAAACAAGGCAACAAGTTTGTAAGGTGTGGGAAAACGATGTGTCAGAAGTCACTATAAAAAATTGCTTTGAAAAAGCTGCTTTTATTGATTCACCTCTAATCGAAGAAGAAAATGTAGTACCACAAATCGAATAATGTTGGGAACAATTACAAAAGCGATGCCTTATCAAAGATGAAACTTCCCTTAGAGATTTTTTAAACGTTGATGAAGGCATCATTGTTTCCGATTACCCCACAGATGACGACATCGTAAACTCACTTCAGGAAGAACAAACTGACATCCAAGAAGAGGAAGAGACTATAGCTGAAGCAGAAATCGTTAATCCTTCGAAAAAAAGAAATGCGCGCAGTATTTGATGTAATCCGTCGTGGTCTTCAATTTGCGGAAAATGTCCCGGAGGGTGTATTTAGTGGACTTAATAAGTGCGAACACTTTTATGATGAATTTTCTTCTAAATTTATTGTGCAACAAGACATTCGAAAGTTTTTTACAAATATGTAAATCAATTGCGTTTGTATTTAAAGGTATGTAAATTTTGTTTGATAATTAAATCTAGTATAACTTATTGATATTTTTTTAATCAATAATAATTTTCATTTATGAATGTACGCAATTTGCAGTAATGTGATTCATATTTAAATTTGTTGATATGAAAGTGATTTCGTATATTAGAAGAAAATGCACATTTTTCTTGCAATACAATGTATCACCAATAATTTAGGCATAACCGTTTCTATATATCGAAATTTCTATATATCGAATTTTTTTCGGGAACCGTCGACTTCGATATATGGAGGTTCAACTGTATATATATATATATATATATATATATATATATGTGTGTGTGTGTGTGTGTGTGTGTGTGTGTGTCTGTGTGTGTGTGTGTGTGTGTGTGTGTGGCTTGGTACAAGAAGTGCCTAAGTCAGTTTTATGTCGCGCCAAAATGTCGCCAAAACGGTCCCGATTCTAGACCTCAGCCATATTATTTATTCAATTCCCACTAAAAACATACGTTTCTGACAAGCAGCTTCGTTCTATACATTACGACAGAGGAATTTCTGTATACCAATAAGAGACTTGTAGCAAACATTTCCCTTCAAGAACAGACTGTACGGGAAAGGTGCTATTAACATAAAAATCATCAACGTAAGCCTTATATTTCAGTCTGCATCTACATCTCAATGCTTTCCTGCTTTCCTCCACCTCCCCACCCCGCGTTTTTCTTATACGTCCAAGAAAAAAAAACTTTTTCCCGAAGCTGTAAAATTTTGATCGATATTAGTCATTCTGAATGTCATGCATGTACCCACTTACTAACATTTTCCTTCCGTCCCCAGAGGCCCAAAAAACGCTCTGAAACTAAAATTTGCCCTTTTATACCGAACCCCGGCGACAAAATCCGCATTTTCAAAATCCGATTCCCGAAACGGCTCCCGAATAGACGCGAATACTAATGACCTGATTTTATCTAACAAAAGCCAAAGACGGCGTTTTGTGCATTTCGCTGTGATGGGGGTGGAGCGAAGAATGGGAGGAAATATTTCTCGCATATTATACGAGATTGGGAGGTAATTCCAGCAAAATTAGTTCCAGGCTATTCTGTCATTATACTTTTAGATTTAGGATAATGCGCATGACATACTATAGTAGTATAATAATAAGCGAATGTATTTGCTTAATGCTCTATCGTGAATATGAATGAGGATAATGGTCCAGACGCAAATAGCTTTTAGTGTTTTCTAAGAGTATTGTGATATTAATAATGACTCATAACTATACGGTATCAATATTACCTCTCATAATCAGATAAATGTATAAACCTGTTTAATGGGTAACATTTGATGATTTTCAATGATTTTAATTTTACTTTTAGGACAAACAATTAAAAGTAGATGTTAAGGTACGCAGCTATGACAAACAATTAATATTTTTTTATCAACGATAACAAGGGTTGGTTGGTTGGTTGGTTGAGAGCGCTACGGTAAACTTTTTGCCACACAAGAGCTAATTTGACCAAGGCCTAAAATTTAAAGCCTGTTGCGAACGTCTTCAACCATCCATGCTAAAAGTGCGAAATGTTGTAACGACAAATGCCTTTCGTATAGGAACAAGAAAATGTATGTAAATGTATGTATGTAATGAGGGTACATCACGGGCGCGATTCAAACATTTTTGCAGTCGTAGCGGTAAAAGAACACTCGAAGAAAGAACAGGAACACACTGAAGAGCTGGAGTACTTTATTCCATGAAATTATACTTCAAGACATCAGAGAAGGTACACGGCAATACATAGTTGAACGAAATGGCACAAACTGACGACATGATGTTTAACAATAACGGCAACGGACAGCCCGAACCTGCCAGGGCTTGAGTATCTAATATGGTTACATCTTAGTATAGTTGGAAGCAGTACGCAGACAAGGAACAGAAGAACGAGAAAGCGCGAGCCAGAAGGAAAGAGAGCAAGGCAAATTAAAAAGGGCCAAAAATCACTGCTCAACGTTTTTATACCATGGGGGTGCTAGGAGTTTATAATTCTTTTAGTTGGTTAGAATCGAACACGTGAAGGTATGACTCAACGTCGCAAGAATTTCCGAACAGGTGCGGCGTGGCGAGATAGACGCGTGACGCATGTCTAAAAATAACTTTAATGTTTCGCCCCTGGCGGTTAAGGTAATAGAATAGTTGTTAGTTCGTTTATTCCCAGGGGCTGTACTTTATTGATGTTGAAAGGAATTTAGAATACGCGTTAGCTCTTCAAAGGCAATTACTAGTGGTGGATCTAGAAAATTAATAATGGTGGGGCGTTATTATTACTTACTTACTTACTTACTTACTTACACACACACCAACCCATGCATGCAATGGATGCATGCATGGGTTGGAACAAGCAAGGAATACAACGCATTGACCTTAAACATACATTTATTTGATAACCCAAATTTCAATTAACTTGTCAGAGCTATTAATATTACAATCCGTTTCATATTAAGGGGATGGTGGACCTTTCAAAATGATTTTTGAAATTTTTACCACAGAGATATGAAATTTTGTATATATATTCATTAAAGTATAAAAATATTAAACACCTTATAAAATTTTATAAATATTTAAAAAAATTTATTTTATAATTAAAAAAATTAAATTAAATTACCCTTCTTTAAAATGCTCCTTGCGACTCAATTTTAAACTTTTCCCCTTAATTTTGCATTTATATTGCTTATATATACTTTCTGAAGAAAGTTATGTATTTTTTTGTACTTTCGTCGAATAGTTAATTTTTAGAAAATATTTTTATGCTTGTACTCTGAATTTTCGCGAAATTTTTTTACTTTTCTACACTAAAGTTAAACTTTTATAACCTAAATGACCTCGAATCCTAAAATGGATACATAACTTTATTTTGATGTATTACAGGAATCTTTATTATAAATTTCATAAAATTTCGTCAAAAATTATGACGCGAGGAGCATTTTAAAGACTTGCAAATCTGGAAATTTCTCATTTTTAGAAAAAGTCATTTAAAAGATAATTTTTTATCTACCTTTAATACTTACTACTCTAAAGCCACCAATTTTTCATTTTTCTTTTCACTACACATTTTAAATGCATTTCATTCCAATATTTACATGTTTTTAAAATATTAATACACCCCCCAAAAAATTTCCAATTTTTGCTCGATTTTTGGTAATTTGAAAGTCCACCATCCCCTTAACAATTTTGACATAAGATTCCCAGAAGCAGAGGCAAACTATAGAATCAAATATGACTTTTTAGAGTCTATCGGGGAGGCACTTACTATAACGGATGTATGCAGCGATGATCGTAGCATCGGCGACCGGGACCCAGTATCATCTCCAGTGTAGGAACACCTTGGCGAGATATTCGCACTTCTCCAAGGCTATGGGGCAGACGAGAGCCTCCGACATCTAACTCTCAGGAACCCAATCTCAAATCCATCTCCTTCTTTTCCGATTCCTTCCGTCCTTAGCGAAGCTGTTGTCCGTTTACAGGGGGGCCATTCTGGCACGCCCCTCACTTTCATTGGGCAGTGGGCTGTTTCTCTTTCAGTGGTTCCTACCCCTAATTGGTTCTTTATTATACCGCCTCTGTCGCCTCTGTCCATAGTCTATGTAGTACCTCCCCGACATACTTTTATTTTGCAAAACAACTTTGATCCTTCTCATCTGACGTTTTTACTGTGGGCTATAAAATAACGACCATCCATCTTGTAAAATTTAGACTTCAGATCGCTATCACTGGCCACACCGAGTATTGTCCACACACCGTGGGGAATTATACCATTTTCACTTCTACATATATCAGTAAAAATATTCAGAATAAACTATGTAAAAAATTGTTTAGTTAACGTAAATAATATTTTTTATATCCTCAAGCTCATACTGTTGTATGTGCCATAAAATTTACAAAAATGAAGTAAATGTCATCTCTAACTATATCAAATTATTTATAAAAACCTATTAGAGAAAATAACCATCTAATCATTTAAAATGGGACCAAAATAATTTCGTCTATGATAAAAAATACAAGTAATGATATTATAACGGTTTTTATTATTACCGAAATCAATATAAACATAAAAACTCAAGACGAGATGACATTTTTTAAAAATTTGGTGTTATACTTAGTAATAAAGGCTACATAAGGGACATTTATAAGTTTTCTTAATTATGGTTGTTTGTCAATTAGCTTAAGAAAATGTTAGACTTTTCGGCTATCAATAAAATGCAGTATAATTCCACTCAAGCATATGTGGAAGTGAAATATTCATAGTTAAATAGGAAAAAAAATTGCTTACTAATTTTTCTTTTCATTTTCAAAGGCGCATACGACTGACAGCCGAAAAAAATAAAGTGAGAATGAAAACACGAGGGTTATAGAGAAATAGTGTATAAATCGATTCAGGTCCGCATTTCATAGCATCATTAACACTCAAATGACCTGAAACGAGTAGGACTGTATGAAATAAAGAATGCCCATTTCCTCAAGACGTTCACAGACCTTACAGAAAGAAACGGACGCAGTGTTAATCCGGTACAGGGGGGTTTGAAAGACGGTCATGGCCATTGGCCAAGTGGAATACCGCAACAACTTTCTTCCTAGCCGATCTGTTTGTTTAATACATACACATCACTTGTTAATGTCTTTGTTATGATTACATTGAGTGAACCTATGTTCATTAGGTCAAGTTGTTTATTAAAACATACTAAAGAAACGAAAAATCCTAAATCCAAAATTTAAGTAATACTTTACACATAGTCATATTATAGGGTAGACCCGGTCATGTTGGCATAGGGACACGTTGGCCCATCTGCGATATTTTTTAAATTATACTGTAGATTGCGTTACTAGCTAAGCGACGTGTGTCTTAGCACGTATTCTTTCAACCATAACAGAGTCAGCAGCGAAGAAGCAAGGTCAAGGTCGTTTTAGTTTACAGAGTAAGCGCGTACTTTAAGCTCCGAACGGATATGGATTAATTAAAACATGTAGTGAATTTGCGAATTAAGATTTGCCAATAGGCCACATAATTTGGAATAAAGCGCTCTGTTGAAAGCCTGAATCGGTACCCGTCTTGGCTTAGAGACCGAGAAAAAATCCGTTACCTCCAGTGTGAGGAAACTAAGAACGCGTGCACAAAATAAGTGCGTGATACCTTGGCGATGACTCAGCGAGGACAGAAGTTCGATTAGGACGAACTCTAACGAGGACAGGGGGAATTACTACCTGGTGCCATCTATGGGCGAGGAGAAGAAGCTAAAACTACACCAGAATGAGGAGGAGAGTTTATTTTGCCAAGGGATAAGCCCTTGGAAAATTACGTTAATGGCTCAAAAGGTGATTAAACTAAGAAATTAGCAGAGAGAACTAAATTAAAAACGCAATCAAACGAAAGCCACTTCAAATTTTCACTGAAATGAGTTTTTTTTTTTTTTTTTTTTTTTTTCACTTATAAATAATCGTTTCTGGTTTGTTTCTAAATTAAAGTTTCACTTCGGTGAATAGCAATCTAAAATATCGTTGTTCAGAGCTAATTTTCTACATACTGATTTGAAAAAAATATTAACAGAATATTTGATACACCGATCAAAAGTCAAAATGGCGGTTTGGGGCAAGTTTGCCCATTTCATCCGGGGCATGTTAGCCCAGTGGTCCAAGATGCCCCACAGTCCAAGAGTTTGTTTTCTACATTCATAAGCCTTTAAAATTCAATAAAATTGTCAATAGATCAGGAGAAGACTGGATTCAATGTACCAAGTGCACTCGTTGAACACATGAAACATGTGTCACAAGGAACACAATATTTTATGTTTGCATTCATTGTGATGATGAGAAAGATCGATGAAGGCAGTAGTTAAGTTGGACAAAATATCTTCTCTTATCCTTTGTGTTTTTTATATACCATATGAAAATTACATTTGATATTTTATGTGTTTTTTCTTTCATTTCTGTTAGTAATCCGAAAATCAAATCAGGTTGGCCCAGTGACTTTATGTCCTGCTGAGCTTCATCTAGAAACTATTGATTAATATTTTTCAAATTTTCTCATACGTAGTTATGCTTTCAGATGTGCTGATTGTACAAAGTAAAAAAATTAAGAATTTTAATAAATTATTTTTTTTTAATATTTAAAGAAAAAATGGGCCAACAAGACCCGGTCTACCCTAGTCTATTTAGCTCGCTTAAGTAGTTTATTTATTAACAAGTAAATGATTGAATCATCACAAAAGTTTAAAATTAAATACTCTGTATGGCATATTCGGTGAGAGGTACCATGTATCCAGATTCCTTTTTTAGGAAAAAATATGTTTAATGTAAAATTGTTCAATATTGTCTGCCAGTTTTTTTAAATAATTTTCTCTTTGCGAGTGCACAGAGGATCGCTCGACAGAATTCCGTAAACGTTCAAAAGATTTGGTTATTTTGGTTAAAAAAACATATCAAATTATGTACATGTCCTTAATCACGTTATCAGAGAATTGGAACGCTTTCATATTAAAGGATAGTGGTGACTTTTACAGACATGGAAAAATACTCTACGTGAAAAATTATCTTTTTTATGTTATTCTTGTAAAATACAACTGTTAATCTTTGCCATGCGAAAGTAAAAAGAAGCTGAAGATAGACAAAAAATACTTTTACCCCAGAACCCTCATAATATATTTAGCTTTATTCATCGACCCTGTAAGCGATATTTACATTATATTCCATACCTAATAAAATACGCAAATCTAAGAAAAGTTTAAATCCTTTCTCTACCCGTGCCTTTCTTTTTCTTTTAATTCCGACCTTTCGGTTTTATTTTATAGTGGTTAAAGTATTCAGCTAAATATATTTTTATCTTGGAGTTGATTACTATCTTATACTTGCGTGAAAGGAAAATTAATGAATATTTCATGCGCTAGAAATTTTCGTCGATGAAGGGGATTTAAAATCCATTCGAATTTTAAGTAAGACTGGGCAATACATGCATAATATATTGTTGAGTATTGTTCAGCATTCATATGGCTGCCTTTTCTGCATCTGTCCCAGCACTTTCTTAGTTGTAACTGGGAGAGTTAAAACAGGACTTAGCTGTGGGGTTTTTATTTCAATGCTTTTATGGGTTTCTAAGACATATATCCTTATTTTCGCTGGCTTTTTAAGATTGAAGCTAAGACATTAAGATAAGTTACGCTTTTTAATGTTGAACAATGTAAGGCGAACGATGTCTGACAAGTCAACATAATTTTATACATTTTCTGTTGGGTTGTACTTATAGTTTCCAACAAACCTGCCTTCTCTAATCTTTCCGAAAAATATCCAAAAATATCAGGACTGCAGTAACTGCGTGCATCATATGAGGCGGTGAAAGGCAAAGTGTTGTAAGTCAGTAAGTCAAGTGGTGTAAGTCAACAGAGTTTAAATGCAAAAACTACAAAAAATTCCACCATAAATTGAACAAATTATAATTCATAACAATTATTACAATACTGCAAATAATAACTATTTACAATTCCACTATAAATTAAACATGGAGATTACATATTTGCCCTCAAATGAAAAAAGTTGAAAATGTGACTTACACCACTTTGCCTTTCAACGCCTCATATGTATGTATTCTCCATATACATGATATTTTTTTGCTCATACAAGAAAAAAGACATCCCATATTTTACCGAATTTTTTTGATCATACATTGGGGCCACTTGTTCCATCACTGATCTAAAAGAATGTCGAATGAATATGAAAAGCAACTGAAAAATGAATACAAAAAATTTTATCACTAGTGATCATCAGACATAAGCCAAAATCACAAGGAACACATCCTACTAAGACTGGCCACTCATGCAAAAACTTTATAGATCATTCTTGCAGAAATTACACTATAGGAATTTTTCTCCTCCAGCTTGCTTATAGGCTATTCCTTTTTGAGGAATCCATATTGAGGTTGAAACCTAAGTCAATGACTGCTAGGCATGCTAGAGAGGCATTTCAAACCATACACAAGTTTTTCATGAGGGGAAAGCAATGAATCTCTGGAAAGAACCTTTCTATAATATTCATTTTTTACCTTTTTTGACACCTACACAGCAAAAAGACTCAATTAGGAACTCTCACAGGCTGCAGTGCTAAACGCAGAGCGAAATATTGTTCTTTTTAGTTATATTTACAAGTGAGTTGGAATAAAAGTAACCCCACCCCCGCTATTTATTTCTGTTATGTTTGAGTGAAAAATAGCTTCACTTCCTGATAATGCTTATTTGTTCTAAAATACAACCCCGTTAACTATGAAATAGCAGTTTAATTAACTTTCATACAGTGTGACAATTATTGAGCTATATGAAAAAAAAACATAACTTATGAACCATTGGCGAGATTCAGTGAAAACTTGAGAGCTCATTCTGGCTTTGGGGTACCCAGAGACCGCTGGAATGGAAATCGCTTGGCCGCCATATTCTCCTGGTCTTAACCCTTGGGACTAATTTTTTTTTCGGCAATATTAAAGACAAAGTTTACGCAAATAAACCCAAAACCATCGCTGACCTCAAAACAGCCATTCAAGAGGTCATCGGGCATTGATGTCTGCGCCATATCATAGCCATTGATGGCAAGCATATCGAACATGTCATAAACTAAATCCGACTATCTGTAGTTACTTTTCAAATTTGAATAAAATTTTTGAACTCAGTAGTATTTTAAAATTTGATTTTTTATTCCATATAGCTCAATAATTGTTACCGTATACCATGTAGTAACAACAATACGTAGTAGCTTCATGACTTCTTTCCTCTTTAACTTTCAGCTTGTTTTTAAATTCAAAGCTTCTAAGTAAATGAATTGAAATTATAAGCCTATTTGTTTGATTATAATAAATGCGCCATTACTACAACTTGAAGAGAAAAGGGTATGAATAAGGGATTGGAAATTCACAGCAGAGAAAGTTAAAAAAAAAAGTTAATACACCTTTCTAAATGCAAATTTTTCCTGCTTAGCCGAACATCTGACAGCAGTTGTGTGTTAGAATTGTTTAAGTGAAAACAATGCACGCATTAACCAACGCTCTGCTAAGATAGAGGATTGGATTAGTATGAATAATATTTTGGTTTGCACTTACGCCTACATAAACTTCTATGAAAACAACAAGAAAACTCGAAGGATTGTCGTTTCAACGATTTATATATATATATATATATATATATATATATATATATATATATATATATATATATATATATATATATATATATATATATATATATATATATTGTCTCCCAGAATATTAAAATTTATAATTGGCTGGATAAAAGGACCAAAAAGATTTTAATAAGATACGAAAAATTATTTCTGATGAACTTACATACCATACGGGGATTGGACAAGAAGAATTTGACCAAAAACATTGACCTATTTATACATAAACATCCCCGTAGATAATACTATAATGTATTATCTAAATTTAGAAAAGGTGGTGAAAAAAGTCTGTCTTTGAAAGCGGTAAACACTCTAGATTAATCTGTGAGAATTAAATTCAAAGGAAATTATTATTTTGCGTGTTTAGAAGAGATATCGAATGTGTTTGTTTTTGTTGTTTTTAATGTCCCCTAGCCGAAATCGATTCTAGACCAGGTCCATATAGGCTATCGGCAAAGGGGTGCGGCTCCCGTTTTATAATGGTACCACAAGGGTTGGAGTCTGATTTAGCCAGGTGCCACCTCGATTTTGACCAAGCACGCCCAGGGGGACATCGGAGGATCGTACCCTCTTCCACCCTCTCTGACCCCATAGAGGAACTTTCCGGTCTACGGATTTAACGTGCCTATATCTGGCCTAGACACGGGGAACATTAATGGAGCTTGTCGGGATTAGATCCGAGCAAACCTCAGCATCGACGCGTTACCACTAGGCTACCTCAAACCCTAATTTACAAATAGGAATCATGACCTATGATGGCAAAGATTTATAACTGAGGAAAGAGAGCTGAGATTTTTCTGCAGATATGCAAACACATTTTCTTGTTTGTAATTTTTAAATAAAACAAATGCTGGCACTCTCAATATTCAAAGATATATATGAGCATATATATAAAAACACAAACTATCACATACATTAAAAAATATCTGATGTGCAATGTAAATACATTTATAAAACAATATGTGTATGCACTTTTTACTCTCAATGATGACAAAGTTGCGTACTGTTAATTTATAATTTTCCGTAAATTGACTACTTTTAACATATAACTGGGTTTTATACTACCATGATGACTCGAAAACAGACAGCTGTGAAAATGCGGGCGCCGATTCGACTGGCATGACCTTCTCTTCGTGTAAAATGCTGAGATCATGTGATCAGCAAGCCGAACTTTGAATTTTTACCATGTTTTTATTAACTCGCTTTCTTGTTTGTTTGTTTGTGTGTGTGTTTGTCCAGTACAAATCTTGCAATCGATTTTTAACTAACTTCCCGACTAGCTAGACATTTGAAACTTTTAGAATAGCTCAGAAAACTATGACAATACATTTTTTTAAATACTTTTAGCCATCTTTAATCAGAATTAAATTGATTTTCAGTTATTTTCAGTTTTGTAGACTGGCGCAGGCATCTATCAGCCGGAGTGGGAACGAAAAGTTAAATGCAAGTTAACTTCCAATTAACTTCCTTTTCTTTCAAGTTGATGGGGTAATTCATCAAAAGATTTTTAGAAAAGTATTTATTAATACATAGAATTGTCAAGTTTATATGATTCAACAGAAAATTTAAAAACATGGTATATATAATAAGTTCTTTTTATCTTGTAGTTATTATTCTTTTTGGAGTCGGATTTTGGTTTTCGTAGAGGGGAAACAGACAGTAGTTTTGAAAAACATATTCTGTCGGCAAAAATGCATATAATCAAATCTATTCTTTTGTTAATTATTCGTATATTCAGTGGATATAAGTGCATCATGAAAGATGCGTATATGTAAATCGAATAATTCATTAAGTCAGAATTCCTCGGCTTCGGGATATTCATTTGTGTCCGAGTGTCTAATTATTCTGTAGTGAAAAAAAAATGGAGAAGTAAGTACAAAAACGAATTATTCTTTTAGTTAGTCCAGTAAAATCAAATTCTTAGTCGAATTACATTCTTTAATTCAACAACCAAATTCCTAAAACTATTTGTATTCAGCTTCTCAGTGTTACGCAAATAATGAAGTTTAACTACTTTGACAATAAGAAATCGCTCATAGATTTTGGGAACTTTTCAATTTATTCGATAAGATTGTTGACAATCTAAATTTCGAAGTTGCTCATCCAAACTTTAAAGTGCTTAAAAGACACATCTTTAAACCATGCCAACACACAGAAGACCGTTGCGAAAATTTTCTGAGCCATTCGATGGATTTGCCTCAGCACACATTGTGATCCAGATATCTTAATCTGAAGGAAATGCATTTTCAGATTTCATTTGCCTTAATTAAATTTAAAAAAATTTTTTTTAAATACTTCATTAATATGAAATTAGGCAGTGGGGTATAATTTTATGTGCTGAAGTTATTAATATACTGAACAAGAATATTTTCATCATGTTTGTCAGTTATTTTTGTTATGCGAAAGAAATGCATAATTAAGTATTTCATTACTCTGAGCCCAAATATATTAATTAAATCTTATAAATATCCTATGAAACGAGCAACTCAGATATTTCTTTTGACATTTGTGTTATGGTAATCTTCTATCCGTCTTAAATAGTCACGTATTACTGCTAAAAAGTGAACGAAATCTTAATTAAAATTTGTTTAATTTTTAATCATTTTTGTGCAGATTAATTCTATTATCTAGGCATATGATTAATTTTAATTTCATGTAACATATTTTAAATATTTGAGAAATGTAGCTATATATATATATATATATATATATATATATATATATATATATATATATATATATATATATATATATATATAAAACAATTCCGTAACTGACTGACAGATAACGCACAGACCAAACCGCTGGACCTAAAGGGTTGAAATTTTGCATGGCGATTCTTCTTATAGTGTAGGGGTGCACTAAGAAAGATTTTTGAAAAATTCTTCTTACATTTTTTTAAATTCAAGTTTAAGTTGTCTTTGTAACATTCTTTTAAGTTTGAATTTAAAATAATAATCTGAGGGTTATAAAATTTATATCACAAGAACGAGCATAAAATTTCCTTTAAAATGAAATCTTTTTCGAATCTTTACCTCCATTTTCTGATTTTTGGTGAATTTTTAAAGATTAATTTTTAGAATTTAATTTATTAAATGCTGATCGCGTGGTTTCTTTTCTTTTTGTGATACTATAAACTAATTTTGCGTCACGTGCATAAAAACGAAATAAATTGACCCCAAAAAAATGTTTTTATCTTTCTAATACGGCAGACGATTGGACAATATCAAACAAAAAAATATATTAAAATACAGTAAAAGAATGTTCCTCAAACTGTACTATATTAACTATACTATATTCTTTCGTATGTTCTATTAAATTTAATTTGAATATTTTCTTCTACATTATTTTACTCATAAAAATATCCGTTACAATTTTTTTATAAATATTTATACAGGTGGTTATCAAAATCATGGAAACACCTATCAATATTAGTGGTGTTTATGAAAATGATTTGTATTCCTTAAAAAACCAGTCTGGCCACCGGTATTTTTTATATAATATAATGTATGTATTATTCTACTGTCAGGTAGCAGTAATGAAGCTAAGGGCATCGTGCTTTTGGGGGAAAGGCGTAAAATGTCAAACCTTGCAGATCTTGAGAAAAGGCCAAATTGTTGGAGCGCGTTTAACTTGGATTATCTGCTACTGAAACCCCCAGGCTAATGGGTGTTTTTCGAGCTATGGTATCGAAAGTCATGATAGCATACATAGTGCGCGGAAAAACATCCTTTGCCAAACAGAATAGTGGACGAAAGGGAGAGCTGAGTGAAAGAGACGGACAAGGTATTGAAGCGGATTGTGACATGAAGAAAGAAAACAACTGCAACGAAAATGACCGAAGACCTCAATCTGCATCTGCATGTTCCGTTATCAACCATTAGAGGTAGAAAGGAACTTCACAAACAAAGCATTTACGGAAGAATAGCTATTCTCAAGCCACTTGTAATAGATGCCAGTACAAAATATCGTCCACAATGATGCCACGATCGCAAGTCCTGGTCAAGTAATATGTAGAAAAACGGCATTTGGTACGACAAATCTTTGTTCACATTGTTCCTCGCAACAGGACTTGCGTATGTCTGGAGAACACCTACACAAGTGTAAGATTCTGGCTGTCTCGTCTCAATTGTCCATCATCATGGTCATCTATCAGGGTTTGGGATGACATCTAGTGGTTTTTTTTTCAGGCCTTATTGTAACCCTAAAAGGGAGATTGAATGGGAAGGACTATGTCAAAATTTTAGATCACTAGTCCATCCTATGGTGCAAACATTGTTTCATGCAGGAGATGGCGTTCTCCAGGATGATAATCTCTCTATACATACAGCTAAATCTATCAAGTATTGGATTGCAGAACAGGAAAATGAAGTCAAATATCTTGCCCTGTACTATTCCCCCGACTCTATATCTTCCAACCACTGTGATCTATATAAGCTGATAGAGCCAGGTATCGATATCCACCACAGCATCTCTACAGGAACTTTCATGATTTTTCCTTGATGAATGGTATAATATATGCTTAACCACTATTTATGACTTGTATAAAGGTGAATCAGGTGGTATTGCATGACAAAGGTAATCCTGCGCCACATTAATAAAGGTTTTCATGATGTTTCTTAGTGTTTCCATTATTTTGATAACCCCCTGTGTGTGTGTATGTATATATATATATATATATATATATATATATATATATATATATGATTATTATTATTATTATTATTATTATTATTATTTTGTGGGCTGAGTTTGTGATAATTCACTTAGAGGAATTAAAAAAAGAATGCCATTTGTTATTTAATTTCTAAAGGATCGTTTTCTGTCGTAAGGCTCGTATCATAAACAGTACTTAATTTATTTGTGGAAGCTGAGAAGATGAATTACGATACCTTTGAAAAATGCTATGTCAGCCCAAACTAGCTTTGTTAGGTATCTAGTTCTCATAGAACTACATTATCGAAAGAATTCAGTGTGTTTGTTTATGTGTTTGTTAGTTGATGTTGTTTTGGAGGGAGTCGGGGAGGGGTGAGAATTATCTACTATATATATATATATATATATATATATATATATATATATATATAGGAATTAATTGCATACTTTGACCGTTGTATTTAATTTGAATGTACTCCGTAGCGAAGCACGGGTATTCAGCTAGTGTATATATATATATATATATATATATATATATATATATATCAGACACTACAATTTCAAAGGAAAAAAATCATCTGAATGTCTGAATATATTTGTAATGTTTTTCAATTCCAAATAATTCTCAACTCCCTCGACTACTTTTTGCTGTAGTGGCACCCTGTCTCGTGCGATTTGCGTGCAAGTGAATCTCAAACTTACGAATTTCAATATTTCTATTTTCAGTTCGTTTGCTTATGAACGTTAATAATTTTATGCTTTTTGATGGCAACCTCGAATAATTTCCATTACTCTGAGTCCTTCTATGAGGTCAGTGGCTGGGGAAGGTACGATCCATTCAGATGTCGCCTCTGGAGGTGGTTAATAAAAATTGTGGTTACGACTCTGCCCCACATTATCTGTCATAACTTTTTATTATTATTTAAACCTTAAAATAAGGAGGTTAATTAGAGAACGGAATCCTAACCTTTTACATTCAATTTAGGTGTAATGGCCATCAAGCCATGCCTATATAATCTTTATATAACCTTGCAAACATATTAACCAATTATTCTGAATAAGGTAACAGTTTATTAAAAATGCCAGGTCTGTAAAATTTAAATAGATCAAGTTTTATTCGTGTGACAACAATCCTTATTTTTTTTATATTTCTTCAATTGCAAACGATCTAAATTGAATTTTCTTTTCCGCAAATTAAATTAAATTTTTCCCTCGAAATTCTATCTATCAAACTTTTTATGAATAACTTCCGTTATACTCTCTCTCTCTCTCTCAATTTATCTCTCAACTTCCATTAATCACGTGATAGAGATCAATGATAAATTATTTGTGTTCAATGTATCTGAATTTACGCCAAAACTTTCCCTTTTAAAGTTTTACTTAAAATGGAGAAATCTAATGGTCTTTCACAGTTAAGCGACGTTTTTGATTGTAACCTTTTTCAAGTCCAAGTAATTTTGTACAATCTGTCCACCCACTTTTGTAAAAAAAATTGTCAAATAAATTTCTTTTCCTTTTTAGCAGTCTTATTTACATCTTAGAGAAGCAGTAGACTTTTAAACCCTCTTTTTTATTATTTTCAAGAGATTTTGCACTAAGTTAGTGATTTTACATGCAATAAGCTCAAAGACGCATAATAAAAATTTGGATGTTATGTTGTTATATCTAATTCCCCCCTGGATGGAAGTTTCAAATCAGGTCCGTATAGGCTTCAGGCTGAAGTGTGTGGCTCCGGTTTATATAGCTCCCCAAGGGTCGAAGTCCATCTTAGGTAGTTCCCCCCTCAATTTTAACTGACCACCCCCAGGGGCGACATCTGGGGGGGGGGGGATCGTACCCTCTCCCACCCTCTCCTCATAGAGGGACTTTTCGGTCTATGTATTCTATGTGCCCATATTTGACCTAAACATGGAGGTATTTAATGGCGAGTGTCGGGATTCGATCCGAGCACCATCAGTACCGAACGCCAGCGCCCTATCACATGGCTACCTCGAGCCCAGAATTTGGTTGTTATTATTTTGAAAATATTTGCAGATAATATAGAGAACTTTCGATTGTGTAAGGATCAATTGTACTCAAGAAATCAATTGAGTAAGGATCAATTGTACTCGTAGCTTGAAGCTACGAGAAATAGCGTTATGCGGTATTAAAAACTAAATTTAACTGCTTAAATGAGAGAAAAAATCTGCTATTTTTTATAGTTAGAATTTTTCCTGCTTTCTGTCAAGTATTTTATTTATAAAACACAAAAAGTTTCCCTTCTTTTTCAGGATACTTTTATTGATTTTTCGTTTCAATACATGCTCATGTTATTCGTAAGATTATGTCCAACTGAAAGAAAAGATTTTTTTCGCAAAAAAAAGTTCTTTCATCGCTTCAAACAACCAAACTACAGAGAATACAGTTTCCAAATGAATGTCAAAGATGGATTTTTCTCGTTGAATATTGATTTATAGCTCCATGTAATAGGTTTTATTCAGTTTTGCTTCAGGAAGAATATTTTAGTGTTATTGTCATAAATAATACTAGTTGTAATTTTTTATGTAAACACATTTTCTGACATTTATGCGTCCTGCAAAGGCTATTACAGACGAAAGAAGAGCATATATAAAAGTTTAGCGTGTTATTTCCTTTTCCTTGTTAGTCATCGTAAAAATGTTGTTTTGATCTTATAGAAAACAGCTGAGAAGTATTTTTTCTAAAAGTAGTCAAGATTACACTTGAAACAGGGGAAAAATAAGAAATTAAACTTGAAGCTGCTCTTGGTTATTTGGTTCATTATAGATATTTGTAAACTAAAAATACCCTTTTCTAACTACCGTTTGGAATTATGCTGTTATCTTTCAGCATTTTAAGAACCTTTTAATGGGTATAAAGTGGTAGGCCTTCTCGTGTTATGCTCCAGTTAACGCTAAAAGCACCACAACGTTGCCATTTCTCTTAGTCGAGAGAATGAACTTATTCCATTACGATGAAAGAAAAATGTTATCTGAGAATTTTGAACTGAAATGCTAGTAGAACTTCCCAAACCATAAGACCTCCAAACAATGATTATTGGAGAAATTATAGCTTCAAAGCCCGCAAAAATTTGAAGACTCAGCATGGTTTAACCAGGTCAGTTACCAAAGTGCTGAAGAGCTTGATGTTACTGGAAATACTGACTATATTGGGAAAAATTCAAAATCGAGATCTCCGTCTCTTTGCGTTAACAGCTAGGACCACTCCCATTGTGGCTATAAAATTACTGACTAATCTAACACCCGTAAAACATGACGTAGTATAAAAATGCCGGAGTTTTCTTACAGAAGCTCTGTAGTATTCCAAATAATTTCTTTTAGAGAAGCCTTTAAAACGATGTAGAATCCTTAAAACTTAACATGGCTTTAACCAGGCCAGCTATCAGGTAGTAAAAGGCCCTGATATTATTCAGGAACCTGAAATTCTTGTCTATCTATGGTGTCCCTTTGACTTCTGTGACATCCAGGTGCACCTTCACCTAGATTTAAAAATAGAAGAAAAAAAAAGAAATTAACAGTCTGCAGATTAGGGCAATCGCCCTTTAAACAATTGAAAATAATCACCCTAGTCGCCAGTGGGAACACGTATATATTGATGGATCCATGCTGAAGAGATGCACTGGGGCTGGTGCAGTAATCTACAGTGAATATTTGCATTTTATAAAGCTGTTGGTAGAGTCCAACTAGTTTCGATGGTGAAGTGGAGGTTATTTTTACCATATTTTTACTAACTTGCTTTCTTGTTTGCGTGTTTGTTTGCGTGTGTGTTTGTCCAGTGTTGTGGAATTGTACAAATCTTGCAATAGATTTTTAACTAACTTCCCGACTAGCTAGACATTTGAAACTTTTAGAATAGCTCAGAACACGATGACAATGCATTTTTTAATACTTTTAGCCATCTTTAAGCAGAATTAAATTTATTTTTAGTTATTTTCAGTTAATTTTGTTTTGTAGACTGGTGCAGCCATCTATCGGCCGGGACGGGAACGAAAAGTTAAACGCAAGTTAACTTCCAATTAACTTCATTTCCTTTCAAGTTGATGGGATAATTCATCAAAATAATTTTTAAAAAGTACGTATTAATACATAGAATTGTCAAGTTTATATGATTCAACAGAAAATTTAAAAACATGGTATATAAAAATTTCTTTTTATCTTGTAATTATTATTGTCTTAGAATAGATACTTTTTCGTAAGCAGTGCTCCACCAGGGTTCTAATTTTGTCCGATTCTAGAGCCGCTCTACAAATTATAACTAATAACAGAACGTGGGACTCGAATTAATGTAGATCAGTACCAGTAGATATTAAAGTAGATCATTACTGAACTCTTTAGCAGATTCAGTAGTGCTGCAATGGATCCCTGCTCACTGTGGTGTACAAGGGAATGAAAAGGCGGACCTTTTAGCGAAGAAAGGTACCACCGTTCTACAAAAACCAAATTCATTACTGACCTTCCATTCTGCCAAACTTTTAATTGAATTGGGACTTGGGAAAAGATATAAACTTCAGATTAATGAAGCTAGGGGAAAGGCTTGTGAGAGCCTTTCTGCTCCAAGATCTCCAATTCTTGGTTTTCCTCGTGGTTATGCTGTTTCCCTGTTTCATCGTATTACTGGGGGACACGATTGTCTCAATAATCACCTGAGACTCACCTAATTGTACTGTAAGAAGCGCCACGTCTGGTAACCCGTGTCAAGTTTGGAGTGTGGAAACCTACTTCCGAGGGGAGCGCTTTTTTGTTCGGAGTTGGAGTTGAACGGCAGACGAGAACACATAGGCCAGCAGGGTTTAGCTGTCAAATATGGCTCTGTATGCCAAATCAATCTTTTTAAAATTATTTTATGTGCTGCATGTGCTGTGTCCCTTAAAAACGATGTAATAAAAGCTTGGGACAAAAGTATGGAAGTCTTTTTTGTGTCGTCTCTGTTCCTCGCATAAAAGAACTCCCACGCAAGGCGGTTAAAACCGTTACATGTAATTTATGTAATTTCGAACTGCCAATGAATGGTGATCATTTGGACACGTGCACTGCACTTAATAGTTTTAATTTTATTGTTCAGAAATATTGGGAAGAAAGAAGGCTAATGACTTGATCGTCAATTGCCGGGCATTTGTAAATAAATAATAAATAACAGAAATACTGACTTATTGGTTGGTCTATGGTGTCCCATGGGCTTCATTAATATCTAAGTGAGCCTTGATCTAAATTTGAAAATCGAGCACTCAAATTCTTCAAAAATTTCATTCCTTGTTTAAAAATTTCCAAAAGTAACACCAAACGTATTATAATATACTGAGCATTTTAACTCAAAATTTTGGTTTTTTGAAGCTTATTGAACATGTTCAAAGTTGAACGGTAACTGATTATAGAATATCTATCTAAAATGCTTCTTTTCAGAGATATAAGACACGTAAGAAATCACACGTAAGAAAAATTTTAATAGTTGTTCTGGCAGATGCCAAAAATGTAGCAACCCGTCTACGAAAGCGTCATACCAAAAATGTAGCAACCCTATGAGGGACGCTCCCTGACCAAAGAGAGGGGGGAGTCAGTGTTGTTGTATAGCTCTGAGAGAGACAGAGTAAGAGAGCTAGCTTTATTCATTAGAGAGAGGAATAAAGAATTTAAATACTATGAGAGTTAATTATTGTGTGTGAAATTTCTTGTGGAATAGAGCCCAAGATCTAACATTTTAATTGGTCCGTCCAGAGTCAGGAGCAGCTACCCATGGACATATAACAGGAAGTTTTCTTTACGTAGTGCCTTTGTGTTATAGTGGAGAGAGAAACCGTTGGACTACACGGGAAGCCATTAGAGAGTGAGTGACATTTTACTGTTGTTTATAGTGTAAGAGATATGTTTAAGAACGCTTTAAAGCAAGATTTAAGGCTTATTGCCACAGAGATAAATGAGAAAATAAATGACAAAATGACTGTTGCTGATTTAAATAATGTCATATCGAATAGTGAACTGTATAAAAATGACCCAGAGCAAGTTATGAATGTCGCGGACTCGATCATTGAAGAACGCAGAAGCGAAGAACAACGACAGATAACGTTAGAAAATATTAGGCTCGAAAGAGCTAAAGCAGAACTTGAGCTACAGAAATTAAAAGCCGAAAGTAGATCAGAAGTATCATCCGAGAAGGATGCTGAGTTGTGCAGTTTGGGTGCGTTATTAAAAAGTATTCGAACACTAACACTGAAATTACCAAGTAAAGCTGAAGGCTGGGGCTTATTCTTTTCTTCCCTAGAGAGGGCTTTCATAGCAAAAAGTGTTCCAAATAAATATAAGGCCGAAATTCTTTTAAATTTAATGGGTGAGAAAGCCTCTAATATAATTATATATTTGAAAGACGAGGAAATTGGGGATTATGGAAAAGTAAAAGAATTAATTTTGAGGGAATTTGAGCCAACGCCACAAGCTTGTTTAGAGCAGTTTCGAAAAGCAACTCGTCAGCAAGGCGAGACTTGCGTTCAGTTTTCGTCACGTTTAGCAACTAGTTGGGAGTACTATTTAAAATTGAGAAAGGTCACAGATTTTAAGACTTTAAACCAACTAATTGTATCGGATAAAATATTCCAGACTCTAGATAAAGAGACCGCATCCCATATTAGTATAAGAGAAGCAAATGGTTGGTTTAACCCTTTAAAATTATCCCAGGAAGTCGATCTATATACAACTTCGCGAGGAAAACCGCCAGAGAATTATAATGCATCTCGTAAATACCCAAACTCAAAAAATGTGTCGAAAGTGTTTTTTTCTGATATGAAAAATTCTAAATGCATATTATGCTCAGAATCCCACCCTTTGTATCGATGCACTAATTATAAACAACTATCAGTTAATGAGAGATTAAATGTTGTTAAAAATAATAAATTATGTTTTAATTGTCTTGCTCAGCATAAAATTGCGCTATGTAAATCAAAATACAGGTGTAGTTATTGTCTAAAATCACATCACTACACGCTTTGTTTTTCTCAAGAGAAAATTGCAGACCAGTCTGACAAAAAGAATGAGTTTAGAGCGGACTATGTTGGGAACCAAGAGACTCGCAATTCTTCCAATGAAGGGCAAAATCTTTCGCCGTTCTCGGCAGAGTTTATACCATCAACAAGCAGTGAGTTACCTAATAAATTATTTACAACGAGAAGTGATGACAGCTGTAAAATTGTTTTACTGAGTACAATTAACTGTTTTATTAAGGATGAGAGGGGTAATACTCAAAAATTGCGATGCTTGATGGATTCGGGATCAATGTGTAACTTGATCACTCTTTCATGCGCCGAAAGGCTAGGATTAAGGAAAGAAAAAATAAATAGAGTTTTGTCAGGTTTAAATGATATTTCGATGAATGTGAAGTCAAAAGCTAATGCAACGTTAACGAATGCAGATATGAGTTTCCAAACAAATCTAGATCTTTTAATCGTACCTCGAATAACGGATTCATTCGTACCTTCGGAACGCCTGAATGTAAACAAACAGGGATTTAACAAAATAAAACTAGCAGATGAAAATTTTTATGTACCTGGTAGCATAAATGCATTATTAGGAGCTGGAATATTCTACGAGAGTTTAATTCCTGGTCAAATACATCCCTTAGACACTAAATTAATTTTGCAAAATTCAGTCTTTGGATATATTGTTAGTGGAAATGTACTAGCTTCTAATGTAAATAAGATACACTGTGGGCTTGTTAAAGATAGCGTTGATTTAGATAAATTATTGAGAGGTTTTTGGGAAATTGAGAATATCGAATCAGAGCCGATAAAAAATAAAGAAACTGTAATTTGTGAGGAGCACTTTTTGGAAAGCCATACGAGAGATGAAACAGGGAAATATATAGTGAAAATGCCCCTAAAAGAAAATCCAGCGTGCTTAGGCAGATCTAGAGCCATTGCTGTTAGAAGACTTAATTCATTATGGAATAAACTGAAATTAGAGCCTTCTTATTTAGAGTTGTATAAAAACTTTTTGGCCCAATACAAAGAAATGGGTCATATGACTGAGGTTACAGATAATGAAGAAGAGGGTATGTATTTTATACCCCATTTAGGTGTATATCGTCCAGAGAGTAATACTACACCACTTCGGGTAGTTTTTAATGTTTCTTCTGTAACAACCAGCGGAACTTCGTTAAATTCTCTACAATATAATGGAGGGGTGCCGCAAGATGACCTCCTTTCGATATTGGTTCGATTCAGAACTCACATTTTTGCATTCACTGCGGACGTTCAGAAGATGTACCGCATGATATGGATTCATCCAGATCAGAGGAGGTTACAACGAATCGTGTGGAAAGAGGGAATAGATGAACCCATAAAAACCTACGAGTTAAACACAGTCACGTACGGCACCACTAGCGCTCCATTCTTGGCTACGCGAACGTTGAAACAACTAGCTATAGATGAAGCCCACCACTTTCCATTAGCAGCTCAGGTCGTGGTGAGAGACATGTATATAGATGATATACTTAGTGGTGTAAGAACTTTGAATGAGGCAGAAGAGCTTCAAAAACAATTAGTGGGAATGTTCAAAAAGGCAGGAATGTCTTTACATAAATGGTGCAGTAATGATAAAACACTTGTACAAAGCAATGAAGAAATTTATACTTTTTCGAATCCCGAGGAAACCAAAACACTAGGAGTTTTTTGGAATCAAAGTGTTGATTGTTTTGCATTTCACGTAAAACCTGATTTGAAATCTTCCTATAGTAAAAGAGATGTTCTTTCCACGATTGCAAGACTGTTTGACCCTCTGGGCCTGTTAGAACCGGTTATAACTAAAGCAAAAATAATGCTTCAGAAGCTTTGGCCATTAAAAATTGACTGGGTTGACTTACTGCCATCAAAGGAAGAACAAGAGTGGAAGAAGTTTATTGAGTCGCTGCAACATCTAAACAGCTTAACAATTGGTCGGTGCATTTTACAGGAAAATCCTGCAGTGATAGAATTGCATGGGTTCTCTGATGCATCGGAAGTAGCTTACGGTGCGGCTGTTTATTGTAAATCAATAACAAATGAGGGAAAAATCCAAGTGCACCTAATTTCGAGTAAATCTCGTGTATCACCCATAAAGAGAACAACCATACCAAGGTTGGAACTTTGTGCAGCCTTATTATTAGCTAAGCTAATTCGAAAGATTAAATCTTCGATACAATGTGAGATACAGCGTACTTTCTTATGGTGCGATTCTATGATTGTCCTATCATGGATAAACAAAGAACCCTATCAGCTTAAAACATTTGTTGCGAACCGTATTTCAAGAATACAAGAACTGACCGACATGTCGCAGTGGCGTCATGTACCATCCGACGAGAACCCAGCGGATTTAATATCCAGAGGAATGAACCCCCAAGAGTTATCTGATTGTTCACTTTGGTGGAGTGGACCTGAATACCTGACAACCAACGAGTATCCCAATACACCAGTTCCAGAGGCAGTTATAAAAGATGACCATACACCAGAGCTGAAAATTCCTTGTGACTCTAATGTGGTTAATTTAAACATAACTACTAACAATTTTGTGAATGACTTACTAAATATTAGTAACAAGTACTTAAAAATCCTTCGGGTATTGAGTTTTATTTTCAGGTTTGTGGAAAACTGCAAGGTAATAGACCGCAAGACTGGGCCATTGGACACAGCAGAACTGGAAAAAGCTCAGTTATATCTGGTAAAGTTAGTACAGCATCAGACCTTCAGAGATGAGCTAACCAATGTAAAGGGCTCTAAGACCAGCCCACTTAACAATCTAAACCCCTTTGTTGATAAGGATGGTATTTTAAGGGTAGGAGGCAGACTGAATAATAGTAATTTACCCTATGAGAAAAAGTTTCCAATTTTGTTGCCAACCAAGCATAAATTAACAGAGTTAATTGTTAAATATTTTCACCTAAAGTATTTGCATTCAGGGCCTCAAGCTTTACTGTATCAAATTAGGCAGCAGTTTTGGATAATTAATGGGCGTAGCATATGTAGGAGAATTGTACATGGTTGCATTACCTGCTTTAAGGCTAATCCACCGGTAATGGATCAGTTGATGGCCGATTTGCCTAGAGAAAGAGTCAGGCAAACCTTTCCCTTCAATATTACAGGGGCAGATTTTTGCGGCCCTTTCTATATTAAGTATAAGGGTCAAAGGAAGGGTATCTATCACAAGGTTTATGTATGCATATTTATTTGCTTTGTGACTAAGGCAATGCATTTGGAGGTAGTGTCAGAAAAAGTAGGAGGTAGTGTAAAAATTTAACCAAAAATGTGCAGATAATCTGGAAAAGATGGCATTCAGATTATCTCAGCCATTTGCAACAGAGAAACAAGTGGAAATTTGAGAAAGATAATGCAAAGGTAGGAGACTTAGTAGTTGTTAAGGAGGATAACTCACCACCGTGTCAATGGTCTTTAGGAAGAATTTGTGAAATTTATCCTGGAAAAGACTCAACGGTTAGAGTTGTCAAAGTTAAAACTGCATTGGGTGAATACAGGCGCCCAATTTCGAAGTTATGTCTCCTACCCATGATTGAATAATTAATTAATTTGTTTTTTTAATCGTATTATTGTTTAAGAGCTATCATGTGATTTCATTTTTATATTGTATTTGCATTTGTGTTATTGAATATTGGACTTTTGTATCTAATCCAGTCCATTAAGTGTATGTAATCTACCTTTCTTGAATGTTTAAAAACATTGCAAGGCGTGGCGGTATGTTCTGGCAGATGCCAAAAATGTAGCAACCCGTCTACGAAAGCGTCATACCAAAAATGTAGCAACCCTATGAGGGACGCTCCCTGACCAAAGAGAGGGGGGAGTCAGTGTTGTTGTATAGCTCTGAGAGAGACAGAGTAAGAGAGCTAGCTTTATTCATTAGAGAGAGGAATAAAGAATTTAAATACTATGAGAGTTAATTATTGTGTGTGAAATTTCTTGTGGAATAGAGCCCAAGATCTAACAATAGTAATCAGAATTTTGTTAGAATTTCCTTCTGGCCACTAAAAATATTTGAAGGCAAGAAAAATAATTTTAACACATGATGAATTTTAGTTTTCTAAAATCGAAATAGGTTATAAAAAATATATAAAAGCTCTGAATAGCAGGATTAACTCTTTGACAGATATGAAGTTCTTGTAAAATGCTTGTAATAGCTAAAGACGGATTCTATTATAGTAAAATTCCCTATAATTCTTTAGTTCTGTATTTTTGTAAGTAAACATATAGGTCGACCTTCTTTCATAAATCATTTTGGATCAATTCTGACGCCCGAAGAAAAATTTTAGAATTCTCATGCAAGAATATTACAGGAATCTATTTTATAGATTTGTTATCAGACAATTTATGGATTTATTTTCAGAGGAATCTTATTTCAATGATATCTAAGTAATAAAAGTTTCTCAAGATTATATCCAATGGAAAATTACAATTCTATTTTAGTTGAAAACACTCTCTCTTTCTCTATCTCTCTATAAAAAAAAAACTTTTTTAATATTTCACAACATTTCGCCGATATGAACTGGAATTCCGATAGCCCAAAGTTTTCTCAATTTGAAATTGAATTCTTTTCTCGATTTTATACCACTCTACGGATTCTACTGCCTCCCTATTTGAATAATGTTAAACATCTTTCGGCGATCTTTCTATTTGGTTAAATCAGTTTTAAAAAAAAATAAATCGGTAAAGCCAGACAGCATGATATAATCTGAATTTTACCTAAAAAAAAGCCTTTTTCGCATTATAAAAAGTGGAGGTGCATTCAACAGTAAAAAGGGTTCGGGGAAAGTGCATTTGGATTACCTTTTGTGCATAACATTTTTACGCGCGTTCCCTGTATATATAATGACACTGAAAGATATTTTAGATTTTAAGATACACTTGTGTCGATAGGATGGGGACGTCATAGTAAATTTCGCGATTTCAAAATTCTCAGATCGCTTTTGCTTTGTGAAACGAAATACCTCGTATAAAAGCGTTTCCCAGGAGAGTCGCATTCCCGGCCTTCTTATATATCTCATCTGGAAACTCATCTGGACCGATTTGAGCTTCGATAAATTTTGATGCGATGCCAGTATATGCATGATGATTCTTGTCCAAGAATGTGATAAACGCAATATTTTAAGATATTTTTACTTTTGAAGGTAATATTTATTTCTGTTAACATACAACAAATGGAAATAAAAATTTTTCTATGTTTCAGCACCACCTTTACAGTAACCGTTAAGATCCCCGTTTTCTATTAACGTTCAAGTTTTTGCATTAAAGTTGATTTTTTTTCCCATAGTCTACTAAAGAATAACAAGTACAGGGTGATTTTTAACATGTTTTTATTAACTTGCTTTCTTGTTTGCTTGTTCAGTACAAATCTTGCAATAGATTTTTAACTAACTTGCCGACTAGCTAGACATTTGAAACTTTTAGAATAGCTCAGAACACGATGAAAATGCATTTTTTAATACTTTTAGCCCTCTTTAAGCAGAATTAAATTAATTTTCAGTTATTTTCAGTTAATTTTGTTTTGTAGACTGGTGCAGCCATCTATTGGCCGGAACGGGAACGAAAAGTTAAATGCAAGGTAACTTCCAATTAACTTCATTTTCTTTCAAAATGATCGGATAATTCATCAAAAAAAAATTTTTAAAGTATTTATTAATACATAGAATTGTCAAGTTTATATGATTCAACAGAAAATTTAAAAACTTGTTATTAAAAAGTTCTTTTTATCTTGTAATTGTTATTAAACTGACACTATTCAGAGCCATCTGCAGCGCGATGTGTCAACAGGAATTCCACCAAAATTGATAGAGGGATTAAGGAACACATGGGAAAGAGTTTCCATGGAAAAAAAATAGTTCTAAAAGTCACCGATAGGAGAAGATATGGCGCCGTTGTTGTCGACGCACCCGATAATTTGCCCAAAACGCAAGTAAAACATCAAATTGCAAATTCATGACTACGTAGTCAACAGCAGCGACAGTATTTCGGGCTATAAAGATAAGGGATGAATACCGAAAAAGTTGCAATAAGCAGACAAATGAATAACAAATAAATTTCACTTCAACACCGCTTTATGCAGCAAATTCACTTCTCCCTCCTTCAATGTGACCTCTAACCTGATGGACGACCCATTGCATCCTGAACACTAAATTCTGAACTGCCGAGAGTAACATGTCACCAGGAATGTTCATCACAGTACGGGATATGTTGTCCTTTAGGGCCGCCAAGTCCGAGACTCGACCAAGATACACCTTGTGCTTTAAATAACCTCACAGAAAGAAGTCACATGGGTTGGATCTGAGGTGCGAGGTGGCCATGAAAGTGGAAAAAAACGGCTGCAGACCCTTTCTTCTGTAAAGCGATGACGCAACAGATTCCGCATCGATCTTTATAGCCCAAAATACTGGCGTAGCTGTCGACTACGTAGTCATGAATTTGAATTTTGATGTTTTACTTGCGTTTTGTGCAAATTCTCGGGTGCGCCAAAACAACAGCGCCATATCCTCTCCTGTCGGTGACTTTTGGAACTATTTTTTTTTTCAATGAAACTCTTTCCCATGTGGTCCTTAGTCCCTCTATCAATTTTGGTGGAACTCCGTCTGATACATGCGCTACAGGTGGCTCTGAGTAGTGTCAGTTTAAAGGTTCAGTGAGTAGTCCTGTAAATCAGTAGTGCTATGGCTGTTTGGGTGTGGATTCAAAACAAGGTGTTTGGGGGGTATTTGGAGAGCAGGTTTGTTAGAGTAAATGGGCTGATTAACCTAGTTTCTGGCATGAAACTAATGGCGACACCGGGGCACAAGATTATTACTTTATATACTTCCCAGTATTTAGAATAGTTCTTTTCCTTCAGGTGAATCTTTTCATATAGAATATTATACATGCAAAAACACTTGAAGAATTCGAAATTTGTCCTGGTTTTAAATTATTGATATCAGGGGCGTGGTGGACCACTTGCCAAAGGCCAGTGATCTGAACGTCACTGGTTCGATCCCCGTCCTTGGCAAATCTACCGCCGTGTACACTAATGGCGGCTGGTGCATGAAAAATCTGTCGTGGCTGCAATTTCCTCCAAATTCTTAAATTTACATCTGGATGTGCGAAGTCAAGTGCGCCGATCTCGTCACTTGACTCTGTTCTAAATTACGAGACCAGCTTGTAGGGGGTAGTGCTGGCTAGCTATACGGTGCCCCTTAAATGAATGGCCAGCAGTCTCGCGGTGTACATACAGGCGAATATCTAGCGATAAGGACCTACACGTTCAAAAAAAAAAAATATTGATGCCTATTACAACAAAATTTAGGATAATATTTTTCAACATCTTTTTAATTTTACTTTTCACAAAAATTGAATTTAAAAGGTTTTTGAGTGTTTTGTTTTTTACAGTATAAAACAGAATTAAAAATTAACCATTTGCTAATCAGTTGTTATAAAATTTGAGTGGAAAATTCCCCATAGTTGAACGTTGGGGTTGAAGATCTGCGATGTCAACAGGTGTCATCATCTTAAATATGGTGTTATAATAGATAACTAGCTGAAAACCCGCACTTCGCTACGGAGTACATTCAAATTAAATACAAAGGTCAATGTATGCAATTAATGCCCCCTCCCCCCCAAAAAAAATAAAAGTAAATATGTGTATATATATATATATATATATAATAAATATGACGATCAATGTATACAATTGATGTAAAATAAACAAAAAAATATATTTATAAAAAATTCGTAAGAGATATTTTTAGAGACAAAATAATGTAGAAGAAAATATTCAAATTAAATCTAATAGGACATACTAAAGAATATAGTACAGTTAATATAGCACAGTTTGAGGAACATATCTTTTACTGTATTTTAATATTTTTTTTAATAATGTCCAATCGTCTGTCGCATTAGCAAGGGAAAAAATATTTTTTTGTCTATTTCATTGTTATGGACGTGATGATAAATTTATTTAAAGTACCAGAAAATGAAATCACGTGATCAGCATTTAATCAATTAAATTCTAAAATTTATTCTTAAAAAATTCACCAAAATCAGAAAAGGGAGGTAAAGATAAATTTATTTAAAGTACCAGAAAAAGAAATCACGTGATCAGCATTTAATAAATTAAATTCTAAAAATTAATCTTTAAAAATTCACCAAAAATCAGAAAATGGAGGTAAAGATTCGAAAAAGATTTCATTTTAAAGGAATTTTTATGATCTTTTTTGTGATATAAATTTCATAACCCTAAAATTATTATTTTAAATGCAAACTTAAAAAAAGTTACAAAAACAGCTTACAAATTTAATTTTAAAAAATCACAGAATTTTTCAAAAATCTTTCTTAGTGCACCCCTACACTATAAGAAGAATCGACATGCAAAATTTCAGCCCTCTAGGTCCAGCGGTTTGGTCTGTGCGTTGTATGTCAGTCAGTTACGGAACTGTTTTATATATATAGATTACCTTGTTATCCAGCAAATTACGATACTGCATCCTTGGCAAACGCAACGAGTTTTCAACGCACCCGATATAATCGGACGTCGTTCATAATTAGATTATGGTGTTCTGTTCAAGTTGCAAGTCATGATACACTCATGCAATGATACGACTGCTTGGGGAAAACATTGTGGTGAAGCGTTGTGGTGATTGGTGATAGTTGTGCACTAAGTATACAACAGATAAGCTTCATTCTGACACTGACGATTTTTTACTGCTTACAAATGCCAAGACAAACGAAAAAAATAAATTTTTGTTGGTTTTCTTAATGTCCAAGTGGTAGTAATAAGTTGCACAATTAGTAGCAAGATCGTTTGGGAGCAAAATAGGGAAGGTTTTCTATTCATCACAATCTGCAAAAAGATTTAGGCTTCATTTCTAGTTATATAGATATTGAAAGACTTATTAATTTTTTATTTATTAAATCTTCTACGATAGTGGGAATAAAGGTCATTGGCATGTCATTATTCCGTTTTGAAAAATGATCTCTAGTGTCGTAATTATATTTTGGGGAGAGACTCTTCGAACCATGGAAGATATTTGACCTCCTTTTCATGATCCCGTAACCAATCTTTCACACGTATCTGGTTTCTAAAATGGGAGCATTAATCTTCATGAAAACCGATGCAGATAAATTGTGTACCTTTGGGGGCAATTTTTTTAAAACAAAATTTCTACTTAGTCTCTCACGGAAGTTGTCAATACTTTCAGGTTTTTTCTAGAACCTTTCGAGAATGCTAGATATTGCTAGCCCTGTTGTCACTAATCCGACATCCTGATTAACTTTGGAATTGTGAACTACCAGAATCACAATCTTTTCATTGATCATCCAACATAAACTTTATCTGAGCAGTACAAAAATGTTACAGTGTACCACAGCATATATGCTCCTTGTCATTAGCTAAGCCTTGTGCTCAATTTACACCCCTATTGCTCGTGCACCCCTCGCACGAGCAATAGGGGTGCACGAGCGAATTTACATCCCTCGTGCTCTATTTTCCACTTTACAGGTTATCAGTCAATTTGTAGCTTTAGGTTTATGGATCAGTATTCTTTGCATTCCTGTAAACATAACACGAATTTTGAAATCAGTAAGATGAACAATAATTAAGACAAAATGTTCTAGTGCTTTTAAAAATATTTAATTTGTATTATGTTATAGTCTCTTTATGATTTTCCTTAAAATATTAAATTAAATAAGCAAGAAACTATTTCAAATACTATTCAGCAAACTCTATTTTAATTCAAAAAATGCCAGTTATTGCTTCATTATCTCGATGTTTCTTTTTAAAATACGGTACCAAATACTCAATAAATTACTTTAAACTAGTAGGAAAGTTATATTCCATGAAGTATTAAGCAATGGTTAATTGCCATTGTGGTCATTTTAACTGTAGAGAGAAATATATTTTTATAATTTATAGTTGCTGTTCCTTTAGTTTTAAGTCCTTAAGTTTGTGTAGCTTATTTAAGTATGTTAAGCTCCTTAAAGCTTGAATCGCTTCTTTGTTGTCTGCGATTTTAGTCCTTGATTCAGTGTCTTGAAGTTCAACTGTCATTTTGGCTGTTGCAATGGGCGAATGCTTAGATTTCTCTTGTTGCATTATTCTTAAGGGAATTTCAACATTTTTAAGGATTATCCAGAACCAGGGTATATTTAAGATCACATCTTTGGTTTAATGATAACATTAGTACTTTTTATAAAGAAATGTTACCATTGTTTTTTTCTTATTCTGGTATTCTTTGTTTAAACCTTTTGTACTGTAAAAACTTCCGTTATTTTCTCTGTTTATCTGAACAACCATGAATCGAGAAATGAATCGTACATTATTTGAACTTAGAGAAACTGAACTGACATTAAAACTTTTCCATCAAGTTTTTTATAGTATAGAAACTAATAGTCTATTGTGACATTGTCTCAATTACTACATGAAATTAGTACTTATATAAGTATGTGATGACCTTTTCCTACCCCTCAACATGTCATCTATCAGCGAACGGTTGATCTGAGCGGTCTCATAAACTCTTGAATAAGAAGCCATAAAGTTCTTGTAATGTGTGGTTTTGACGTTATACAACGCATAAATCCCAGAGTGGTTCGTGGGCTCTTTAGATTTTGACACTATAGTGACGGCTGGAATCCCATAAACTTCGAACCCTTACCAGCACTTCAAACGCCAGAGAAATCCCTCTGAATTTGCCGACAGTATAAAGACAGACGGCAAGAGTCCACGAGGAGAGAGCTGTTTTTGAGTACAGAGAGACGGAGCTCTCCGGGTCGGAGGCCTTGATAGGCCAGAGGTGTCTTTGAACCTGAAGCTAACCTGATGATCTTACTATATATTCTAACTGGCTGTACATACTACCTTTAAATGTAGTAGTTGTATGTTTACGTATCGTAGTAAAATAGTAATTGAAGCGACAGGCTTGTCTTATTATTGACTATGGTACACTATCATGTTTAAAATGCGTTTCAACTAATCTATTTTTTTAAACATGTCTTAAAAAAACTTACCCTCCCATTTTCCTAAAAATCATATCCTGAGTTTTGTTTTAAATTATGTAATTTTTCTTGAATTTTTAAAGTGCTATTTATTATGTTAGTCAAATATATCAGAGAAATTCCCAATTAATACTTCCCAAAGCATAAAAATTCATTAAATATCTTTTTTCCCACTTAGTCCGTGATTTCCCATTTAGTCTGTTTTTATCTTTAGAAACAGCTTGAATTTTCTGATTGTTTTTTATTTATAAAAAGGTAATATTTAGTGGTTTGAAGAAAATAATACATACTTTTCATCTCCTCGCTACAAGAAATCTCGGATTTTGTAGTGTGAAAGAGCATAATCGGTTAGAGATGCTTCGGTTCCTTTTTTTACTTTGTACATCCATGATGTTCCTATATTTTCCAATATTACTGGCAAAGCTCACTAGTGACGTTTTTAAACAGCAGCGTTGTTTTTTCTTCTATTTACTTTTCTTCTTTGAATGAATTTTAGCGAGTTCCAAAAGCAATGGGGAATGTTTTAAGGGGGTCCAGGACACAAAATTCTTCAAATTTTTTAAAAAGAATTTATTCCGTTAAAAAATTCTGTGTTCTTTTCCGCTTAAAAATGGCGTTTCTATCTTAATTAGAACAGGAGATATTATTATTATTATTATTATTATTATTTTGCAACATTCTAATAGCCCCTAATCTTTGTTTAAACCTGTAAATGCGTTTTCCTGAATGATGGGTTTTTTCACCATTTCTCGTCTTTAAATTGTACCGTTAAAGCTAAATTGTTCAAACTTGAAGCATGTCTTTTTAAATTGTTTTACTTTAATTTTGATTCAGCAAATTTTTTTAAAAAATATTTGCTTTTAAAAATATGATTTTAAAAAAATAAGTTACATAATTTTTTTAAACATTTTTACTCTAAATATTTTTAATTTTTTTAATTAATAATTTAAAAACGCTGAATAAAAATTAAAATTTTTATATTTCTGTTTAATTAAATGAAAAAAATTTAAATTCTAAAAATAATATTCCAAGTTATAACGATTTTAAATTACCCCACTATTTTTAAAATTAAAAATTTTTTTTTTAAACTTTATGAGAAGTTTTATCATTTTGTTTACAAGTTATATGGTTTACCATTACAATAAAATTCAAAATTGTAAGTCAATAAACAAAATTTTTTTTAAATGTGTACCGGACCCCCTTAAGAGTTATTTAATTCTTGCTGAGCTTTTAGTTAGGTGATTATTTTTTAGATTGATACTCTAAAAATTTGCTATCCAGCATTTTAAGTTATACCGCCCTTGTGCCACTGTTCAGTGGTTCAAGCATCCAATCTTGTGTAAAAGGAATCTGCTTCTTTATGTTCCACAAATAGATGCTAGTCATAGACTGATAGAAAAGCTTTTTTCGTCTTAACAGGTGTAACTATCCGACACAAACAGAAAAATTATCCTGCCTAAAAGTTCTATGCGGGATTGTAATGTCCTTTCTTGCAACTTCGTGTCTGTTATGGTTCGTTGCTAGAAAATTGAAAAAAAAAAATGGTTCTTGGAATTTCTGTTCCTTATCTACTTCTCGGATTATTATGACCCCCACCCTCCTCCCCTATTTTCTCTCTCTCTCTCTCTCTCTCTGTTGCCCAGACGTTGAGAACAGTTGAAGGCATATATATATATATATATATATATATATATATATATATATATATATATAGATATATATATATATATATATATATTTTCAATTCATAAAATTGCATAGCTGCTACACTATAGGATATTCTTTGAATAAGATCAAAGCTCTGTAGTGTAAACAGTACTCGCCAGCAACATAGATTGTTGATTCTAGTGACGACATACTGTAGCCATACTTCCAGTTTCTACAAATGTTAGTTAATTACACACACAAGCAGGAAAAATTAGAAAATGATCAATTTATAGTCAAATACAATTTTCTGCATATTATCAAGTTTTCGATAAAAGATATGACACACTATTATTTTTAAAAACTCGAAAATGGAAGATATTTCTACATGACAATCTGGTTTTAGTTACTTGCTGATAAAGTTAAAAGATCATCTAGGACCTTTTCAATTGAAGTAAAAAGTTGCCAATAAATGAATTAAAATTTTATAATCCATTGAATAGGTAATAAAAGAAAACATGTAGCTCCACCTGATGTTGAATATAATTAAAAACTTAAAATTTAATTGTTTTTTTTTATTTTGAATATTTAATTTGATACATATATATGAAGAAAATATTTTAAACATTCTCCTGTATCATTCAGGAAAAAAAAAATATGTAGTATCTTCAAATTCTTATGAAGAGAAGGAGGAATTAATTTCACCATTATCATATTTACTAATCTGCTAATCCCTTGTTAGAGGAGAAATTAGATTCAACTTTCCACGAAAATATCTTGACGTTGCTAAATAACGCTAAAAATTCTGAACCGAATTTAAGAGTTTAGCTTTACTCTTAGCAATAAATTTGTATGCATTTTCATTAAATGCAAATAAAATAAATGAGAAGGCGGCCACACCATTACCCAATTTAATAATCAGTGGAAGTCATCTGTTCTGGAAAACATATACTCCATTTTCTTATTGAAATGTATTGACGCTGAGTTATACATTTTTAATTTTATGAACTGAATTTTACAGGAAAGAAGTAAAAGAAGCATACAAGAATTTTTTTCTTCTATTTTGTAGCTTCAGCAAAATGCTGCTTTTTCTGAATCATATCTGAGCAGTCTCTTGATATGGGTACTATTATTATATGCATATTGCATATCGATGCTGCGACCGAAGGATTTTTCCCCAAAGAAAAGAAAGGACTACTTTAGTAAAAATTCTCTTCTCGGAACAGAACGATCGAGCTCCAGAGAATATGGTTTCCCAAAGAATATCAAAAATGGATTTTTCCTACTGAATATTTATTTTTAGCTTATGGTGCAGGTTTTATTTAAGAATATCATTGCTGCTAGAGGAAGAACATTTTAGAGGTCTTGTAATCTGCAATTCTATTAGCTTTGAATTTTTTAGCGTTACATTCTTCGACATCAGATGTGTTTTTCTCGTGATATTCGTTCGAACGCCTAAGAATAAATGCTCCTTTTTTGAGTGATGGAAATTTTAGATCCACTTATCTAAAATACTTAACATGTAAATAAAAGTAGATTATAAAGTTTTCAACATGTATTTGGTTCTGCTATAAGAGTATGAATTTTTTTTTCTAAACACTTCTGCGTTTCTATTTTTAACCATGTTTTTATTAACTATCTTTCTTGTTTGTTTGTGTGTTTGTCCCTTACAAATCTTGCAATCGATTTTTACCTAACTTCCCGACTAGCTAGAAGTTTGAAACTTTTAGAATAGCTCAGAACACGATGACAATGCATTTTTTAATACTTTTAGCCATCTTTAAGCAGAATTAAATTTATTTTTAGTTATTTTCAGTTAATTTTGTTTTGTAGACTGGTGCAGCCATCTATCGGCCGGGACGGGAACGAAAAGTTAAATGCAAGTTAACTTCCAATTAACTTAATTTTCTTTCAAGTTGATGGGATAATTCATCAAAACTTTTTTTTAAAAGTATTTATTAATACGTAGAATTGTCAAGTTTATATGATTCAACAGAAAATTTAAAACATGGTATATAAAAAGTTCTTTTTATCTTCTAATCATTTAAAGTATTTAACTTTCATTTTTAATAGCGTTTGTGGCTCAAGATTTTTTCCAAACGTAATATAAGTATATTACACTCCCTTTTAAATATATCTCACGTGTATGATAAATTGCATTTGGCGGCCTAAGTTCTCTCAACAGATAACTTCAGCTTAGCACATAACACACTCATCTTAAGAATATCATACATAGATCCCTTTTGTGTGGTAGATCAACCAAATTACCCGCACTGCCCTATACAAATTCCTTTCCTCTTATATGCTGAAAACAAAATTTCTTACCCATATCGGTACAATACATTTTTCCCGAGTAATACTTTTTCTATAACAATATTTTGAGACACTGAAGTTGTTGAGAAAAAATAGGTAACTTTTTAAAGAATATTTTGTAAAATGTTATTCAATTTGACATCTGTAAACGTATATTAAATTTGGTATTTACTGTATTGAGTATTTTCTCTAATTTTTATTCTGATAGCTCTATTGGCATTCTTTTGTAACATATTTAAAGGAGTACAAACATTTTATAGGTACAAGATTACATGTGTGTGTAAGAATTGAAAACAGAAAAGGCTTAACTTCGATCAAGGTAAGGATACATTGGAAGTTTGAGTTACTTTATTTTCGATAATATTGATAACAGTCAAATATTTTTCTCAATAAAAATCAATGAAAATTTTAGACTTTTTTTCATTTTATACCTCTGTTCCACTAAATTTATTTTCTGATAATTCTCAACAGCTTTCTTGGATGATTTTTTCAGTTTGGCTGAAACTCAATCAGAACGCCATAATCTGAATTTTACTTGAAAAACTTTATTTATGCGAAGTGATGGAAAGTTTCTTGCTAATTGAACCATTATAGGAAATGGTGCAATTAGCAAGAAATAGTATAGAGAAAATATTTTTACACTTTCAGTTAATGTATATGATATTTTTTTTGCATATTTGTTTCTTTCAGTTGTGATAATACTAAAATGCATTTTAGTTTTTTAACTTTTTCTTATACTTGTACTGGTGACTTCGGGGAAATTAGAAATTGTTCATCATTTGAAAATTATCCGTTTTTAATTTTTAGTGTTACCAAGCGAATTATCTATTTGATGCCTAACTGTGAGGAACTAATTTGGTATTAAACATCGAAACTTGTCAATATCGCCATCTTCTATTAACTCTCTATGTGGTTGGTTGGTTTATTTTGAGAGATGCGGTTAAGTTTTGCAACACAAGGGAGCAACATTAACTCCCAATATTGAAAATAGAAGAAAGTTTTTACTTAATATAATGATATTGATAAAGTTATCATTGCCACTTAATGCTGACTTGTAAGCTTGAACTGATTTCCCATAGTTCAAATGCAACTTTTATTTTTAATAGCGTTTGGAGCTTAAGATTTTTTCCAAACGTAATTTAAGTATATTACACTCCCTTTTAAAAATATATCACTTGTATGATAGATTGTATTTGGTGGCCTAATTTTTTTGGACAGATAATTTTATCTTAGCACATAATATACTTATCATAAGAATTATAATTATAACTAGTAAAATGTAAATAATTCAACAGAGTAATTAATTCAGAGAGTTCAAAAACTTTTTCAACGCTAGGGTAGATTTTCTGTTAATTTGTTCGGCTGTCTATGCCTTCTTTATGTATATTATTTTGTGTTGAATTATTTACATTGTTTGAGTTATCTTAAGAATATCACACATAGATCCCTTTTGTGTGGTAGATCAACCAAATTACCTGCATTACCCTATACAAGTTCCTTTCCTTTTATATGTTGTAAACAAAATTAATTTCCCATATTTGTACAATACCCGTATCTGACCAACAAAGTTTAACCTTGACATGTATTCCGGTCGAGAAATTACAAACTGTTTCGAAAGATCTGCTTAAATTTGACATGCTTATTTAAATTAAGGGGAAAAGACAGAAAGAAGTTGCATCATTATATATTTTACAGCATGAGTTTTTCAAATTTACATGCCAAGAAAAATTCATTTTTTACGCAATTTTTTTACAATACTCTCTCTAGATCTTTTAGGATTTAATCCCCTTTTTGCAGTTGGGGACGTTAGAATAGCTTAATAACTTTTTTTCAGAAATGTTATTGCTATACCAGTTTCAATAAGTTTCTTTTTTGTTTTGTCTTGAGTCACTAAAGTGGTTTAAATATTCTTTAAGTAATTCAGTAATATTTTTGCAATATTTGATAGTTTTTATTTTGACATCTTTAAGTGGTTTAAATATTCTTTAAATAATTCAGTAACATTTTTGCAATATTTGATAGTTTTTATTTTGACATCTTTAAGTTTTTATTATATTGTGTGCTTACCAATATTTCTAATTAGTATTCTAAGAACTCCATTCATATTTACAGAACGCTCAATTTAAGAAGTACAAAAAATATAGTGTTACAAGATTAAATTCAATAAAAAAGAACAGGCTGATCGTTGCCTTAAAAGTACGTGTTACTTTATTTTCTAAAATATTTTAATATTTAAATGTATCGAAACATTCTGGACTGAAACCTCTTAAAGTTTAAATTGAACCCCTTTTTCGTGTTGCATAACTCTACTTCTCTGAATTCATATTTCAGTAATACTTAAATAGCTTTCTTCGATGATTTTTACACTTGACTAAAGCTCAGCTCAAAAATAAATTTTGAAGCTTATTCAGAGCTCCATAATCTGAATTTCTCTTTAAAAAAAACTCTGTTTGCGTCAGGGGAAGAAGTGATGCATTAAACATTTAAGAGTGTGGGGGGAAAAATATGTTTGCATTATCACTGAATACACGATTTTACGCATCTGACTCTTATAAATATCATGATAGTGAAATATATTTCAGTTTTTAAGTTCCACTCAGACTTGTGCTGATCATTTCGAAAAGCTAAAAATTGTTCATAATTTGAAAACTCCTAGACTTTTTATGCGTTGCAAAACGAAATGTTTCGTTTAAAAAATTGTTTCTCTGGAGAACATGCATGCTTCCTATTTACACCTTTAAAATTCTTCGGACCCTTTATTTTCACTTCAGTGAATTTAATGCCGTGAATACACTTGTGAAATTTTTTTTCTTTAAATTTGAAATAGTATGCCATGTGGTGTTTTTACCCTCAATGTGAATCTTTTTTTCCAATACAAATATCTTTAATTTCAGCTTTTCTAAGTTTCTGGGGAATCAAAACTGTAAAGAATAGATTTTATATCAAAGATAGATTGTTTGGTGTTTTGGACACGAAGACCTCAATAGACATGCTGCGCCAACCTGATTTGAAATTGCATTGCATTTACTGATAAACTGTTATCATATACCGGTGAATAGAATCATGTTAAAACAGGAACCTATATCCGGTACTAGGATATATAAAGCTACATTGGTATTCAAAATTTTAAACAATTGGCACACTTTGTCGAATATTTCGAAAACTTAGCGTGAACTAGGGTAGGAACTAGGTCTGAGATCTGGCAGCGTTATGTTCAATTTTTCAAGGACGCAGTTGGCCCTCGATTCACTTTTATCATGTTTTTATTAACTTGCTTTCTTGTTTGTGTGTTTGTTTGCGTGTGTGTTTGTCCAGTACAAATCTTGCAATCGATTTTTAACTAACTTCCCGACTAGCTAGACATTTGAAACTTTTAGAATAGCTCAGAACACGATGACAATGCATTTTTTTAATACTTTTAGCCATCCTTAAGCAGAATTAAATTAATTTTCAGTTATTTTCAGTTAATTTTGTTTTGTAGACTGGTGCAGCCATCTATTGACCGGAACGGGAAAGGAAAGGTAAATGCAAGTTAACTTCCAATTTACTTCATTTTCTTTCAAGTTGATGGGATAATTCCTCAAAAAAATTTTTAAAAAGTATTTATTAATACATAGAATTGTCAAGTTTATATGATTCAACAGAAAATTTAAAAACATGGTATATAAAAAGTTCTTTTTATCTTGTAATTATTATGGCTGACAACGCTCGTCCGCATAAGGCTCGCCTAGTCGAAGATTATCTTGAAAGTGAGGATATTTGCCGGATGGATTGGCGAGCCAGATATCCAGACCTATAACCTTTTGAATATGTTTGGTACTCTCTTGGGAGGGCAATTGCAACTTGCCATCCCCCTCCGAGAACCATCAGGAGCTGAAAATTGCGTTGTTGCAAAAGTGGGACCAACTGCCACAGGGACTCGTCAAACTCTCTCGTTTCCATTATGACACCGCGCTGAGAGAGCTGTATCACTGTGAGAGGGTTGTTTACCCCATACTAGAATCATTTTATCTTCGATCTTGCAACGTGGGTATAGGTTAGAATAGAACCTTAATAAATTGATGTGTGCATGTGTGGGAAGAGCAAGGAAACATAGAGAATTGTCCGTTATCATATTTTTATTCGACAATATTAAAAATCCTTTTAAAGTAAAATTAATAGTGAAATCGGGTTCACATTCATATTATCAACTAATACATGAGGAATCCAGAAGCAGGGGCAAAATATTCAGTCAAAGCAAATATTTTTAAGTTCTATCGGGAGGCATTTACGATTGTTGAAGAATACAGCAATGAAGGCTTCCGTTGACAAGTAAACACATCAGGTCAGACTCGGCATCATCTTGTCAGACTACAGGAACCTCCGCAAGTCTCCTCGACAGCGCAATCGGCCCTCCAGGGTCAGAGCTCCTTTAGTGTTCCTCAAGTCTTTCTTTATTTTATGCCTTATAAGAGTTTTATTATTGAAAGTCTCTCGACGAATTGAATTCAATTAGGGCCCTCCTCAGCGCATTGACTGCCGAACGGTCCTTAAAATATGAAATATTATGATTTTGTGAAATTGAATAACAATAGAATTGATGTTTGAGTAGTATTCAAAAGTTATACAATAAGAAAATTAAATATATATAATATAAAATAAAATGAGAAAAAAATAATATAGCATCGAATTTTTGTTATGGTTCATATCATAGTTTTTAACAATGTTAAGGCTAAAGACATAATCGGAATCTTCAGTTTCACAGTTTGAAAAGGCGAAAAAAAAACCATCTTTCTTAAAAGTTTTCTACACTTTCCGATTTTAACTAAACTTCTAATAGCGTTTTAATTTATTTTAAGTTAAGTTCGGGGGCACGTTCCCCCCATGCCTCCCCCCCCCCCCGACGCTACGCCTATGTCCTTGATGGTACATAGTATTCTCATGAGGTAAACCTACTGATGCATTAGTGTAACCAAACACTCCTGCTTTCCCCGGAAAAAAATTACCGAAAAAGTTTTATTTGGTAATTATAATTCCCTCTACTTATCACTTTATCCTGGGGAAATAATTACCGCTCGTCTTACGTAAATTATTTAACTGCCTAAAATCAATACTCCAATTAAATCATTACACTGCTTTAACAAATAAATCGTTATGCAGCAATAGATCTTTATGTCTTGGTTTGTTTTTGCTGTTCTACGTTCTTCTTTCGCAGCATGATAGATAAACAATCAGGACCTACAGCTTTAGGTTATAGACTCTCGTGTCTGACAAGATAGTAATTCTAATTTTTATGCTTTCGAAATTAATCCGTCATTCGAGAGCCTGAAAAATTACGTACATTACAAAATCGAAAAATAACTTAAGATTAGAAAATTAGTTGTAAGGACCGAACCAAAACAAAACCCACAGTAAGAGATTGCCTCACATTCCTGGGATGATCTTGGAGTCCCAGTGCTGGGTTTGAAATCTAAAAGAACGGGGATCGTTTCCTGATCTTGGAAGATTTTTAAAAGAAATACTGTTGATTAGAGTTTTGTCTGGGCCACGGTGGCCCGGTTGGAAAAGGCGTCGAGCCAGTGATCTAAACGTCCCTCGTTCGATGCTCATCGCTGAAAATTTACCACCGTGTTCACTAATTTACTAATAGTCGGGGCACGTAAAATAGGGTGTGGCTACAATGTCATCCAAGTTCTCAAATTTACCTCTTGAGGTGCGGGGTCAGGTGTTCCGATCTCGTCACTTGACTCGGTTAAAAAATTACGGGACCGATGTTCTTGGAGGTCAAGTCAGACTTCAGCCCTAGTGGTACCTCGCCTTAAAGTGAAGCTGCTTACTACCCTTCGCCGAGGACACTAGGTCCTTTGGACTTGGTGTAGGCTTTCCTACTCCAAGGGGATTGGAAACAACAACAGAGTTTTGTCTCCCAAAATAGGCATACCTATTTTGGTATTTCTTATTAAATTGGGGGGGGGGGATAACTGAATCCGAGAGCAATACCAAGTTTTCAATTATTGATAATGTATCATAACTTATACCACGATTACACATTCGAGCAATTAGAAAACATAAACAATATCCAAACATATCCAAACCTAATGGCGCATATGCAGTTAGTCAAGTGTTACAATGACGATATTGGGCATGTTATTCATTCGACCCATTAGCTAACCACATCTTTCGTTCTCATCAATGCTGTGAGTAAATAAACAGCAAGACCACTGCCCTGTAATTAAAATTCCAATCGTCAAGCTTCTAGTCAGCCATTTTTGATTCTAAAATAATTATTTTGTGGTAATTTAACCCCGCACAATTCATTCGAAGTTGCTTTGTGATAATAAAGTTCTTTGTAACGTAAGAAACGAATTAAGTTTTTTTTGCCGAAACCGAGAACTGCAAGAGACTGGGGAGTAAATGTATCTAGCATGTTCTGTAAATGTAATATTTTTTAGGAATGTTTAGAGTATTCTTTTAGGACCTCGTAGGTAATCCCACATTTTATTTATGTTTCAAGGAGCAATTCTTTATTTGTGAGGCCTTGGATTTACTAGTTTGTTTTCTCCAAAGGATTTTACGACATTGATAAGATTTTTCAGTTCAGTACTCTGAAATTTTGGGCAACATGTCTTCTGTGAAAGCGTCATCCATTGAAAAACTTCTACAGTAAAGAAAAAGTACCTGAAAATCTGTCACATGCATACAATTTACACTCGGGAGTGAAATTCGTCGATGGTGCAATAACAACATTCTGTATCCAGTTTTATGAATCATTCAACTGTAATTGATAAAAATACTGGAGGATACAGGAAAAGAAATACTGTTTTAAGCATTCTTAAGTAAAATATTGACTTCTTTTATTTATTAAAGTTGAATAATTCATTAAAACAGGACGCAGAATGTTACCACTTCACCATCGAAAAACTTCTTTCATTGCATCTTCGAAAAAAATTTCATTGTGTGCTGATATGTGTTTAAAATGTCAGACAGAAACAAAAAGATTGAAATATCCCAATGTGGACTTTTGTAACATTTGTTTGATTTTGAATATGAAAAAAAAATTATTATCCTTAGAATTATCCATCAAAATTAGTTATCACCAGCGGAGCTCAAACCGACAGATTTTGAATATTTAAAAAAATGAATTATCCTTAGAATTATCCATCAAAATTAGCTATCACCAGCGGAGCTCAAACCCACTGATTTTCAACACACAAAAAAAAAGAATTATCCTTGGAATTATCCATCAAAATTACCTATTACTAGCGAAGCTCACACCCACCGATTTTCAATTTTTTTAAAAAAAGAATTATCCATCAAAATTAGCTATCACCAGCGGAGCTCAAACCCACTGATTTTCAACACAAAAAAAAGAATTATCCTTCGAATTATCCATCAAAATTACCTATTACTAGCGAAGCTCACAGCCACCGATTTTCAATTTTTTTAAAAGAATTATCCATCAAAATTAGCTATCACCAGCGGAGCTCAAACCCACTGATTTTCAATACCAAAAAAAAAAAAAAAAAAGAATTATCCTTAGAATTATATCCATCAAAATTACCTATTACCAGCGGAGCTCACACCCACCGGTTTTCAATTTTTTGAAAAAGAAAATTATCCATCAAAATTAGCTATCACCAGCGATGGTCAAACCCACTGATTTTCAATACCCAAAAAAAAAAAAGAAAAAAAAAAATTATCCTTAGAATTATCCATCAAAATTAGCTATTACCAGAGGAGCTCACACCCACTGATTTTCAATTTAAAAAAAAAAAGAATTATCCATCAAAATTATCTATCACCAGAGGAGTTCAAACCCACTGATTTTCAATATTTAAAAAAAAAAAAAAGAATTTTCCTTAGAATTATCCATCAAAATTAGCTATCACCAATGGAGCTCAAACCCACACACTACGGCAGCGGTACGCTAACTTTTTTCGACTGTGACCCACTCTCTTTAAATAAAAAACTACTCGAACCCCAATGAAAATATTTTGGTAGAAACACAATATTTATGAAATTATGAAAATGTTAACAACAACAACAAAAAAGAATAAAAAAGGGGAAACAGTGCATTTTGTGTATATATTTATTTCACATAACAATAAAAAAGTCTTGCTTACCATCTGCACTTGTTTTTTGGTAAAACTGTTTAACACCTTATTTAACAATACATCCTTTTTTAACATTATTGAAAGTATTAAAAATGTGTAATTAAACAAAAATTTAAATCTATAAAAAATTAATTAAATACTTTAATATGACATAAATTTACTTCAAACTATCCGCGACCCACAGTTTGTGCCCCACTGCAGTACAGTACCGAATTCCATTCGTTCGTCGTCCGGCGAGTACTTTCACGGACAATGTGAAATAGCAGAGGATTCGAGACGGTATTTAAAAGAGTATTTACGATGTAATAAAAGTCAGTCTTATATGGAGGAAAGTGTAACTCCACCTCTGAGCTATTTGGGAAGAGGGGGTGATAAGATAGTTACTGTAGAAATTAATAAGAATTAAGTCGTGCTTATAAAACATCTTTATCGCGTCTCAGGCAGATATAAATGTCTAAATTTTTTCTTGCACACTCTTTATAGATCGCCTATGAAATGAATCGTCTATGCAACCACTTTCTGTTCTTTGGGTGAGATTATACAACATGTTCCGCAGAGGACAAAAGCATGTTTTTCAACTTAAAGAAAGGTAAAAATATTGTCTTTTGAAAAGCTAAGCATAAAAATATATAATCTTTTAGGGGCTTGATATAGCCTAGTGGTAGCACGTCGGCTTTCAGTGCTGAGGGTGTTCGGATCGAATCCCGACACTCGCCATTAAATACCGTGTCTAGGCCGGATATGGGCACGTTAAATCCGTAGTCCGGAAAGTCCCTCTATAGGGTCAGAGAGGGTGGGAGAGGTTACGATCCCCCAGATGTCACCCCTTGAGGCTGCTCGGTAAAAATTGTAGTGGCAACTTCGACCATTGCGGTGCCATTTTAAACCGGAGCCACAACCCTGTTCCCTCTAGTCTATACGGACCTGATCTGGAATACCCCCGGCCTTGGGGGCATAAGAACAACAACTGCAACAACATAATCTTTTAGTCCACTGAGGTTTATGCATTTCCGAAAATAAATTAAGTGACTATTGAATGTGCTAGTCCACTTTATAAGTGCCTTTAAACTGATAGCAACACATGCTATCTGAACACAGCAAATTCTAGATTCACGTGAAATCTGAAGGAAATCAATGATTTTAAAATCCTCAGAGATGTGAATACCACATTGAAAAGGTACATAGCAATGTTATATAATGGGACGAAATGTAGAATCTGGAAAATATTTGACATAACATATTTGCTTACAATTTTATAGCTTCCCTATAAGGGCATTTTCACAATAATAAAAAAAGACCTATTCACCTCTCCAATAAAATAAACTCTTCAAACTATATTGAAAACTTAGGCTGAAAATTTACAGGGCTTAAATTTCACAGCTTCCAGTTCTCTACCGATAAGGGGTTTCATAAAAAGTGAATGGTAGTGTACAAGAGATGGAAATAAAATTCAGGTATATCGGGTTGCAGGAATGTCAAAAATGCAATATTTGGTGTTTTCCATTGTATGGATGAGACAGTAAAATCTGTACTATGCACTTCGGCGCAGTTCATATTTTATCAAAAGAAAATATTTGTGTTGTATCAAGAAGTAAAGCAAGGACCCGAAATTTAAACTATGGTTTGTGCTTATATTTCTGAAAACATTTAATTTGCATATGTACATTTGTATTTGTGGATATCTGTCAGTTGCCCTATAAACTTTAATTTACCCTTTATCTGTTCTCCTTCCTCTATCTCTCATTTTCCTCTATTTATAAAATTCCTCTGTGCAACATTTTTGTAATTTTGAATGGTTTGTTTTTACATGTAAGGTTTGAATGCTCTAAGCATTTTCTATTTATAGCTACACTCTTTCTAATGCAGGTCTGATTTTCTGACTCTTGTATTACTTTCCATTCATTGTTAGTCATGATTTATCCGTGGTAAACCAGCGATTATACTGGATTACAATACGACAAAAGCAGGAGTTGATGTAGTCGATCAAATATGCAGCTATTACACGGTATCCAGCATATCACGAAGATGGACAATCTCATATTTTTTTTTTAGATTTTTGAACATAATAGGAATCCATTCGCAAGTTGTCCTTAGGTCCAATAAACCGGACAGTTTTGAAATAAGGCGATTGTATCTGCATTCTTCGGCCTTTAATTATAAATATATCTCAATATTATCAACATTTTATATCTTGTCATAAAAAGCAGAATTATTATTTTAAATTTGAAAAAAGAAGTTTATTACAAAAGGAATAATCAAGGTTGAAAGAGCCACGGCGCGCCTGCTGGTGTTCCAAAAATTGGCGCGCCCGCTGAAGGGTTAGAAATGACTCTACCGTTCTAATAAAGGTAAATATCACATAGAAATATTATTTTGCGGCACACATTATAATGCAGACATCCTCCCAGATACACCTTGAAATTTGTTGGCTACATCATTAAGGGTGCTCCCAGTGGCTGAACCAACGTTACTCCGGAATAAGGGAAAAGTAAAGAAACATCCATGCCTTGGCCGGGATTCGAATACAGGCCATCGCAGGGGGGGGGGGACAAGCGTACTTTGCCAATTGCTCTACAACGTTCACGGCTTATAGCAAATGTTTTGACAGGATAAAAAAAATAATCAATGGGGTCTTTGCTCTAATGGTCGAACGCTAAACTATTTTGGTTTCTCTCAGAGAAGGAATGGTACAATATAAGCACGCAAAATGAAATTCCTGGGCATTTTTATTCGCCATTAGTATTTCGGGCTTCCAGAATGGCAAAGTTGCAGCCTCCAATACGAGCTCTAGAGCAAATGACCAAGTAAACTCTGTCTCTTAAATGAAATTTGAGTGTTTTCTTCTTCTCTAAATTAAATGAATAAAATTATATTCATCATTTATTAATGAATATGAAAAAGTTTATCAAAGGGAGAAGCCATGCACACATTCAAAATATGCGATTTTAGTTCAAATTCGAAAAGAATGACTATATGTTTCGATGTTGGACATTTGAATTTATATACTTATGTCGATTACCTTCTTTTTTTTGTACTAAAAGCATATTTATCTTTTACTTGTCTTCCGTTCTCTTTCTGTCTTTTCCCCACTGTCTTTCTAGTAAAGAGGTATTGACCTAGCTAATACTGAGGTCAGTATGTATATACGTCAAATACGGATTTCCTTGAACAACGGTTCTTCAAACAATGTGCGCAGACAAAAACCCGCTAAGTAAATTTTCCGAAGCAATCAGTTTGTTTTTTATAGTTTCGTTTACATTTTAGTCCAAATTCCTTTGACTAATAAAAATAATATTTTTAAAATTTCATTGGTAATTTTTTATTTATCATAAAGTTTTTATTCAAAATGTGGCTTTATAACCTTTTATATTTCTAACTGTAACTGTTATGGTATGAGAACTTTATTTTATGCTGGTAAATCATTAGTCTCACAAGAATATTTTCATTGCCTATTTAATATATAGTATTTATATTTAGCAGGAAATACGCATGTTGGGTTTTTGTTAGGCCATGAATCAACAATTTTAACGAATTTTAAAATATTCAAAATTTAAACTATGTAATATATTCCTCATAAATTTCCATTAATGATGTACACTGGTGTAAGAAATTAAGAGAATTTGCAGACTTGGTCGATTATCTCTAGAACTACTGTACTGATTTTAATGAAATTTGATATGTACATACATTGATACAATACAAAACAAATAACCATTCAATAATTGTAATACACACGCATTATCGTGCGTAACACTCGTTGGAGTCGGAAGGTATGAAACAGCGGTTGCAGAATAAACAAAAAAATGGGTTAATAGATGGGTTAATTTTACAACAATAGGTTAATTTCAAATTGTAACAGTAAAAATGAGTAACCACCAACGTTTAGATGATGGAATGAGGTGGCGAATTGTGGGGAGGCTAGAAGCAGGCCAATCTCTTTTCCAAATTTGTAGAGAGTTCAATTTAACGCCCAGCATCGTGTGCAACTTATGGAAACAGCTCCAGGATACCGGATCCATCGAGAGAAAGCCTGGGCAAGGTAGTCCAAAAGCCACGACGGCCAGAGAAGATCACCATTTGTCGATTATAGCGAGGCGTAACTGGAGTGCTGCAGCTTCTCAGCTCTCTCGTGACTTGTATGCAGCCACAGGAACCCGTGTATCAAGGGTGACTGTTTCCAAAAGACTTCATGAGAGAGGGTTGTTTGCAAGAAGACCTGCTGTTTGCGTCCCGCTCACTTCTACGAACAGGAGAATCCGTTTATCATGGTGCAGAGAGCATAGAGATTGGAGTATGGATCAATGGGCGACCGTTCTCTTCACTGATGAGTCCCAGTTCAGCCTAAACACCGATTCTCGCCGAACGTTCATAAGGAGAGAACCAGGGACCCGCTACCTACCCTCCAATGTCCACGAAATCAACCATTATGGTGGAGGAGGTTTAATGGTCTGGGCAGGCATCATGTTGAATTGCCGCACACCTCTCCATGTCTTTGAAAGAGGCACTGTGACTGATGTGAGGTATAGGGATGAGGTCTTGGAGCCCTATGTTCGCCTTTTCAGGGGTGTAGTTGGCCCTGAGTTCATTTTAATGGACGGTAACGCGAGGCCACATAGAGCTCTTCTGGTCGAGGAATTTCTAGAGAGTGAGTATATTCGCCGGATGGATTGGCCAGCCAGATCTCCAGACCTTAACCCTATAGAGCATGTCTGGGACGCTCTGGGGAGGGCAATTGCAACTCGCAACCCCCCCTCCGAGAACCATCCAGGGAATGAAAACAGCGTTGCTGAACGAGTGGGATCAATTGCCACAGGAAATGATAAACTGCCTTATTTCAAGTATGAAATCACGCTGCGAGACCTGTATATCTGTAAGAGGGGATCCTACCCCCTATTAACCCATCTATTAATCCATTTTTTTGTTTATTCTGCAACCGCTGTTTCATATCTTCCGACTCCAACGAGTGTTACGCACGATCATGCGTGTGTATTACAATTATTGAATTGTTATTTGTTTTGTATTGTATCAATGTATGTACATATCAAATTTCATTAAAATCGGTACAGTAGTTCTATAGATAATGACCAAGTCTGCAAATTCTCTTAATTTCTTACACCAGTGTATTTTTTCTCTGCATTGGCAATAATGTAATAGATCGAATCTGACAGGTGAGAAATATTGCTAAAATACACATATATACATAGAAGATTTGTTTCTAAATAGAATTTTCATGCTTTAAACGTTTTGAAAAATTAAATTACCTTCTATGTATGTAAACCAATTATTTAGTATCGTGCACTGTCTAAGGATAAATGAACCATATAAATTAATAACAATTGAAATTGTTGAGTCTCTTACTCCAGTTAATTTCAGCATAGAAAAATGGAAAATATTAATTAAAATATATTCAAAAGCCATTATCACATTATTTAATTAAAATGTTAATTAAAATATATTATAAAGGTGTTTTGTAACATCTAATAAATTTCCTTTTTTAAATATTATACAGTACACACTACTCTTACGCTATATATGCAGTAAAGTATACAATTTCGCATATAATGCAGTATTGTATACTTTACTGCATTATATGCAAAATTGACAGATTAGATTACGCATGAAATTCACAAAATAAATGCTAACTACGTCAAAAGCAAACTATATTTTTTTAAGTTGGTGGTGTTGTAGATATAAATGATTGAAACAATAGAAGAAGTATTTTTTTCCCACACAACCGAGAATTGTTTATTTAAAATTTGCAAAGAATTCATTTCGTACCTGAGTTAAATTTTTTAGCCTTTTGGGGGGAAATTCATAGTTTAGTTTATTAAAACAAACAAAACGCATGCATAACATTTTTGACTGAGCTACATCTAGTGATCCATCAGTTCAAAGTATTTAAATAATTATAAAACTTTCAAATAAATATTGAATTTGACGTTATTTCAAACAAGAATATACTTCGTACTATTAAATACGATACTTTTTTTATGTGCAAATACAAAAACTTAAATGTATGTTTTGTCATGAGAAATGACGAAAGCAACGTGCATTTTATTTTATCTTCCGAAAGAGAATAGGAACTATCATTTTATGAATATTTTCCGTTACGTTCTCGATTGATCACTACATTAATTTATTTTTGTGTTCTAGGATCAATAAAAAAATTGCATATCCTCACGGGAGCACTATTTGCATTGAAACTTCTTCATGAAGATTTTGTTTTTAAAAAAAAATCATTGGATGTAATTGTTTTTCAGGCGTAAATAAGATTTCCGTCGATTTATTTTTCGACGTCGTGTCTTTCGTGAAATACATCTTCCATCTTTCAACTTCAAGCTGTCGACTTAGTTTTCTTTCATATTATCCCAGTCTCTTAAAAGTATTTTCCAACACAAACCCTATCTCTTTTTATTAATACTTAATGAAAACATTTTTATTAAATTTCTTTACTGAAGACTTTAAAAGGAAAAAGAAAAACATTTTTCCTAGTATAGTTTTATTAAGTTAATAATTTTATTGATAAGTGAAATAAAGGAGAATTAAAATAAATATATGGGTACATTATTGTAAGTCCCTCTGGTAGAGAGATATCTAATTTTATCAACACTGCCAAAAATCTGAAGGAAACGTCATCTATCTTGAGGCACAGTATTCAAGATTTTCTTAAAGCCGCTGTGTACTAACCCTGTTGGATTCGTTCACCTCAATACGAACCTATGGAGAAAATTTGTCCAAGTATTGCGGACTTAGATTTCGAGATCTTTTTTTAAAATGCTGTACTCTGTAATAGAGACAGAAATTTTACATCTTGGGACATTTTTCGTTTTAAAAAAAATGCAAATAATATTTTAAAATTTAAATTATTTGGGGGAAAAATCTGGTATAGTGTGTTTTAAACTCTCATAAATTCCTTTGGTGGACGAAATTTATAAAGTTAATCCTGTTGCGAGGTGCAAAAAAGTTCAGGCTATCTGAAAATACCATTTTTATTGGATTACCAGCATTTATGTAGCTGTAAATAGTAGACAATTTTCCACCATATGTTAACATTCAAGTGAGTGAATCCAATAGGGTTAGTACACAGCAGCCTTAAAAAATCAGGAAAAATATTTTTGATGTGTTGCATGTATTGAAGCATTAAGACAAAGCATTTTAAATCATTCTAAATTTTTAAAGTAATATTAAATTTTTAACATTAGACTATTTTTCTACAACGTTTTGTCTCAGTACACCCTAAAACTCGGGGAATTTGTTGGGAGTTTGTTAATCAAATCAAATCTAACTCAAAACTTTCACATGCCATGGGCATTCCTTTACAATGGCGCTGTGAAATATTTTGATTAAATTCTACGTGAAACTTTTTACTCGTATTCTCCGGAAGTAAAAGAAGTAATAGGAAAGCGAGCTGTGGTGAAACAACTTTAGTGTTTTAATATTTTTTTTCTCGGAAAACTCAGCAAACTGTTGAGTACAAATATATTTTTTCGCAAAAAATGTACTGTGAATGCCACATTGCTGAAGCAAAGAATTAAATGTTAAAAAAAATTGTTCGAAATGCAGAGGGAAAATATGAAACCTTAAGTAGATTATTTATCTTACTCAGTAATGTAAATTAAGCTTTAATTATTAAGCTAAGCTTAAGTCGATTAGAATTTTAATGCAGCAGGTAAGCTAATGCATCAGTGATTGGATGAATAAGTCAAAACAAAACAAAAAATTACGCATATATCCACAAAGTAAATTTTAAGAAAAACTAGACTCTAAGAATCCAAGGTATTTCAATTAACAATAACATAAACACAGATCAAACAAAATTATTCGGTAAGGAAATGGTAAGGTGAAAATTAATTAAAATAGGATGGGGTGTCTTTCTTGGGACACATTTTTCTGTACAAGACGAATGTAATGCTACTGTAAACTGCAAGACTAGGGTCAGCAACCAAATAACATAGGTGAGCTACTTAATGGGCTGGCAGTTTAATAAATAGATAATTCAGTGTAGGATAAGGGGTATATAAATTACTGTATACTGGTTACTAGTTACTATGTACCCGTACTCAACTACGCTGGTTTATCACGAGACAGTTATATATATATATATATATATATATATATATATATATATATATATATATATATATATATATAATATAAAAGCAAAGGATACAAACTTCGAAATGCTACCCGCATACTCTTCATCATGTAAAACTTCATTATATTAATCATTTCTGATAATAATTATGTCCTCTATATAAGGAACATTAATTTAAAATTACTCTATGATAATTATCACTTTTATATCGATTTAAAAATTTTGCATGGTTTTCAATTTTTTAGTTTTCTAAAGAATGTTATGTAATGTACTTCTTGTAAATACTTATTTTAAAAGCACTACTTACACTAATTTTATTTATTATTACTAATAGAAGTTGAGTATTCTTGGTCCTAAGTATCCGATATTTGAAATGTTCAAAAATAGAAATTTCAAAAAAAAAAAAATATGAAAAATAATTGTATTGAGAGCAGTCATTACGTCCATAAATTGAAAATTCTACACCTGCCCTTACATATTATTATCATATTAGTTGGTTTGTCATATATATTCAATGCTCAAGACGTTCGTGTGAATCCGTCTCAGATCAATTATTGTTCATCTGAAGCATATAATTTTAATCAGCAATGATACTTGTGTCTAACAACCATAGATTTTCCTCAAATCAGTTTTTAAGACCCCTTATCTTTCCAATGTCTCAGTGCACACATATACTTCGTGCCATATTTGAAGTAATTAAAATGTGTTTATTACCTTTAAGCTTTGTTTATAGGAAGTGTGTAAAATATTCATCAACACTTATGCCCTAAGATTTGAATCGGGTTATTTCCAGTAGTCCAAACAGATATGCTGAACGTTTCACTCCAAGGATTCCTTTTTTTAATCTTTTCAGAACGTATGGTGAATAAAATCCAACGCCTTAAGTGTTTAGCCTAAACAGTTTTGATTAAATGGCACCCAAATTGAGCTGATTTGCTACAGACTCCCATATCTTTCGCAAAATACTCAAATCCTAAAAAAACTGAGTGTATGAGAAGTAGACAACGCATCTCTTGCATTATCAGACAATAATCTTAGGTATATTTTCCCTAAGAAACTCCCCAGCATGAGATAATGCCTTGATTGCACTAGAGAATACTCAATTTCATATTAACCTCTAGTTTAACGGATGAAGGTGTTTAATACGTGATAAGGATGTGGGTTCATATAATGCGTAAGCACCCTTAAAAAAGTATTAGCCTATATCCAGGGCTGGATCTTCTCGTCATATGGTATCCAATTATTTCACCCTGAGAATGAGGAATTTTCATCCTGAATAATTTTTTTCTCTCATATTTCTTCTATTCCTATTTAAGACGAGGAACAGAGTGTTGGTCCATGCCCATATGTATATTTTTTTTTTTTTGAAAGATCTGGTTTTTATCCACCCTGGATTTTTGTGACACGTTTACTTAATGGTCCAGTAGTATCCTTCTGTTCTTGGCCGGACGATGGCCACATGAATAGGGTGCTGGCTTTCGGTACCATAGTCTGTGGGTTCGAGTCCCACTCTTGCCTTGGATGTTTGTGGCCGTTCGGAATCGGCTTTAAGCAGTGGGTTCCCGTCTAATTAGCCCTCGTCTATCAAAAAGTTGACCGTAGCGCTTCAAACCAAACCAAACTTTCTGTTCTTGAGTCACAGAGCTCGCAATCTACACAATGCATTATTCAATTACGCATTCTTAGCAAAATTCACATGCATTAATTTAAGTGGAATATGGATTTAATTACAGTAAGAAAAATAACAATTATATAAGCGCCTTTGACGTAGATAATGGAAATTCTACTTACTTAAATGTTCACATTTGCAGCAGGAATGTCCATTGGATGCCTCTTGTTTTTAATGCGTCCTGAAGAAAATAATGTTTAATGTATTTCTTCGCAGCATAAAATATTAAACAAATGAAAGAAAAAAGTCTAAGTATCAATTCTTTGTTATTTAAAATATTTGTTGAGTTGATTTTCTTTTACTTTTCACAGAAAATTATACTTTGCACTCAATGATGTATAGACAAAGTAATCAGGTGAGTAAAGATAATTACACTTTATTGCATTTCAAAATTGTTAAGGAAACGAAAGGTTGTGAAAAATTGACAAGAAATTTAACTGTAATTTCTTAAACTTATCGAATGTGTATTACTTACGGGAGTGAGGCTTAACACAAAGACTTAAACAGTTCTCGAGAAAATTAATTTGCGTATTACATCTAAGACATATTTCTCTATGGAGCATAGACATTTCCTCCACACAGGAATTTAAACATTTAATTCTCTAAAAATTATAAAAAATAATAATTTCCCTTTTTCCATCATAACTCAGTCCTTACGGGCAGAAAATATTCTGTTTCATAGATAAATGATAAAGAAAATAAAGTTCTTTTAAACAATCCATGGGGATTAAAGTGGAAACATTACACATCACTACACTTACAAAGAACAAGATAATTATGTGAACATCTTAAATGTTTTATCTTAATCATTTACACTACATGCGATTATCTTTGAGTGGTTTTTCCTGCTTTGTCTTGAAAAAAAGTTTAAAATATAATGTAAATTTTTTCAAAAGAGTGCAAAAATCCCCTGCAAACCATGTAATGCAACAAACTTTCTCCTAAGAAAAAAAGGATAAGACTGTGAGTTTTATTGTTATTTTCATTTAACCCCATTCAAAACAACACAAGTATATCTTTTGAAATGACTGAGGAGTTCAATTTAAGTTTATTAAGGGCTATTTGGGGGTTTCTGTGATTTCGGTTTGGAAATTAATAAGACATAATAATTGAGAGTTCAATATATGTGTGCGTCTCTAAATTCTCTAACAACACATGTTCTCCAAGAACTGTTAGGAATGGAATATCTGAGTATTTTTAATAACATAAAGACCATATGAAATATAAATTTTGAATTTATAAAGATTTTTTAACATATCACTATACATAGCAGAGATTAAAATGAATAAGACGAACTTTATAATACATATGTTAGCTCTTCTTTTGCTAACAAGGCAAACTTCTGGATATTGGAGAGTGGAATATCAACATGACATTATACTCCTTAAAACAATAACAAAAGTTTTATTTGAAACATATAGAACACTTAGCGGCTGGCCGTAAACGTGCGCCGCCATTCATTGCACATCGCTCTCTCTCTCTCTCTGGCTTACAGTATCGCAGTGCACATGCGTTATGCGGTCTGTCACATGCTGCCATCTATTAACATAGAAAATTGCTTACATATAAAAGCTTGCCGTAATATATTCGTATGCAACATTCGGTCAATCATAGCGTATATATATATATATATATATATATATATATATATATATATATATATATATATATATATATATATATATATATATATATACAGTGGAATCTCGATCGATCGTTATCGGATCCATCGTTTTTCCGTATGTGTCGTTCATTTTATCCAGTCCCAACGATCATATTGCTTTGTTATGTTTCCGCATCTATCGTTTTGCCGCATTTATCGTTCATTTCAATCGGTCCCTTGAAAAACGATAGATCGAGATTCCACTGTATATATATATATATATATATATATATATATATATATATATATATATATATATATATAACACTTCGGCAATAAAAAGGACTTCAAATGAAAGAAAACCCTCCCAAAGCGTCTAGAAAATTTTTAGCCGAGCGAAAAATTTACAAGGCGTGATCTTCAATTTTAGAAAACTGTCCGACGCTATACCTTTGTGGTTTTTCTCAGAGACTGAATGGCACAATATAAGCGTTCAAAATGAAATTCCGTTGGCCTTTTTTATGCCCCACTGGTATTTCCGGCTACAAGAATGTCAAGAATGCAATCTTTAGTACGTGCCCCAGCACAAGCGACCGAGCAAAATCTGTCCCTACAATGCAGTTAGGGAATTTTCCTTTTCTCAAAATTGAATATGTAAAACTTATATCGAGAATGTAAAGTGTCTGGTTCAATGCTAGAACTAAAATATTTGTTTCGTGGGGGAAATTTCTAAAAATTGGGAACAGATGCTTTTTTGCTGCAAATGTACGCATTTAGGTAAATAGAATTTCCCTTATTTACACAAATAGCTTTTATATATTTATTCATTCTCTTTATCTCTCTTTCCCTCACGCACATATTTTTACATGCGAATGAAAGATAGATAAAAATAAATACGTTTAATCTGATCACATTATAAATAAAATATCTCTCATACACGCACTGTCACAGTAAATACACGGAGAGATACATTCACAGTCCAATAAAAATTTATTATAAAAATGTATTAATGATTTTTAATAGCATTAGGATTTTTAGAAATATCATAACGAATGTTCAAGACATTAAACACACGTGCTGTGTATAAACGACTAGGTTAACACCCAATAGAAAATGAGCTTACAAGGAAAACAGTCTCGTCTTCATTAGCCATTACATGAGAAAGTAAAACAAGCTGAATGAATATGGCATGTGTTTGTGAAGGGATATTACAAGTCCCTTCACAAACACATGGATTATCTGCAGCCATACGCTGTGCTACATAATAACATATGACAGGTGAAGGAATATGGCATGTGTTTGTAAAGGGATATTACAAATAACATATCTGCAGCCATACGCTGTGCTACATAATGACATATGACAGGTGAAGGAATATGGCATGTGTTTGTGAAGGGATATTACAAGTAACATATCTGCAGCCATACGCTGTGCTACATAATGATTTATGACAGGTGAAGGAATACGGCATGTGAAGGGATATTACAAGTAACATATCTGCAGTCATACGCTGAAAGAATATGACATCTGAACAGCTGATGGAATATGGCATGTGTTTGTGAAGGGATATTACAAGTAACATATCTGCAGCCATACGCTGTGCTACATAGAATAACCATGTTTGACGAAACACAGACATTTTTTATTTCACTTTTCCCACAAATACAGCCAAATAAATCTACAGGAAGTGATCTACATGCTGACCAGAAAACATAAATTCAGAAAATCCTTCGAATTCCGCCTTTCACATCCTTTTATTATTACGGTTGGTGGAAGGTTCTAGTACGTGATTAAGAGATGGTGGTGGTCCTAAATCTAACCCTCTGATTGTCAGTGGGAGTCTATGGAATGAATATGAGGACTAACAATCTGTTCCGGAATCGACAAGGTGAGTCCCAAAGACCTACTGCCTTATGAGGAAATGTTACACTTTAGTGATTATATTTAATGATTTTTAATAGCTTTAGGAATTTTTGGAAATATGATAACGAATATTCAAGACATTAAACACACCCACTGTATATAGACGACTAGGTTTAACACCCAATAGCAGATGAGCGTACAAAGAAAACAGTATCGTCTTCATTAGCCATTACATGAGAAAGTAAAACAAGCTTAAGGAATATCATATGTGTTTGTGAAGGGATATTACAAGTAACATATCTGTAGCCATACGCTGTGCTACATAAAATAAAATGAAAGAGAACTCTAGTCAAATCGTGCGATGACAGAATGGCTAGGCCTCGAATATTTGGTCCAGAACCTGTGATTCGAGTCCCACTGTTAGCCTGTGTGTTTTTAGCAGCCGTTTGGAATCAACTTTAAATTGTAGGCGCCAGTCTATTTAGCCCTTACATAGAAAAAGCTGAAAGTAGAGCTCTCAACAAATCAACCAACCAACCACTCATTTAGTCAAAATATCCGCCATCTTAATTTCAACAAAGAAATTAAAAGAGGAATGAAGCTCCCTGTCGTTGCTATTCCTGGTTAATAAACAACTGTAACAGAACACGAAGCCAGCTGCTGTAGGTCACCACAGCATGGACGCACATAGTTTAGAAATAATCAAGTTTACCATACTACCATATATTACAATACCACCATATTAATTGGTTCGGTTCTCGATACATTTGCTCGAGCTGAAACTAATTGTTTTTTTTCTTCATGCTCATTTTGTTTTGATTCTGTTCATTTGTTATACGAAAGGAGGAAAGAAAAGTGACGGAGGTGAGCCTACGTTTGAAAATATATTCAGCTTTAATGTAAATCTAATACCTTCAAAAAGTTTCAATCATGAGAAGAAAATTAGATGATGCAACTTAGTTGTGATTTTTGTGAACCTTTTTTCATTATCTGAGTCACCTATCTAAGTATCTATCATTCTATCCTTTTAGAATTTATACGAGGGGTTATTATCTTAAGTAGGCCTACCAGCACATCATTGGATCAGAGATAGGAGAAAAATAAAATCAAGTTGCAGAAAAATCTTTTTCATTCGTTAAGATATGATCAGTCCTGTATAAAAGAATTTCGAAATGTAATATTTTGGATTGCCTTTGGATGGCTTTCGAAAGCTATACTGTTTTGTCGTCTGTATAGAGAAGAAAAGCCATGAAGGGATCTTTTAAAAGATAAAATTCAGAAATGTACGTGCCTGACGGGAAGGTCTAAGTATAGTCCCTTTCAGTTTTAAGCAAGACCAGAAAAATTTGAAGGATGTAATTGGTGAGGAAAGGAATTTAAAAACAGAAACTATGATAGGGTATGATATACTTTCCCTTAATTTAAATATCCTGATAATTTAATAATTATTTACATTATTTTACATATAATTTAAGTCCTGATAATGATGGAAAGGTGTAAACATAATTTAGAAAAGAGAGATGATAATACTTTTAACACGAGAGCACAAACAGTTTTCTAACATTAACAAACACACACGCCTACACATACATTTGTAATAATAATTTTGACAGGGTACTGCCTTTTTAAACTTCAGATAAGAATATAACGAGAACAAATTTAATAAATATTGGAACCGTGCGATACCTTACGGGTGTCAAAAAAATCAAGTACCTAGGGAAAAACTTTGAAGTACTTTGAAGTTCACACACGGGTAGCCGTGTACTTCAAATGTCTAAGAGCATTTGATACTCTTCAGAGAAAAATATTACAATAATCTATCCAATGATAAAAAAAATCCCTTAAAAGGTTTTCTGTGGTTTATTAATAAATGTCAATCATAATTCTGTGGAGGGGAATTAAAAAAGAAAAAACCTGGATTCGAGGAATTTTTAAGCTACTTCATTTTCTCACCTCATCTGGTAAAATTATTGTTACCAACCCAAAAGTTTTAAGAGCTTTATTATTAGCTTTTATGATTACAGTAACACCTCTCTACAATTGTATTATGGGAACGAGAAGAAATATTGTTGGAAAAAATAATTATAGTTCTAGAGGGTGCCCCCAGAAGATAATCATTTTGAAGTACAGGGTGATTTTTATTAAACTGGCTCTACTCAGAGCCACCTGTAGCGCTATCTATCAGCCGGAATTCTACAAAATTTATATAGGGACTAAAAACGACATGGAAAAAAGTTTCCATGAAAACAAAAATTAGTTCCAGAAGTTGCCGATAGGGAAAGATATGGCGCTGATGTTGTCGGCGCACCCGAGAATTTGCATAAAACGCAAGTAAAACATCAAAATGCAAATTCATGACTACATAGTCGCCAGCAACGCCAGTATTTTGGGCTATAAAGATCAGTGCGGAATCTGTTGCGTCATCGCTTTACAGAAGAAAGGATCATCAGTCGCTTTTTTCCACTTGCATGGTCACCTCGCTCCCCGGATCTGAACAATGTGACTTCTTTCTGTGGGGTTATTTAAAGTCCAAGATGTATCTTGGTGAAGTCTCTAACTTGGCGGCCCTAAAGAACAACATATCCCGGACTGTTATTCATTTGTCTACTTATTACAACTTTTTCGATATTCACCCTTTATCTTTATAGACCGAAATACTGGCGCTGCTGTCGACTACGTAGTCAAGAATTTGCATTTTGATGCTTTACTTGCGTTTTGTACAAAGTCTCGGGTGCACCGACAGCAACAGCGCCATATCTTCCCCTATCGGTGATTTTTGGAACTATTTTTTTTTTCCCGTGGGAAAATCTTTCCCGTGTCGTCCTTAGTCCCTCTATCAATTTTGGTAGAATTCCGGTTGATAGATCGCGCTACAGATGGCTCTGAGTAGTGTCAGTTTAATAAAAATCATTGGAGTTCATTGGACTGTTGGCAATTACCATTATCCAGATTAATCTTTAGTATATAAAATACTAATTATAATAAAAATACATACATATCGCACTACTAAATGTCCTTTTCCATTAAGATAAAGGCACATTTCCTGGTGTTTTCGTAAAAATTGCTGTGAAAATATTTATCATTACACTAGTTTCCGCTATTAAAGTAGTTTACTGCATATAGGCATTTATTAAAAAAAATCACTCTAAAAAGATTTTTTTAGGAGAGACAATTTTCTCAGAAGAAAGTGTTATGTTTCAGTTCAGCCCTTAGGCACTAAATCAGACATGGACAGGAAATTGGTGTGAAGGAAAGTGGAAGCTTTGGACTGATTGACAATTTGAAATGAAAGAGGGAGTGGGGTAATTAAAAAGGGGTACACCATAGAAAAAAGGAAATAAAAAATATTGATATGTTTATAACATATATATATATATATATATATATAGTTTTTTTATATAATTAGAAGATAATATAAATGCAATACCCAATTTACATTGCCCAAACAAAGACACAAAGATGGAAAGTTGAAAATCGTAAATAAATGCATGACTGATTATTGATGAGGTAACAAGATTATTCAGTGTATTGAATTTTAAATGTAATAATGCATTAGGTATCTATCTATATGAACTTTCGTATGCGTATGTGCAGTATATTTTCCAGAAAGGAGACAAATATGTACTACTAGTTTTTAATGATATTATCTGCATTATGTGGTTATTAGATATATGTTGTTACATATGGCAATTTTTTTTTGTAATTTAATCCATACAATTTTATACACTGCCGAAACTGCTGGTTATTCATTTAAGAGGGCACCGTATAGGTGGCCAGCATTCCCCCCCCCCCCCCTACGGTTATTAGACATATAATTTGGATTTTTAGATCCTAATTTCTGAAAGTTATTCTATTGTATTCCCGCAAATAATGTATTTTTTTTTATGGGATAAAATATAAGAAATAGTTGAGGTCATTCAAACCAATCGAAATCCCCCTTAATTTCATTGAAGTGTTGGCAATGCAAATATTGAAGTAACCGCTTCAAATCTATGAAGTGCTATAGCAATATTTACTCGAATGATGTCAAAGCTAAAAAGACAGTAAGGTAAATTCTCAGAAACAATAGATTAGGTCATCTGAACACATTTTTGACAGATATAGAGAAAATTTTAGTTTATATTTGTCAACTGTTCTTATTTCAGGTAGAAAATACGCGATTTTTTTGTCATGTTGTTATAAATGTAATTAATTTGCAAATCCACAAGCAAAGACAGAACCGTAACACCAATGAGCTGGACGGGGCTAGACATAGAGACGTGGCGATCCACGTGAGATATACGTATCGTACCCAGGCCCTGATTTTCCATTAGGCCCGGGCCTAGGGGCCCCCGCAAAATTTTTATTTTAAAAGAAAAAAGATAGAAAAATTTCCAATTCATTTTTTTTTATTTTACTCGTTTTAACAGCAATTTCTTTATATATCTTTTCAAATTTGATTGATTGGTTCATCATATTTATAGTTATATGTATAGTTCATCATATGTATGTTATAATGCATATAAGGGATTAATAAGTTTTTCTGGATGCATTGTATTGGTGTTTTAATGATGAAGTTAATATGATGTATTGCTTTTTGTTATTGAATAATGTTCTAGGCTTCTACGCTTCAAATAGCCAATTCTTGGTAAAATGGTGCTTTAGCAATGATTCATAATTATTTTTTTGTGGGTCAATTTTGGAAATTTTACGCCCACATCAGTGTTAGGGGGCCCCTATACCGAGGTCTGCCTATAGTCAAGAATTTTCTAAATCGGGCCCTGATTCGAGCCTCAACGGTAACAGGCATAAAACTGTACTGAGAGACATTATTACTACTACAGAATAGGCTAAGTTATTCTTCCTTAATAAATCCAGTATATCGTTGGCCTAATTAACAAACCATTTAACTCCAAAAAATAAGATATTGGGATTTTCATGCTATTATCGTGTAGCAAAAGTTGACCGTAGCGCTCCAAACCGAACCAAACCAAACCAAACCATGCTATTACATTGGTTTTAATAAAACCAATGTATTTCCAAACCAATGGGTTTTCATGCTATTACATTGGTTTTATTAAAACCAATGTAATAGCATGAAATTGATAAAAATCAATTAACAAAACCATTTAATAAAACCAATGTAATAACATGAAAATCCTAAAATCGTATTTTTGGAAGTCACGTGGTTTGTTAATTAAGCCAAAGATATATTTAATTTGTGAGTATTATATTGAAAAACTAAGCAATTTTTTTAAACTGTGTAATAAAGAAGAAATGAAAGAAGTTGTTCCGTAAGTGATTATATGTAAAAACAAAGTTGATATAAATTAACAACATTTTTTCAAACCGAATCGTTCTTTCAGTCATTAAAAAGGTTTTTATTTGATGTGAAGTGTATTTCTCTTTTTCTCTTAATGTCACTAATTTAAGGTATGCAATTTAATTTGTAGTATTTTTTATAATGATGTGCATCATTCAGTTTATTCTAAACACTAAGTAAGCTGATTTAAAAAATTCACCTTAGTGTAATTCCTTGTTTGTTTGTTTTTTACTTTAATTTTTTTTCGCATGTTTAAGTCATTTATACTTTCTTCCCATTCAGTTAAAACTGGGCATAAATGTTGAAGTGGTTTCATTACAACTTTAATATTCCGTACAGCATGAAAGGGCTAACTTTCCATACACGCAATTACAAAATTTAACACTCATATTTTCAAATGACAAATGATCTAAATTCCGCGAATTTAATTTACTTTTCCACATGGAACGTTTCCCATTAACCTTTTTATGAATAACTTCCTTTACCCTCTCAATTTATCTCCCCATTCATTCATCATGTGATAGGGATCAATGGTAAGTTATTTGCGTCCGCTCCCAGAAACTCAATTTACATTAAAACTTTTCTATAAAGTTCTTCTTAAAACTCGAGGAACTTAATCGTCTTTCATGCTTAAGCTGCATTTTTTGATAATTTATTTTTCACGCCCGCGTCTGTCATGAAATATGTCCACCCACTTTTCTACATATTGTCAATTCAGTGTCGTTTCGAATTACTTCAGTCTCCGAAACTTTTTGAGGGCTCTAGAGCTGTTAATTGGTTGCAAACTTTAACGAAAGCTTTTGTGCTTTTAGTGATACTTAAGTCGTAAATGCTTATAAGATTTCAATTTTTAACACTTTAAGTGAATAAATGGAAATGTATGCTTTATATGTTTGCTTACATATTATATTCGCAGTTGCGGTAAAATAATAAAAACAGTTGAATTAAATCGTTGACCACACTCGTAATGTTATTCTCATACGTTTCTAATGCGTGAACACCATTCTGAGGCAACCATTCTGTACGCCGCATTGTACAGATTTTCTACCTTCCGCCAAGTGCACCTGGGTTCCAATACCGTCTATGGCATGCATGTTTTTCTCTGATCGAGAGTAATGTTGATTCTCTTCCTCCATTTCTTGGGGGGTGTGCCCGTTAGTCTGTCTTACTGACACTTAAGGTATGAATGCTTGTTATACGTATTAATGCGTAGAAATAGACTAAGTTTCCTGTTTCTGACGTTCATGCGTATCGGGCGGGGTCTGTTTCCCCGGTGCCCTCGGCTGTTGGGTGGCGGTGTGACGAATTAAATTGTTTCGCCCAATATGTAAAATCCTTCCCAGCCAAGAAGACGAAGGCTCAAGCCGTTAAATACTCGAGGTCATTCACCACATTGTACATGCAGCAGGTGACGCCGTCTGGTCGCGGAATTGACACTAGCGCTGAATAAACCTTTCACCATACAAGAATTGTCGAAATCTAAGCGCGCACATTTTTAGCAAATAAAAAGAATCAGATCCGACATCACCGTTGCAAGAGCCAATGAAAACAGATAGACGACTTCTCTGGATGTTGGCTCCAAGTTCGGAGATCAGAGAGGACATTTTTTGACATAGTTAGTTAGCTATCGTCTCCCAAGTTGAGAGATACACTCCGACCATCCCGGGTCGTGAAGGCTATATCGCGGACTTGTTAAGTCAGCGGTTTTTTTTTTCTCTTGTGAAGAGAGATATAAGCTTAGGACTAATAAGCTTAGTGTTGGAGATATCTCGTGAAGAGGTTCATCTATTTTGATCATCCAGATCAACAGTTATTCGACGCAGTCATCCGCTCTGCAGAATAATTTCGCGGAGGGCCCAACCGGACTCGATACCGATTGAGAGAGAGGATTCATCGAAGACTTCTTCTGAAAGGACTTTCTCGATTGTATCAGTGGATGCCACTGATTCATTTACCTGTAAACCTTCATCCTTTTCTAAAAAGACTTTCAAACATCTTTAGATAATTTAATAACAAATTGATTATTTTAATTAAATTTGCTGTAACTCAGTATAATGGTTTAATTGGTGGAGGAGAGAGAGTAAGGAACTGGTCACGGGACCAAATATAATAGACTAACTCGTGATCGTATAGCTTGTGATGGTAATGGTCACAGTAGCTAATTTCTGGTGTGAGCCCAATTGTGATAAACTATTACAAGCGCCACCTGTTTGATTGACCAAAAATATCGTTTCTTGCGTTGTGTTACAAATACTATATGAGCCTCCTGATTGAAAAATAATAGACAAATTTTTTGGAGCATAAAACACATAAATACTTCATAACAGTAACTCATCACATTTACTATATTTAATAACCTTACTTCATCATTACACTTTAAAATATACACTGCTGGCCACCCAAATTGCAACAACAAGAAAGACGAGATATCACAACAAAATTTATTTTGTAGATAACATGTTGACCAAGTATCAAATGATTAAATTTATAGACTTCTGTGAAGTGTGGTTCCTGCCAAAATCAGTAGCCAGAGTAGCCGCCATTGTTGGAGATCACCGCTGCCACACGCCTCGGCATTGATTCAAAGAGACTTTGGATGAGTTCTTGGGGTACAGCAGACCAAGCAGCTTCCACACGTTGCCAAAGTTGATCTGCTGTGGCAGCTGGGGATGGAATCTGGGTCAATCGTAAAGCAACCACGGACCACATGTTTTCTATCGGCGAAAGATCCGGAGAGCGAGGCGGCCAGGGAAGCAATTCAATCTAGCGATTGACGAAGAACCGTTGGACAATGCGTGCCACGTGTGGTCGCGCATTATCCTGTTGAAATATGTCTGTGGTCAAGCCCTGAAGGTAAGGAAGGACAACTGACTCCAACACCTCTGAGATGTAGCGCTGGCTGTTTAAAGTACCGGCAATGCGTACTAGAGGTGTGCGAGAGTGATATCCAATACCGCCCCATACCATAATACCCGGTGCAGGACCAGTGTGGCGGTGCATAACGCAGCTGTTCAGCATCCTCTCTTCACGGTGTCTCCAGACTCGAACGCTACCATCGTGGTGTTGCAGACAGAAGCGTGACTCGTCAGTAAAGACAATTTCATTCCATTCTGCCGTCCACATCCTTCTGACATCGCACCGTTGGCGGCGGAGACGTCTGTGGTTCTGCGTCAAGGGTAGACAAAGCAATGGACGTCTTGCGGACAGACCACTCTGCTGTAAACGGCGTCGAATGGTACGCGCAGACACTGGATGATGCGTTACAGACTGCATGTGCTGTGCTATGGTTCGTGATGTGACTGGGCGATCCGTCACTGCCATGCGAACGATTTGCCTGTCATTACGTGAAGTGGTGAGCTGAGGTGGATGCGATCGAACACGCCGGTCCGTCGTACCCTCCTGCATCCAACGATCACATATTCGCATTACTGTTGTTTGGTTTCGTCCAACACGACTACCGATTTCCCTGAAAGAAAATGCACAATCTCGGTAGGCCACTATCCTTCCTCTGTCGAACTCGGATACTTAATCAAAAGATGATCGCTGTTTTCGACGAGGCATAATTGATCGTTTTTTTTTAAAAACCACAAGAAAGCACAATTGCCGAACTTGAAATCGTCGAAATCTCCAAGCCTTAAATAGCGCTTTGAAGTGGCGCCACAGGCGCGCGTGATGTGCGTCTGCTCTGAAATTCTAATCATTTGCATATCTCACCTCCGCTAATGCATGTTGTAAATTTCATGTTATTGGCATGTTTCCTTCAGGGTGTTGCATTTACAGTGGCCAGCAGTGTACATTCAATTTCATACCCCTCAATCAGATATGGGTTACTTATTAATCATCAATTATTTACTAATGAGGTATCATACTAAATAAACACTTATATAATTCAACTTAGCAATTGTCATTAATTATATCACTTAATTAACTATGAATGAGAGGCATCGAGGCAAAATAACACTTAGTGATCAAATAATAAACGTCACACATACCTGACGGGTTGCATTTTCCAACAAATCCTCCCAAACTCCGATTCGACTTGGTGTTTGTCAGCTAGGAAAGGGTCCTTTGTGTTGGGGCACGTTCCGCGATGTGACGCTCGCTTTTTTGTCTGTGGCCGGGGGTAGGCTGGGTGGTCTCGTGGCTACCCGCTGTCCAGCGCTGGTATCAATCGGTCCCTTGGGACGTATAATTCACTCTCCGTAGACCTCCTCTTTCTGCATCCGTAGCGGGTTCTTTTAATGTCGACGATGTGTCCTCGAGGCGGTAGCTCATTTCAGGCTATCATCATGTCTCGTGCGGTTTTCTTCCCCTTATTTATCGACTTGCCTCCATGCTAATTTCTCAGCTTTCACAGCAGTTAATTGCTCGTGATTCTCATTCTTTATCGTATTGCACGACACCGCTCCGATTTCTTTCTCAAATAAATTCTTCTCTCTTATTCGGCCTCACTGGAAACGGTAGACATTTCGATTCTATGGCTGGTTATCTGCTCGGTCTGTGGCATATTCTATTGTCGCTGCAAGCCGTGCTCCGTTCTCTTGATAGCATCAAGTCTACTCTTTCAGCTTCGTTGTATAATGGCAGTATCATCTTATTTCTGCGTCGCCAAAAACAAATCTCCTGCTTCAATCTTTTCTTGCTTCTCTAATATCTTTTTGCCCTTCCTAACTAACTCCTCCTATTTTTTCATTCGATTGGTCATCTATTTTTTCGTCATACTGTATTGGTTCTCCTTCCTTCTTCTCGAAATTTCTATTACCGCCTTCGCTGAGGGCGTGTCGCATTTACTCATTATCACTTCTCTTCTCACGGTTACCTCTGATTTCTTGGATCTCTATCTGCTTCTTGTTTTCGCTTCCCGTAGCTAACTCATTCCTGCATTCATCGTTCCCTCTCTTTTATTCATCACGCGCTTAATCACTATTCTTCACATCTGCATCCCCTTTTCTTTGGCCGTTCAATTTACTCAACAAATGTTTCTATCTAACTAAGTCCTTACAATTCGGCTACTTCTCCGTTTGCACTTCCTTTTCTCACCAATTTCCCGTCTTCTTGCGGTTTTCTAGTCATCTTTATATAATTTATCTTCCTTATTCTAGACCTTTTTATCACATTTCCTTAATTTTGTACCATGTCACGCTATTTACCCCCGTAACACTCAGATTGCTCGACCGCTACTTCGTTCACGACGTTACAGCGGCTACTCACTTTCCTGTGATTAACGAAGGCCTACGAGTTATGTCTACGATGCTCCTATGGGGTGATCGACGGGCGATCTCTCTCCCCGGAAAACTGGCGCCGGCGCACGCTGGTGTCTGTCGCAGCATGGACAAGTTGCGTCACTGAGTAGAAAAAATATGGAAGCAATTTAATTTGGCCGTTCTGCAAAAATTACTTGTATTCTAACTGTACAACACGTAAGGCCACCAAGAATACTGATCTTCTTCCTTTTCTGAGTGTCTTATTTCTGACTAGAAAAAAGAATCAAAATTGTACTCATTTGCTTGATGATAAAACGTAATATTGTCCTTTTACAAGATTAAAATAGGGATCTTAATTATCCACGGTCCACAGGTTTTTATTTCTCTGTTTGATACTCAGTTATAAGAAGACAGATTACAGATTAAATTTGCAAAAGGATTTGTATGTTAACGAAAACGCTCATTATTATGAAAAAGAAAATAGCTCGTGTAAAACCGATGGAATTCTTCACACTGGAGAATTTGGACTAAGGTTATTACACTCCTACCATTCCCAAACCATCTACGATTTTCCGATTACACGTGCATTCTTATGAGAATCGATAAGGTCTCAAGTTGTTACCTCTTCTAAAATTTCTCTCTCTTTTTTTTCAGTTTTTGAATGGAGTTGCCTTTATTTTACGTTAGATCTCCATGATTCTTTTATCCAAAATTCATTTTGAAAAGAGCTAGATCTCGCTATATTATTCTGGAGGACCTAAAATCAACACTAAATATCTCTACTAAAATTTACAAAGATATGCGAAGGATTAATAAACGTGAGAGCTTTCATAATCTAAAGGTATGTTCTGTGAAATACCAGTTCGATATTAAGAAGCAAACATACTAAAAAAAAAGGCGGATTTTTTACCTTCTTCATGTTTAGATTTACGAAAGCATTTTCTGGCGAAAAATCTGTGGTATTAAAAAAAAGTGATTTCATATATTTCATACAATTTATCGTTTATTTAAATTAAGTAAAACCAATTTTAACTGTTCGTTTTACAATCATTTTCCCTTCAATTAAAATTCATCGCTTGCATAATTTGAGATTAATATACAAAGTTTCATCGTCGGATAAAACATTTTATAATTCATCGACAGCCCAAAGCGTTGAAAAAAAATCTTCCGGGGAAAATTATCGACAGCTTTAACTCAGATCCTAAAATATCCCTCGCAAAATCCTTGAATATTCGCAACATTTCGTTGACGTTTCCAATACATTGATTTTTTTTTCTTGTTCTTGTCAGGTTCACGAATTCATCACCTTAAAGTGGGCTTCTTCAGGATGCTAATCTTTGTATCAAAATTGTTTCAAAGAAAGGCATTAAAAGTTTGATGGAGGAAAAAAAAATTTGTTTAGCAATCGAAAAGTCGATAGTTATCAATCAAATTGAAAAATTTCTTTGATTAATTTTTACTGAACACTATTAATCAATAAGGGTGAAAACCTATGCATAAATATGATGGTATGCCGCAGTAAAATAGTGTAAAATAAATTTCAGTAAGTCAAAGTATGATTATCGATAAACTGATTCATTACGTCCAAAATTTTGGGAATGTTGTCATTTAATACTACTGCGTCAACTGCAATGCTTTAAGTATAATCAAAATCGTTTAAAACATCACTGCCTTAAAATAAAAATACATCGCTAATAAATGTACAATCCAAGCAATGATTTCTTTAAAAATATTTAGCTTCTGTTCTTCAGAGAAGTTTTTATTTCATTTTATTGCAAAGAAATAATTGTAATAATAAGGCTCTTTCAGTCAGCGAAATAAGAATTTAAATTTTGTTAAAGAAATCCTAAATATTTTGTTTCCCATTATTTTATAAAAATTTTGTTTGAACTATTTCTTTGCAATAAGTCACAATTTTAGAGTGAAAAATAGAAAATGAAATTGTATTTATTTATTCTAAAATTATATATCTTTTTTCAATTCCTCCGAATTCTTATTTGAAAAATATTAAAACATCCTCCTTAGGTGAATTTTGCACTTACGGAAATTTATAGTTCAAAAATATATCTAGAAAGCTTTTAGTCCCATAGGACTATAATCTGTAAAGGCCTTTTTTGCTTTAAAAAAATGGAAATGCATTTAACAAAAAAAGATTGTGAAAAAATATAATTGTATTACCACAGTGTATAATATCTTAACGTATCTCCTTCTTTCATACATAATGGTATTGTAACAGATTTCAATTTTCCAGTTTCACTAAAACTTCCGTTTTGAATAGTGTTCATGATTTGATAATTTCAAGATTTTTTTTGACCCGGCAAAATGAAATAGTTTGTATGAAAAAAGTTTCCCCAGAGAACAGGTGTTTTTTTCAGGCCATACCTTTAAGTTCCTTCGAATCTAGTCTTGCGCCTCGGTAAATTTAATACGATGGAGGTATTTACATAATTCTCTTTGAATGTAAAATAAGAGTCGTGGCATTATAACTTTATTCTAAAATATAAGCTTCTTCCCTACCAACTTCAAAATGTCTTTATGTCGGAATTTTCTACATTTAATTTGATCCAAAAAATGGAAAATAATATTTCGCAGTCGTCGATGAATTCTCGTAACTTTATCGTATTTTAAAATATTTTATGCAGTTTTCTTTCAAGATGTTTTTATATCCCACCGGAAGCTCTAACACAGTTAGGCTGAAGGTTTTAGTTTAAGTATCGCATTCCTCTTAGATTCTCGAGCATGTTTCTCAGATATGACGCACTTTCCCATGGGTAGAACCATTCCATGTGGTGGATTTCCCTATTCAGATTATTCCTTCTTCCTCTTAAATATTAGCCACTAGCCGGGTTTCGCCCAGCTACGCTCAAGCCATCAAAGGAAGACGATGAATGAATCAAGTGAATGAATGACTCAATCGTTGTTTACAACCCAAGGGGAGAATTTGCCGTTCTTCCCGTTTGAAGAACCGATAGAAAATTTGTTTAGTATCGTTCTTTAAAATTCAATTAAAAATCGAAATTTTAAGATAGAGACTTGAAACGAGGTTTATATGAATGAGAAAGCTTTCATCTTCCAGATGATGTAAATATTTTCTTTGTAAGATAAAAATTCGAAGAGCATCGACGGTAGATCCTCAAAATTGCGTAAATTTCTCGAAAAAGTGGGTTTAATATTTTTATGAAAATATTAGTCTGTTTTAAATTATTTTAAAACAAATGAGGTCTTGTTTAAAGGATAAATGTCTGTAGTCTTAGATTGTAAAAAGATCAAAATTCTACGATCATTTTTTGCCGAGATATCATAATCTGAAGTTCAAAAAACATAAAATATCCCACAAAACATAAAATAAAAAATTTTCTAGAATAAAATTTAAAATTCGGGCTTCGAGGTGCACTTTCCCATAGTCTGCCGAATTTCATGGCTGTAAGTTTCATAGGCCGCACACACGCACACATTGAGGTGGTACACCCGGAGGCATATTCTGAAAGACTCGCGATTTGAGCACTCACTTGGCGGCTTGGCACTCGCTTAGCGGTTTGGCGAAAAGTATAAGGGTTGCCTCAGTTCTATCTCCAATCGTCGTTCGATGCGGTTAGGTATTCTTAGACAATCTTATCGTCGTTCGATGCGGTTAGGTTTTCCTAGACAATCTTATCTAAATATCCCAGACAATGTCCGAGAACGCAATTCTAAATTTTAAAAAGCGATTTCGGCACTCAATTGCAGGTTTGACGAAAGCATCAGTTTCGCCATCTGTTGACCATATATAGGAATCTTTTTATTATAAGTTTTTTTTTTTTACTTCTACGCAATTTAGTATGTTTTAAAATCTGAATTACATATATAACACAGGATTTAAAGAGATTTTAACAAAATAAATAAATGAATAAATTGAAATAAGTATATTATTGAATTTTAAATTTACTTTCTTCAAATATCCACAATAATTTTTACTTATTTATTAATTAATAATTTGAAAATGCTAAATTTGTTACTTCATATTTTGCAAAGCCAACGAAAAAAGGAAAGATGATTCAATTATAAACCTATGTTATTATTTTATTTTTCCAGTAGATAGCGTCACTAAAATTAAAGAAAATCAGATTAAAAAATCATACAAATTACTCAAGTGCAAAAAATTTTTGCAGTCTATTTCAATAAATAAGAATAAATTCAAATTTAACAATCAAATTCAATCTATTTCAATTTAATATAAATGTATTATATATTCATGTATTACGCTATATACATGTATAAATATGCTATGTATAAATATATTTACATCCAAATATAATCATTCAGACATTACGAAATGACATTACGAAATCAAATACATTCAGAAGTGAAAGAATGTTTTCACTTCTTCGTTACCGCACTCCTTGTGTTTTAATTCAATTATCCAAAAAAATTTCAACAATAAGAGCTAGAGAGCTAAGATTGGTGGCATTTTAAAGCAATTTTCAAGACCTTTTTCAATGATATATAACACAATTAGGGCTTAGAAAAATTTATTTTATTTGAATTTAAAATTTGAATTTTTCAAAATGCGCCGCTTGAAAAATTTTCAAATTTTTTTTAATAATACTTTATATAGTACTGAAATGATTGTATATGTTTGAAAGTGGGATATGTATGGGTTCATGTTAAAATATTAACAAATACAAGTGCAAAACATACAAATACAAGTAAAACAAATTGTGCATGTCTCAGCCCCTGACATGTGTCACAGTCTGAAAGTGTTCAGAGTCCTGGACGGGTACAGTTCAACTTGTTATAAAAACACAAAGTAATTATTATTCACAGTCTTAGTCGTTGAATAATGTTTAGTTCTTTTAGAGATCTCCTGGGTTGTAGTCACTTTTTTAGAAAAAAAAATTTTCTTTGTTGTTTATTATTATTACGTTTGACATTAGTTATTGACTTTTCTTTGAGCAAAACACTATCTATATTTTTTTTCTCTAGATCATGTACACAAAAATATTAAAATTATTCTTTCAGCAATTAGTAGAATAAATTTACCAAATGCTTTCAAAATTAACTTTCAACATCAATACCAAATGTCTGGTACCTGATGTTGCAAAAATTCGAACAATAAACAAATTCCAACAATTGACACTGACATTCAACTGTTGTGAAAAAAAAAATCAAGACAATACAAATATAAATTTGAGGTATGTGACCTGTTGTGAGTACATCCTCGTGAGCGTTTACCAAAGGGAAGGTGCTTCCAACCTGAAACTCAAGTTGAGCAAACTGCACAAAATGAAAAGGGGTAGGCAAGTTTCTCAAACATGAGAGGGAAAAGCAACTGTTCAAAGGGAACATTTGAAAAGTGCGAAGAGACAAGGAGAACAGTGAGTGGAAACCCCAGTATAAAAATCAATAATATTTATCTAGTACATAGTATTTTTCATATAAAATGTAGTAAGCTTCAAAAAGTTTTTAAAAAAATATGCGAGTTTCACTTACACTCACGGGGTTTCTTCAACATTAACTAGGATGGCGATAGGACAGGAATGCTAAAATAAAAAGATTAAGGATAGCTGAATGATTTACCTATTGGTGACTTATTTCATCATTTCACTACTTAAATTTAACTTCTTTCTCTTTTTGCTTTCGATTTTTAATTTTCTCCTGAAATATTTCGTAATTATCATCATGTTCGACATTTATTTTGGCAGTTTTCATTTTGCTTTTACTTTTACAATACTAAAAATTACAAAAAAATAATATAGTAACTGACCTGCTTACAGCACCAACTTTTGTGGCATAAAATAGAATACTAAATAAGAACTTTTTAAAGTGTAAAGCACTCTGATGATGAACTTGAAAATTTGCTGATATGAAATTCTTTGATTTCCGAGCAGCGTTCAGCCGGAAATCGTAATTATTTTCTTGAAATGAATGTTTTTTTTCTTTTATGACTGTCGCTCACATATAAAAACTTGAATCACTTCTTAGAGGCCTAGTTGAATCGGATGCTGCAGCACTGGTACTTTGAACAAAGATGGCGTAGTCCGTGGATAACCGTAGAGGTCAGGCGGAAACGAAACTGTAATTTTTGAACAATGGCATCTTCCCTTGCTTCGTCGCAGTCGTAATTTCTGTAGCACTTTCATGGTGTTGGATGAGGAATGCTTTAGCTTTGGTCATTTCAAGCTGGTGACTTCAGGAACGCATGCGGAAAATAAAGCAAAAGTCCTGTAGAACAATGGCGGGAATCCAAAGCGAAACTCGTGTAGAACAAAGACTTTTTAACTTGTTCAATTTACAGTCGCATTTTTAAAGTCCAGATCCTGTCGAGCTCTCTGAAATGTCCGGATGGACATCTCATGAAATAGTAGCTTACATCGTGGCCGGAAAATAATAAAATCAGCTTCAGGAACAAACTAATTTATTAAACACTAAAGCAACACCTCTTACTCGCTTCGAGCCAGTCCAGCGTCTCCTGCAAAGAGCGCCAAAATAGAATTAGGTCAGAGAGGTTGCCAGAATTGGCGGAGGAAGTTAGTATGTGGGAAGGCGAAGCGTTTACGCCAAGACAAGAAGGAGAGGTTACCAGGACAGAGATGAAGTACAGAATGGGCGATTATAGGTAGTTAGTAATATTATCACACACACACACACACACACACACACATATATATATATATATATATATATATATACAGAGATAGAGAGAGAGAGTGAGAGAGAGTGGGTGAGAGTAAGTGTGTGTGTAAACTCTTTCTCTCTCTCCTCGTATTATTTAGAATTTTTTCTTTTTTATTGAAAGGTATGAAAACCATTTTTATAGGGACTGAAATGTACCACGGCTGGACTAGATACGAAAGACTGAATGCACAGGGGGAAAAAAGTCTGGAAATGTAACAAAATTTTTAAATGCTGTAATTTCACATCAATTTCTTATTGCACATGAGTCCGAAAAATAACGATATTTACAGTGTCCTATTAAAGTTTCATGACGATATAACGTATTCAAACGGTGCAAAACACACACAAAACATGAAGTATGTTTTCATTCAAATTTTTAAACATTAGACACACTTATGTTTTATCCATCACTTTTGGTATATAATGCATTTCTTCCTAAAAGTGTTGTTTCAAAGTGTCAGTATAATCAAAATAGACGTGAAAATTGTATCTGAAAATATCATAAAACGTCAAATTTTGGTAGTAAGCTTAGAGCATACGTTTTAGAATTTCATACTGTGCCAGCTGCATATTATTTGACAAATATCGGTCTGAAAGGAAAAATAAAATGCAGAATTAGGAATTTAGTAAAAATTTTCATAACAGCGAAGCATTACTTTGGTGCTATTAATCAAACATTGAAAAATTGAGAAAAAGTGCGCAATTTAGCGAAGTATATGCTTTGGTAATGTATTCAACAAAGTACCCTTAAAAAATTTAATATTCTCTAACTCGAGAAAATAATCAAATATTACTTTAATATTTTTCAGCAAAACTGTCAAATTCTGACTCGCTCGAGATTAATTATAGCCAGAAATATGTATACTTGAAAATAAAGTTTTTCCCTAAAATTATTATGAGACGCCATTGATCTTGAAGCTCAATACATGCATCACCGCAAGATCATTTATTTGGCTTTACCTGTGACGGGTATCCTTTGAGAAAATGCCTTCCCACTCGACTCAGAAAAGAGCAACCGAACGAGATGCAAAAAATATTCTTTGGAATTTTAAATAGCATTTAATATGGATAGACATTTTAATTTTAAATGAGCTGGTGAATTTCCCACATCTTGGATCGGTAGAAATTTCCATTCTGTAGAATTTCGATTCTAGAACTGCAATTCTTTCTAGAAATGGAATTGAAAGAATGTAAGCAAATTGCCCCGGAATTTTCGCATTCATATTTTTCATTTTTTTTTATCTTCGAGCTCGTCTTTGCAAAAAAAGTTGTATGCTTTTTTGACATATGGCATGATACTTTCACGTATATGTATTTATATGTGGGGGTAATATTGGCCTGGGTGAGAAAACTATCATAGAGCTTTCTAGTGAAAAGCGCGATATTTTTCATCATAACATGTCATCGCATCTTAGTTTCCATTTTTAGAGCGATTCTTCACTAGGTAAACCAACGGAATATGTTATACGTGAAGTCGAAATATGACTTCGATTAGCTTGATGTATTATTGCGTCATCGCAATACGTGTTTCGTTTAAAGAATGTTACGAATTTTCTCATCCTTTCTCAAACACACACATCTGAGTGTTTTAGAGCGATATTGTTTTGGGTAAACCAACGGAATCTGTTTTACGTGAGTTCGAAATATGACTTCAATTAGCTGGAGGTATTATTACGTGATAACTATACACGTTTCGTTTAAAACACGTTACGAATTTTCTAATCCTTTCCCAACATACACATCTGACTGTTTTAGAGCGATATTACATTGGGTAAGCCAACGGAATCTGTTATACCTGAAGGTGAAACATGACTTAGCTGGATGTATTTGGACTTAAAAGACATTTTTATTGTTAATTTTTTGTGTTTCTTGTATGTTAATTTTTTATATGTTTATCAGTGTTCACCAACAGGTGGCAGTGCTTCACTTGGTTGGGCGTTTAACTTTTCGGAAGTGGCAACTCAATGGGCTTTAGAATTCTGTCTAAATACCATGAAGCTATAGAAGGAGGCGCAGCTCAGTGTTAAAAATGTGTCTCCCTTTTTGTCGCCGCCACTAGAGGGCGCTCGCGTGCTCTGAAGGGCGGCTTAGACACGGACAACCATATGCTTTAATATGGATTTTTCGTATTTTTCCTAGCGAAAACAAGTTGTTTTATTTTAGTGCGTATTTAATATGAATTTATTTATTCAATTTAACAATTTTTTATTTTCATTCAAAATCTTTATTTCAAGTGTTTTTTTTGCTACAATTCAATAAAATTCTTAAAGGAAATGAGTAAATAAACTTTTTCAGAATAATTGTGTATTGGTTTCAGAATAAATGAGTTCAGAATTTTGTAATAATTTAATAATTAAGGAAATGAAATTACAGAAAAGAATTGTGAAGAAAGTTTTTTATCATTGTTCATAATCTCTTATGGAAAAAAAATTATGAGAAATAATACTGATTAACCAAAACACACACACACATAGTAATATAAGAATATTTTTATTTGCAGATAAGTATGAATAATACATCATATATAACAGGTCTTTAAAAAAAAAAAAAGCAACATTTTCTATCAATCCCAAATAAATTCTTATCAGGACTAATAAAATAGGAAGTCAATTCAGTATTTAATCAGACAATACTTTAAAATATCTTCCTTTGGGAAAAAAAAATCAGTCAAAGCATCTCAGATTACACTTTTAAAAACTGGAGGTATAATCGTCAAGTTGGTAAATTACAGAATACAAATTTTTTCAGCAAATTAAAAAGAAAAAAACAAATAACTTTGACTAGGACAAATCAGCTATATTTTTGAATTTTCACAAAGTACGCATTTAATTGCATAAGCAGATTTTGTACGCAGATTTTGCATACGCATTTATAGTAACATTGTTTATCATACAATGAAAAATTATTTACTTATCAACTAACTTAAATAGTGATTAAATTCAATATTATGGTTCCAGCATTGTCAGGAATTACCTTCAAGTTGGTAAATTATCGATTACAAATATTTTCAGCAAATTAAAAAGAAAAAATCCCCAAATAACATTCATAAGTACATATCAGCTATATTTTCGCATTTTCACAAAGTATGGGTTTCATTGTAGTCACATATAAAAAGATAGGAAAATATTAATTTTTTTAAAAATTATACTCAACAGATTTTGCATAAGCATTTATAGTAACAACATTATTTATCACACAATGAAAACTTATTTACTTATCAACTAACTTAATAGTGATAAAATTCAATATTAAGAAAAGTTAACTGGAAATATTTTATTTCTGTGCACAATTAAAAAAAATGATGGCTTTAGTTCAGACGTGTAGCTCAATTTGCCATAACCACAAAATATATTGAATAGAAGAAAAGTATTTCATAATTATAAAGAACTGAAATTAACAACATACACTATTAATACATTATTATAAAATAAAAATTAAATGTGTGATATACAATTTACTATAGATAAATTTGATCAAAAAATTATACATGACAGGTTTTGCAGATATTGATAACATTCTTCATTGATATTGACAAGGGAATAACGTCAGACAAGAGAATAATTCAATTCAAAAGTAATATAAATGAAAGCTTAAATTTAATAATACAGAATTATAATTTAGATTGTTTTCTCAATCTTTTAACATCAGCGCATAGTTGAGCATTTTTATTCTCTTGTTTGCATATAAAATGCATGCGCGTAATGAGAAAAAAATTGATAACCTTTTGAACTAAATCAAAGTTATGCTGCTCAGTGCAACCAATTACTGGCATAGGAGGACCAGTATAAATCTCTTTTATCACTTGAAAAATTAGTTTATCATTTAATTTATTAAAATTTAGAGTTTTGATTATTGTTATAAAAATAAATTTCAAATGTTATATTTAAAATTTTTCCTTTAAGGTTAACCTTCTTCTTCAAACGAGAATTCATTTGTGTAATATATTTCATCCGTAACGCAATTTTAAATTTTTTCTTTGCTGCAAGCCGCAATTCTTTTTTTCTTTTCAAGTCATTTTTTCTCTTCATAGATAGACAGCACACACTACACAGTGTTTGCTTATTTTTCTTAGAGAGATACCCAAGACAACTAATAGACATCCTAAAATAAAATGAAACAATAAGTAAAGTTCAAGAACAAATGTTACCACCCAATGAAACAGATTAAAATTAAACATACACTGATTCAGCATTTTTGCAAATTACTAAATCATTAACACGCTGTAGTAAAAATGACAGGCTTTCAATATCATGCACATCAACATCCAGTGATATTTCTATATTTCCCAAAAAAATCTGAAATTCGAAAAGCAGTGTACTTCAATTTCTATTATTAGCAATATTTAATGATTAAAATCAATATGCATTAATTCATTATGTCATGTATTCTTAAAGTAAAGAAATCTGTTTAAAAAGTACTTATGATTACATTAATCAACACAACAATTGGAAACAACTGTTCATTACTTTTATATCTAATAGTTAAGGTGGAAGTAATATACTTAGAACATTATTTTACACCATTTAACATTTTAAAATTAACCATTAACCATTTTGCAATTTCAACTTTTTTAAACAATAATATTCTGTACATACTTTTACAGATGAATCCTGACAAATAATGACTCGTCGCTCACAAGAATATTTAGAATTCCATTTTGAACATATCAAATACTCTTGAGTAGATGCTACTGTCCACCATGAATCTGGTTTTTGTATATTTTCTAAATGAATCAAAAATGTAGAATAATAATTTTGCTGTTGTTCAGCTTCTGTATGAGATTCAACATCTGTACTTATATTAGGCCTTTTGTTTTTTTCAAATGAAGAATGACGAGGAGCTGGAGCTTTTCTCTTGCGTGTTCTAACAGACAGATATTTTGGTAAATTTGGGAATAATGTTGGTATAGAACCTGCTTTTAAAAGAGGTGACCCTCTCTCAAGAGTAAATATTGTTCCATCAGTGAGTTTAGTCACATATGACCTTTCTATACACTCTTTTTCAAAATGCAACTCACAGAGCCTGTCATGATTACTGAAAACTTTGTCTTTTCTGGGGATGGCTTTTTGCCATTTCTCCAAAAGTTCACTATCCTGGAATGAGTAGAATTGAAATGAACAGCAAACAAAATCAATATATATTTATAAAATGAAAATTGTATGCTTGGTATAAAATTCACTCTCTGATAACTTGTTACATACCACAAACATATCAAATGAATTACAATCGCTAATGAAGGTAAATTTGTAATTAAAAATTTGAAAACCATCAAAAACTAATGCTTCATTATATACGTAAGTATCGTACATCTTTTATTGATGAGCTATTTCCTTTAGAGCAATAGTATGAGTAATTATTTACATTTTTTTACATACAATAGAGCTTTGTGAACACGTCATGAATTATTTTTGATGGGATATAGGGATGATTGAAAAATAAAACACGCTTATTTCCAGCAGAACTTAAGATGTCTTAACTTTGCGTTCACTTAAAACACAGCAGCTGTACTTTTCTCTCATTATTATACATCTTATATTAACACAAAACAATAATAATGTTCTTACCTTAGGAGCAGCAAATATACTAGGATTTCTCTGTCCAGTTTCTTTATTTCTTTTTAAAACTGATCTATAGCCAGTAGAACAACCCGGAGCAAAACACGTGTGTGGCATATTTCTCCACGATAATAAATTTAAAAATTTATAAAACAACTTTCACCACCACGCCGTATAACTCAATGTAAAATAGTCACTACGATTGCATGTCGCGCCCTCTACCGGTGAGCGACAACAATCGGTTCATTTTTCGAAAAATTCTCCATTGAAGCTTCCGCTCCTTCTGTAGCTTCATGCTAAATACCTTGGCAACTGGCATTTTAATCAGTCGTAGTCGTGTAATGTTTAGCGCGGTGATGTAGTTTTAATTCAGTGGTGATTTTAACGCTGGCATATATTTTTAACTTAAATGTTTATTGTATTAACCGCATTCGTACGTGGGACCAATTCTCCCATTCATCGTTGTCACTGAGTTGAATTGCTGCCATCTTACAGCGTTTATGTTCTACTCAACATTTTACTGTTCGGGAAACTGTAATAAATATCTTCAAGTGAACTGTGTTTGATTCTGTTCAGTGTATGATTTACTTCCCATCGCTGTGTCTCCAGACTACAAGGAAATTGAAGTAAGGATGTTCATTCATGTTTAACCTATTTTTAGTTACTTCCCACATTAGTTGCATGGCAGTCTGTGCTGGGTTGATTGGAATAAATTTATTTTAGTTTACCGGTTTACATACATTTGGGCGCCTCCGCCATTGTCGTTTATTTTCGCATTGCATTACACACTACTACCGCACTAGAATGTATTATTACGTGATCGCTATACACGTTTCATTCAAAACACGTTTCGAACTTTCTTATCCTCTCTGAAACAGACACATCTGCACGTATATATGTGTGTGTTTGTGAACCCTGGTCAGCCTTTTTATATTAAAGAGATTTTCCCTTACCTTAAGACGGAATAGCTAAACCTAGGCTTGTGTGCTAAGTGAGCCTCAAATACCCCTAGGAAAGTAATTTTCTAGGTAAGTATATAAAGGAAATGAGTGATGTCACAGCGATCTCTTATATAGAATCTCTCGGTCATGTAAATATGAAGTTGTCTGTCGTCCTCTGTTCTCGTGTGCGTTGACCCAGTCCTGATTATTCAATAAGAGTGTTTTCCAGATCTCGTCGATTAGTTAGGACCTTAACATACTCAACTGGGGAAAAGTCAATGATACGGCATCATATGTATGATATGAACTGAATACTGGCAACAGAATTCACATGACATTTCTTGTAGTGTTTCTTTGGGATTCCAGTCGTTCCGGCTGTTACTCTCAGTAGACTTCATATAAAAACTTTCCTTCTCTCATAAACTCTGGAATAAGATCTGCTTTACCGAGTCATTGAAACTGAAAGCAAAACTTCCATTCTCGTGGGATCCACTTTGCGTCTATCAAAAAGCGTAAACCTCAAGTATTCCTCTAAGTAAGACTGAAATGAAAACAAATAGAAAACCAACTTTCTATACGGGCAAATTAAGTTGAGCATTCAAACTATTAAAACGTACGTACAGACGCTTAGAAACACAGAAGGGCAATTATGACTTACAGGAAACTTATGCAGAACAAGAACAAAAGCATAATTAACACTTCTTCAATTTCACAATAAATAAAAAAGTTACCATTTTAACGCAATAAATTTGTAATCAATTGGCAATAGCATGGCAATGTTACAATTTTAATGCAGTCCTGACATCTTAGAAACAAAGTTAATTGCAGTCATATAATGCTTTTTTCGGCCGTTCGACACACACACAGAGAGAGAGAGAGAGAGAAAGAAAAGGAAATTATCAGCATGCCATACTAATTAAAGTTTTGAATGAAAACACTGCAAACATATGTCTAGACCTCCATACTTACTCCGGCCATAATTCCTGGTGACTGTGGTCTTTATTGTTAACACTGATATTGTGTCTGTCTCTTCTTAGTTAACTTTTTAACGTTTCGACCGATCTGCACATAACTAGCCTTATTTCTAGGACCCTGTGGATTATGCAGGACATCTTCAAATGTTTCTTATTGACCCCATTCCCTCAATTTCACAAATACATTTTGCGGTTGCGATATTTTCTTAGCATTACATTCAATCTAACTTTGCATTTCGATTGCAATTGGATTTTTGGTCTATCACATCAACATTAAGTTTTTGAAGTTCTCGATTTAAGTTTTGCACTCTCTATATAACAATACTTTTCCCTATTTCTTGTCATGATTATAATTTTTATGAGCTTATTTTGACTGTTTTTAAACAATCACGATGCAATTGCGGAATTCAGAAACACAATGCATGTCAATCAAATAGCAAACTCAGTGCAGAATAAGAATGTTTCCGAAATGTTCTGATTGAAAACAGAAATTATAAAATCAAAATCGAATACTGTACAAGAAAAGTAATTCTAACATAAAAAAAATAAAGTTAGAAAAATTGAAGCACGTATTGGTAGTGTGTTCCACATTATATTTACAATGAAGATTTACGTTCCATTTATTAGGGTGCAAATACAAACTTTTATACTTTTAAGTGACTGTAAACAATCTTTTAGGGCCCGAACGTCTATCGTACAGACATTTTAGTGCTTGGATATTGATTGCAGTTGTAAATTGCCACCTCTATTCTCACTAGCTATTCATACAAGAAACCTGGGCATCTTAACAAGTTAAAGACAGTTTAAAAATATATATATTCTCAGTACAGCAACAATATTTCTTTAATACTACAATTGAAATATTAAAGTTGCGAGATACACACACAGAGACAAAACCCGTGACTTAGAGTGGTAAGTACTATTACAAAGATCATAGAGACTTGAAACAGATAATTTAGACCTTTGTTGTTCGGCGCATTTCATATGTTTTCTATTCATTTGCAAGTCCATATGTGTCATCTTCGATTCTTATTCATACTACAAAAGCTCTTAATTGAAGTTAATTTATCATCAGCATTCTATTTACCTATTTCCAGGGCAGTGTTTGCCTATATCATAGGTATGAGAGACAGTTCCATAGTTCGGAGGTTACATTCTCACAACAGGATCCCCTAAATAGCATAGCTGAAAAGTATACTAAAGATGAAATATTTTTCTCTAAATTTCTCTAAATTTGTTTTCTGGTAACATATAAATTTTAATTAATACATCTAATAAAGAGAAGAATCTATGGTCTTCAATTTGTCATGCAAAATTTATAAAGCTTAAAAAGGATAAAATTTCATTAAAATACACTAACAACTTATGCACGTATGCCAATTTTATAAGAAAGTTGGCCCTTTTATCATCATTTCTGATCGCTGTTTCATTTTGTATAACCATTTTTGACTGTGTACATAATTCGAACCCAGATAATTGTAGCTGTCATGTTGTTAAATTATGGTGTCTTTTCATACTCTTTTTTTCTTATTTTAATAAAATGCAGGAGGGGGGTTTCTGAGAAAAATTACGTAAATTTTCTGTAAAAAAGGTCATCATATATCGTATTTCCGCTCTCAAATCCTTCTACATTATTTCGGTTAACTGTTATTTTTGCAAAATATTGAACATACTCAACGTTTACCAGTCGCTAAAGAATATCCTCAATATTTCTTTTAAGTACTCTTTATTCTACCTATAAGAGAAAAAGGATATCAGGTACGGATTCTCCCCTAGTAGCCTTCCTAATTAACTATTTAGGTAAAATACAAAGTAACTAAAATTTCAAACTTCTGCCTCTTAAGATTAGCATATCAGTTGATTAAAACCAGTGCAAAATTTGAAACCGCCCGAAACTTTCCCTCCAGATTCCTCGGGCAGACTTTTCCTGCATTACTTAACAGTTAATCTCCTCGCTAAAGATAATACAATTCCGACGCGCAAATCGTTTAGTAAGAAATTGAAACGGACAATCTAATTCAAATTTTCTCAATACTTTCCGTTTACAAGAAAAGTAATTTGTGTTCGAAAATTGAATGCAGATTAAGTATCGAACACTTTTTTTTTTTTCTTTTTTTTTTTTTTTTTTTTTTTTTGGGGGGGGGGGTCTCTCCGTATACCCGAGTGGCCTTAACTCCAGCAATTGTAGAAGTGTGTGTTATTAGTTGAAAAACTTTGCAAAGAATTGCTTTTAAAAAAAAAATCTGCATAGTGTAGTGACTTATTTTTTTAATATAGTATATAACTTTGTTTCTAGGTGAGATGTTTGTATGTAGTTGCATGTATTTTAAACTGTCCTTTTAAGAGAGCATCTATCTGGCCGTGTTCATATTATAGTAAAGTTTTCATTTTACTCTCATGAAATGTACTTACACTATTCTATTTTTTTAATGAGAAGTACCTAAGGTGTTTTGCCCTTTATTTAAAACGAAATATCTGGGTTTCTGTAAGGGAGGAGTAGCACGAATAATCGAAAAATACAGATGATCCTATTTCTATTAATTTTTTATTGTGTTTTCAAAATATAATACAATACTTGCTTTTCTATTTTATTAATTAAATTTATGTATGTAATCCGATATTTTAAAAGTATTGTTTTTATACATGGATATCGGAAGAAATTTGCAAGCAGTTTTTAATAAATTATGTACGTATATTTTTAATAAAGGTTTCAGATTTTTTTCTGCACCGATAATCCGAACATAGAAAATAGAGAGTAATCTGTATGTTTGCAGGCAGTTTTTAATAAATTATGTAGGTATTTTTTTAATAAATTTTTCAGATTTTTTCTGCACCGATAATCCGAACAGGGTTAATAGAGAGTAGACTGTGTGTATAAAGCGGTCTTATTTTGCTCAGAGTTGTACTTGAGGTCTTCTCTCTTACAAATGAGGTGTACTGAGAATATTTCTCCCTCCTTTTAAGAATGAACTCTACGTAAAGTATTCAAACTTTCTTGAATGAAATGCGCTCACGCATGGATAGATTTCCTTTTTTTTCTATTTAATGAAATATACTGATAATGTTGCTTCCCTCTTCGAAAGAGAGTTTTAAAAAAATCCCTACCTTTTGAATGGAACATAGTTTGATTGTTCCTTTCTTCTATTTCGAACAAAATGTAAAAAAATCCCATCTTCCTTGAATGAGATCAAGTTAAAATATTCCCTCTATCTTTTCTTTTTTAAATTCAGTTTACTTACAATGTTTCCTTGGTACTTTAAACTTCATTTCTAAAGAGATTTGTAGCATAAAATGAACAGTGAATGTATAATCATGAAAGTCAAAATATTATATATATATATATATATATATATATATATATATATATATATATATGACGCGTTGGTTCTCGCATAATTTTTCCCTAAATAATTATTCTAAATAGCAGTCAACAAACATAGGCCTGTGGCAAAGAAAGACTATTAAATTACATCTAAGAACTTTATTAACTAACGTTAATTAGAAATCAATTCAATCCGCGCCAAGATTCATCTCTCACCTCGCGACGCGACCAAGTCCGGCGGCGGACAACTCTAATCTCTATCTGCTAAAAATCCTTTGTTTCAAGTCCGCGCAAAACCCTGTGACGTCTACACCGAAGATGTGGATAGGGCGTGGTTAACCCGTCAATCAGGTTTGATTCTATTTTTAAACTCCATGCGGAATTTCCCCGTTTTTGACTCTGTTGCGCGTCTCGTAATATGAAAAACAGTGACGTTTGACGCCACAAATTAGATCTACTTTTAAGCCCCCTTTTAATTATCTTAACTATTCTCCTCTCTCTAATTAATGCTTAACTAACTAACTAACTAACACACACACACACACACACACATATATATATATATATATATATATATATATATATGGTGCCATTCGGTTAACTTGCTCTTAAATCAGTATGCGGCATTAACACCACAAATAATGTTGTTAATTAAACACATTTATTATTTCTTGATTAAGCATAACTATGTACATATTTACGAAATCCCAAGCGGGAAACAAGTCCATTCAACACTTATATCGTACAAAGTCCTGTGACTCTCTCACCTAGCCCAGAGCCTGCACAAAGCTTTATCCAATCACAAAGCATAGTACCAAGGATGCTAAAAGGTGGCAAGCGGTGATTGACCCATCAGCTAGCTGTCGCTGCTCGCTGAACTCACAAACTGTTGCGACGCGGAAAACATCTATTTGAGAAATTTTAGGTTATCACCTTAATATGCATTACACATACATATATATATAGTAAAACTTTTCTCACCGGCCACCCTTATTCAACTGCTACCCCTCTAAACGGCCATATTTTGTTCAGAGTCAATTAAAGACTTCATAGAGCGAATAATTATGGAAGCGATATGGAGCGAGTGATTATGGAAGAAACTTTTTCGGAACCATTACTAGCTGCCATGGAGAAATATATATATAGTATACAAATGTAAATTACTTAAATAGGAAACAAAGAATGAGTAAATGAATTTTAGGCGTTAAGCTGCTCTTAAAAATATTTACGATATAATAGATATTTAATATATATATATATATATATATATATATATATATATATATATAGAGAGAGAGAGAGAGAGAGAGAGAGAGATAGATATAGATAGATATATATATATATTCAATATCTATATATATATATATATATAGAGAGAGAGAGAGAGTATGTATCACTTCAAAGATCCTAAAAGTTTTTTTAAATTCCTTTTAAAACCGTTCATTTTTAAAAGTATTAAATTTTCAATTTTGAAATGTACAGAGAAAGGATAGCAGAATATCAAAACGTATTTGCTCCTGCCCTTTAATATCAAATGTACGATTTTCATTATTTTTCTTACATTACCTTAAAAATATTTCACGTTCTGCATCAAAATAAAATTCTTTAGATTTGATACATGAAGTTAAAAAGCGTAAGGGATAATCACCTAAATCAAAGTATGTTTTGCTTTGTATGTGTAAGCGCGAAAATATTTTTTCCATGCAAAATTTCTATAAAGACAATTATAACTTGGAGCCATTTAAACGAATTCGTACTCCCCCAATCAATCCCAAAGTATTATTTTTAAGTACATGTTGAGTCGTCTTATAGTTTTGTGACATAAATGGAATTGCTAAGGAAATTTCTAAACAACTACTTAAATTAAGCAAGATTTATATCGATACATTTTGTGTGTTAGAAAAATGAAGTTTTTTTATTGTTCACAACTGAAAGAGAAAGTACTTTTTTTTATTAATAAGAAAAACAAAGGATCATGTTTTAAGTAAACTTGAAGACGTCTATTGTTTAACAACAATACTGATTTTTTAATAAAATCTTAGCTGATTAATTAAAAGTTGAATGAGCAACAATTTTCTAAGTAAGAATTATCGATGTATTTGTGATACTGATAAATGAAGGTTCTTCTGCTAAAAAGTAAAAGATAAAATAAGTGAGAGTTAATAGTTAAAATATTTCAATGTATTTCTTTTAAGTGAAATGTTTGAATTTTTTTTAAAGAAGAATTTGTTTTTAAAAATAAAGTAGATATGGCAGCCAAATTAAAGAACAAGCCGTCTGTTGTTAAGCATGGATCGAACTGGACTCTTGACCAATTAGGAGGTCACTGCTCCTTTACGACCTCATTTACTGTCCCTGTATTCTTCAAAGTCATTCCCACATTTTAACCATGTATTTAACTTTTGTATGTACATATCTACATTTTATTTTGATGTTTAACAAAAGTAATTTCAAACGAAAACTGCGGGTTCATTTATTACTCCTGAATATCATTATTATATATTTTACATCAGTACGTCCATGACCTATATGTGAACATATCAGTCCAAACACATACATTTATAACTGAGAAGTTGCAGGGTGCAGTGATTTATAATACAGAATCGATGTTGCGCTGCAAATACTTACATACTATTACACAGTACATTTTCTATTTTTATGAAATACAAATTTCTCACTAATATTGTTTCATAGAAAAGGATTTGAGTAAAATCCGTTGAAGGAAGCAGAAATCAAAGTTATGGCATTAAAACATCTTAGCGTTGTCAGTGATGAAGACCCAAGTTTTATTACTGAAACTGATTCTTTAATAATTACTGATACAATGCCTTCAAACAGTGAAAATGATGCATAGTTTAAATATGAGATGTTTAATGAATCACATATGCTTCACGGGCGTAATTATGAATGCTCATTATGACTCATATGGTGCATCCACATATAAACAGAGCGCATACGCAGTAAGTACCCCCCCCCCCCGACTCCTCTAGACACATTTTGGGGTCGATTAGTCAAGCTCCTTCCCTCCTGCTAGTCCAAAGCGAAGTGTGAATTAACACTAGACTGTCTTCCAGACATTCCCCCATTTAGATTCCCCCCTCCAATGTCCCTCGTGTCTCTTTGATGAACTGTAAAAAGACCGCTCTTTCTGAGGGATCGCCGGAAAGCGATGCAGTCCCCTGCCCCATAAATAACTGTTTTCCCCGCAGAATTCTCTGCAGTTCTCGATGTGTGTGGAAGCCTTAATATGGCAAACAGGGATGCTGAAAGTGATATAACAATTTCCTATTTGAAATCAATACTCGAATGGGGTTTTCTTTTAACTAATTTTAAGGAAAATAATTTGATGTTCTTATAAATGGAAACACTCTAGCTAACAATCAGAGAACAGAGCTCGGAGAGTATATATTGTCAAAACACTTTAAATAAATTACTTTTAAATTTTCTTCCTAGAAAAGTTAATCTTGTTTGCATGTATGCATGCATGCATGCATGCATAGTCATACTAAATGAACATCAGCACAGGTAGAGAAATTTCTATTCATTAACGCTTTACTCTCAAACTTACGCACTACTAAAACTCGAGGAATCAGTTTAATGCAGAGCAGGGAACGTGTTAAAATAATTTCTTGTTTGAAACTTAAAACTCTGATGCTTTTTAGCGCTTAGGTGCTATTGTTATTGCTTTTAGATTCGTGTTTCTGCATTTTTCATGTTCGTCAAAATTTCCAATAAAACAAGTGATATTGCAGTACCTTGGCGACGTTAAACAGAGGTGGAAAAAACAATCAATTTAATCAATAACTCCTTGGAACTTATTTAAAATCTTAAATTTAATTTTTTATAGTTGTTTTATTTAGTTATTATTTTATTTTTCTTTAAACTAATTTTTATGAAAAGAAATCATGTAATATTCTGAAAAATGGAAATGCCCAGTATCTGGTTATTAGAAAACGAAATTGAGTGGGTGTAAATTGTAGGGAAAAAAATTTCAGGTAGTCTCTTCTAACGAAACTACCGCGGGTTATTAACGTAGGATTACTTACCGTTGCTTACCTCTTTTGTATGTATATATGTATCTCTCTCTCTCTCTCTCTCTCTCTATATATATATATATATATATATATATATATATATATATATATATATATATATATGACGAGCCTGGTTATTATGGCGGCCCGAAGCGTGCTCTTTATATCATAAATCCCTCTTAACTCCTTAATACTTATTAATAATTATGCAGTCAGTGAAGTAAGGCCTGTGGCAAAGAACTACAAGTAAATTACATCTAACTAGTTTATTTCCAAATAATAACCCCCTCGGTTCAATCTGTAATTAACGTCCAAGGAATTCATCTCTACCCTCGCGACACGTGACCGTACTGCCGAGGAATCTCCCGCCTTCTGCGTGAATTCGTTATTGTTTTAGACCATCTAAACTTATCGCGCATGCGTGTGACGTTTACACCGAAGATGAGGCAGAGGCGTTACCACGAACTGTCACTCAAATCCAACGGGAATTCCCCCGATTTTCTCGACGCGCTCCGAAATGGACACGAGAATAGTGGCGTTCGGCGCCAATAAATAAATTAATCCCGAAGCCCCCTTTAAATTTAAATTAATTATTCTTTTCCCAATTATTTCCTCATATATATATATATATATGTGTGTGTCTGTGTGTGTGTGTGTGTGTGTGTGTGTCAAAATTTTGAGACATCTTGGTACTTTCCTGTTTTAACTTGTCGAAACGATAGACTGGGTTTGGCTCGCTGCCAAAATTATAACTCACGAGGACGGATGGACGGACAGTTTTAGCGTCTGAAATTTTCCTCTCCGCAGGACCGTTATGGAGAAACGTAATCCTACGTTTAAAAAAAATCTGTGTTTAGAAATGGGAATTTCTTTTAAAAAATTTAATTTACCCTCCCTCAAATTAATCACAGTCAATCCATAAAATTAATCATAGTTAGCATGCATGCGTGATATATCAAGATGCCGACAAAAAGTGTATGAGCTTAGATTCAGAAATTTCTATTCGTTAACACTTTGTAACAATTTACCCTCACATTTACGCTGCTATGGCTGTTCCTAAGGCAAGAGGAATAAATTCAAAGCAGAGCAGTCCGACAAGCAGGGAGTATTTGTTTGGCATAGTCTGTGCCTTATTTGCTCAGTCCTCATTCATCAGCCTTTCGGAAGCCACTCACTTCGTCTCAGGTGTCTCGTAGGAGAGAGAAAACTAATTGTGATAAATGTTGTCTGGACTTTGTTCTTTTCAGTCAATAAATGCCTCCACAGGGGAAATTTACGATCTTTTATTAGCACTCCTCACGCCGTGTTATTTGCACGTATAACTATGGAGAAAGCTTCGGGAGGCTTTACCTTCGATATTTCGTATTTACATCACCACGACGGTCGTGGAAAATCAAAATAAATTATTTATCAGCACATGAAAGTTATCACTCTTTAAATATTTATAATTGAAGAGGAAAATTGTTAAATGATCTGATCTGTAAGTGAGAGTTTCTGGCTGGGTGTAGATTAGAGTGTGTGTTTTTTCTTTCTTCCAATGCGGAGGCACTTTTTGTGAGACATTTCGCTTTTTGTTATTCATCACGAATACTATCTGGCTTTTTCATTATGGATGCACCATTTAGGTGAGCCAGTATTGCTGCCTACGGGGGGACAACCCGGTAACGACCAGGCCTTGTTTGGGATTTGAACCCAAGCCCACTGCATGGGAAGCTCACGACGGTAACCACTACACCATGTGGGCGGCTACAGCAGATTAGTGTATAGAACGGAGTAATTTTATGAAGAAAATATAATACTGGAGTAACATACAGGGTGTTCCAAAATTCGACCGACAAATTCAGAGGGGTGATAGTAGGCATCAAGACGAGCAATAATCACATAGGAAAGTATGACCGGAAACACAAACCTGACGCTGGAGGGCGCTGTTTGCTTAATCGGACCGTACCTCTTACCAACCCTACTAGATGGCCGAAAATATCGCATTTTTTTGGAGAAGGTAGAAAACTCAAAAACAAAACAGAATCACTTAGGAATGTATGACCGAAAACGCAAACCTGATCAGCTAGAGGATAAACAAGCATGCAGAAATGTTCATCTTTGTTTATCCTCTAGTTGATCAGTATTATTGCTCATCTTGATACTTACTATCACCCCTCTGAATTTGTCGGTCGAATTTTGGAACACCCTGTATTCTTAATAGATACTGATTAGATAAAATAATAGTAATTAGTCAATACTAATATGTGTATTCGTTACTGAAATAAAAGCATTGTCCCCCCTCCCCCCCCCAGTGTTTTTGCCTCAAGTTCGAAAACAATTAATAATGCAATTAAATGGGTTTAATAAATTAACGTTTCTCTTAAAATAGCGTCAATAAATCATTCTGAACCGAATTGTTCAGGCCGAACATGGTGCCGAACTTAACAGTTCGGCATCATGAAATGAAATTCATGTACAGTAAAACCCCGTTTATCTGGCCCTCGTTGATTTGGATCTCTGGGTAATCCGAATCAGATTTTTAGACATTATTTTTATTTAATGTTCACATTAGATAATAATTTTTAACTGTGATAGCAAGATCGTAACTACAAGTACGCCAAATATTCGCCTTTTAGTTTGATTCAATGCACAGTTCCTGCATAGATTGTACAATAAATTATGGTAATAAAATGCTTTTGTTCAGTTTGAAAAAGCTTTACTAGACTTACCAATTCTTTGTTAAAAAATGATGTGAAAAGTTATTTTTATATTTTTTATCTCTTGTAAACAATACTATGTAATTTTGTTACAAAACATAGTTTTTTTTATCGTAATAAACGGTAAGTTTGCTTAAGGATTTTGTTTTGCTTATTACCCAGATTATCCGGATTTTCGAATGTCCGGATTGCCTGTGATCCCAGTTAGTCGGGATAAACGAAGTTTTACTGTACCTGATCAATAAAAGCTGAAAATCCAAAGGAAAAGCTGAATTCTTCTCAGTTAAACCTGGGAAATCGAAAGCCTTTCAACACTCTGACGATTAAAATTATGAATATTTGCTAAGATAGTGGTACAAATGGTGAATGCAGTGACCCCATATTTAGAGTTTTGTCTGAAAGAATGGTAGCTATCAAAAAAAAAATTATTTCCTATTTTCGCCGACAGATGGCTCTCGTACGTTAAGACAGATGATGGTTTGGTTTGATTTGGAGCGCTACTGTCAACTTTTACTACAGTTAAAGCGCGAAACTTTAGCTGTTCGCACTTTAACTGTAGGGCTAATTAGACCGGGACCTACAGTTTAAAGCCGATTCCAAATGGCTACAAACATCCATGCGAACAGTGGGATTCGAACCCACAGGATATGAACTAAATGCCAGCGCCCAAACCATTCGGCCAGTACCTGGCTCTGAGACAGGTGACAAAATTGATGGTTGTGCAAATGGTGAGACGAGATACAGACAGAGAAGAAAATGACTGATATATTTCCCATATGCCAAATCAATGAAAAGTAACTTATTTCTCATGTAAATTGTTTGAATCATACGTCCTTCAGCCGTAAGATTCCTGGACATCTGACTGACTTAAGACCACATAACTTTACCATATAACTTTCTTAAGTTATGTGGTAGGGAGAGTCAGAAGCCGTCTGGCCTCGAGATTCAATGACTTTCATATTGCGAAGTTAACATTATAGTGAATGAGTAGGGAATGATTAATTCAATAACTTATTCTGCCAGATTGTTTGTGAATAGATACGCTAAAAGATTTAACGTTGCAGATGTAGGTTAAACAGATCTTAACAATTTTAATTTACTTGCAGTTTAGCTGAGTTTAGCTGCTAGGTCAACATTGTTTATTTACTTAGTTTAGGTTGTACAACTAACAAGAACAGATTTTCAGGATAGAAATAAACTTTAATAATCATATCGGGTTTTGAGTGGATGAATGATCCGCAGATCACACACTTGTTAGCTATCACAATTTTGCAGCTCTCGAGAGAGGAATATGCTTTCTAAAATTCATACTTTCTCCCCAGAACTTTTGGATTTATAGATTAAACAAATGCGTTATCCTCGTCCTTCTACAGCAAGCTCGTTTGCACAAATGTCGTTGTGATTTTTATACCCCGGAGATAATGTCACATTAGAGTGGAGGCGAAAATGCCAACAGAATTTATGTCTTCCCTCCAAGCATTTTTGTAGCATCGCAGTAAATGACAGCAGGGTGCTTCAAAATACATCATTTAGTTATAGAGGTTGTTGTCTGGTTAAGAGAGCTATGGTCAACTTTTGCTACACAAGGGCTAATCAGACCGGGACCTACAAGCTGATTCAGAACGTCTAAAAGCATCTATGTCAACAGTGGGGCTCGAACCCACGGGCTCTGGGACCGAATGCCAGCGCCATAGCCCTTCGGCCATTACTTCAACAGGAATCCCGACTGATGCTTGTGATACACTGTTGTTTGGATATATTACTTTATTTTTTAATTTGTAAAATAATTGCTTCTTGTTTCAATGGTTTGGTAACTTTTTTTCTCTTTTTCTTGGCAATGGCTAGGTTGTTCAAGCGTAGTTAGTTTATGTATAAGTTTTTTTCTTCGTAGTTTTGAATCCGCATCAAACTGCCTGCAAATGTTAAATAAATAAGTAAATAAGGAAACTGGGACCATGGGGTAACTGGGCCATCTCCTTCCAGATTTTTCCTTTACATATTAGGTGAGAATTCCACTCTGTTGTGGTAACACTGGTAAGTAGAAGTCAACAAAACAACATCCATTTTGTCTTCAGCGTTGGTAATTGCCTTGAAAAATTATTTTTTCTTTTTCTAGATATACAAGCATTGGGCCCAGTTACCTAGTCACAGATTCTGTTGTTTCCTATGAGAAATAGACCTGGGTGATCCACTTACCCCATTTATCAGGGGAACTGGTCCCACCTGTATTTAAAAATATATACAATATTTGTAAATAATATATATTTAATAAAAATCAATATCATAGCTTAAACAGACTCCCTAAGACTTACTAAAATGCATGTAATACAAAGATGTTTGAAAATTATACATGTTAGTATAATTTTAATGTGTTAAAAGTCTCTCTATTCTAATGAAAAGTAACTCCCGCTGCCACCGCTGTCAAAAGCTTGTCACGCTATCTCCTCCGAAACCGCTGGGGGTATGGGGTCGAGAGCGATACCAATGGATGCAGAAAAATGGGGGAACCAAAGTAAGACATGTCTCATCTTCGTCGGACTTTAAGTTTTTTCTTTTTATTTTATGTTTTGTGGGAAAATATTGACTTTTTCATTTTCAGATTACGATTACTCGCCGAAAAATGATCATATAATTTTGATCTTTTTACAATCTAAGACTACAGACATTTCTCTTTCAAACTAGACCTCATTTGTTTAAAAATATTGTGAAACAGACTAGTATTTTCATAAAAAAATGAAACACAGTTTTTCAAGAAATATCGTCCCATATGTGGATGTAATGTCGATGCTCCTCGAGTTTTTATCTTACAAAGAAAGTATTTACATCATCTGGAAGCTGAAAGCTTTCTTATTCATATAAATCTCATTTCAAGTCTCTATCTTAAAATTTCGATTTTTAATTGAATTTTAAAGCTGATAATTCAATAGTGATGAAAAGCCCTTCGCATAAGGGTCGCAACAGTAAATGGATGGAAGCTGTTACATTGCCCGAGATTCACCCCTATGTATCTCGGTTTTAGCCCTAACAGAGGAGTGATCGTAGCGAGCCTAGGGGCGAAGTCCCTTGTATAGTATATAAAAAGTTGAAAATCTATAGCCCAGTTACCCCAACTTACCTTAACTGGATACATGATTTAATGTCTGTCGTTATTGCCTTTAGTCCGCGTCGACTGCTGTTGTTACGATGGGATGACAAAGAGTCATCATGATGTAATGTCATAGAAAAGGTTCTTGCACGGATATTTATATATTGTTGCGAAGTGGCTGCATTATAGCAGTAGTGTCATGGGACGTCACTGCAAACATCACTGTTACACTACAAAGTAATGTTTCGCTATCGTTGTCACGATATCGTACACTTAGCCTCAAAGTCAGGTGCCGCGAAGCTCACTCATGGCTCTACAGAAACGGATTTCTAATCTTAAACCTTCAAAAAAAAATTGCAGTTTTGATTTGATTGGAAGGACATTTTAATCGCATGAAATATGAAACAAAAGCTCAATGCATTTATAGAGATTTAGAAAATACGAAATACAATGCATAGTGACATTGCAATAGGGGGATGCTCTAACAAAGGATGACTAAGGATTTAATTTTAACAGATATGCAATATAGCAAAAAAAATGTAAATCAAATATGTCTATTCATTAGCTCTTAGAAGAAATTAAGACACATATAAAAGTCCTAGAGGCTTTTCATCTTCATGTGGAACAAAGTGAATGCAGTATTCTGACACACAATCAGTATTTGTTTGGCATTCTTCATGCCCTATTTATTCAGGCCTCGTTCATCAGCCTCTCGGAAGCCACTTACTTCGAATCAGATATTTAGAGAGCTAATTGTGATGAATGTCGCTCTGACTCTGTTCTTTTCTTGCAATAAATGCCTCCGATGAGTAAATTTACGGTCTTATTAGCATTCAGTGCACCATATCGCTTTCACGCGGGACGTTGAATCGCTTATATTTTGCATTTTCTGCTATTAACTATGCATAAAAATGAATTTTTAAAAATTTGCATTCATTACAAAGGCCCTAGAGTATTCATTAGTCTCATTTTATGATTAGGGAATAATAGTTTTAACAATAAATTATCGTTTTTCAAAGGAGGAAATTTATGGATGAAAGGATATTACAACTAGTGGAAATGGTGCACAAAATCAAAGGCTTTGCGGTAACAGATTTCGGTAAAAATTAATCTTTTCACTAAGTAGAAATTGTGATCTTCTTTTTTTCGCTGTTCCCCATAAAAGTTGATCGTGGCATTGTATTGTAAGGACTTTGCCTAAAAATAAGACTGACAGCCGTTAAGATTACTAATGCTTTTATTAGCATTCTAGATTAACATCAGGCTATATACAGTACAACTATATACAAAGTAATATTTAAGTTACAAAATAAAATGAGTTTGGAACATCATTATGAGTTGGTTGACTTCTCAGGATTCCAGCCGTTCGGGGATCCTCTTTCAAGATCACCTATCACCTAGAAAAAGTAACTGACGACTACTCACACCCGCTCGCGTGTCGAGTAGATATCTTTCATTCTTTCTTTCTGGGGGAAAGGTGTCGAACACGCCCTGTCCTTTACAGTTCATCACTCAAGTGGTCCCTGGGCTCTGGCCGGCCTGCAGCAAGCATTGTCATCGGAACGACATTGTCCGAAAAGGGGGAATTTTCCAAAAGGAAGCTCCTTTGTAGAAATAGTCAGTGGAGTCCATATCTCAGGTCTTTCTACCACTAAACGGCAAAGTCACCTTGGCGGCGCGGTTGAAACGCGGTAGATACCAAAGGGGTGCGCGCTCTCTTGAAATCCACGCGAGGAATTTCGAAGTCATTACAGTATATGCAGCACGTCAGGATGTAAATTGCATGTGTAATTTTTTTTCTTTTTATTGAAACACAAAGTATCATAATACGTTTGATGAAACTAAATCGCATCCTCTCCTGGCCGTATCAGGCTTTTTTTCGTCCCACGATTCCTCCTATGTGGAATGAACACTTGCATGAAGAGGTAGGTATGAAGACGTCTAGTTATGTTGGTTGTTTGGTTGAGAACGCTGTGGTCAACTTTTGCTACACTAAGAATAATTAGACCAGGACCAGTCCCTCTGTGTAGTCAGAGAGGGTGAGAGAGGATACAATCCCCCCCCCAGATGTCTTCTCTGGGGATACTCTTTCAAAATCGAGGTGGCACCTGGCCAAAATCAGATTCTGACCCCTGTTGTGCCATAATAAACCGGAGCTGCACCCCTCAGCCTGCTAGCCTATATGGACCTAGTCTAGAATACTTCCGACCAGTGGGAAATAGAAACAAAAACAACAGACCAGGACCAACAGCTTGAAGCCGATTCCGAACGACTCTAAACATCTATGCCAACAGTGGAACTCGAACCCACAGGCTCTGGACCGAAAGCCAGCACCCTTGTCTTTCGGCCATCGCTCAGCGCGAGTAGTTAGGAGCTTGTCAATTCTGAATTAGCTGTAGTAAATGGCCATCATTTACGAACGCGTGCAATCTGAAAGGAATGATCAGACAAAATTACTTCTTCTACTCGATTATTGCTTGGTTTTGACTGAGATACAGTCAAGGAACAACGGCAGCAAAAAGCCGTGATAAGAAATACCTAACAAAATATACAAAGGTTTTTTTCTAGTTTACCAGCTATAGATTACTATTTTCGAAGTATTTCGGTTAAATGGGTTCTCGTAAAAATGTTGTAAATGTTTATTACAGCTCTAGGATGTATTTTTTCTATGCAGGTACTATTGTTATCCCTGACAGATTTGCGCTGTTGCCTCCGCCAAAATTTCTTATATAACTAGTAATAAAGCAATACCCTGGAGATGAAGACAACATAATAAATTTTATCAATTACACCTAGGTGTGTAGTTAAAATTTCGAACCGAGTTTTTTTTATAGTTTTTATTTTGCATCAAATTTTCTTCACTCACTTTATTATATATGCAAACTAATAAAATTTAGTTTGTTTTTTAAAGCAGTTTGAGAGATTTACTACCCTTTTTTAGTATAAAATTCCAATTTATATTATTTTTTGGAAGTCATAATAATAAAATAGGAGAATATAGTTAATCTCTCTGTGCCGTGTCTATAATAAAACGTACATTGAGGTGTTCAATTTCTATGAATAAACCTAAATTTAAAATCGCAGTTAAATATTGTATCCTTTTGCTGAACAATTTCTAATATTTTCCACGGCGGATGAAATGCTAAACGTTTCTATGCTTTTGTGTACTCTTCAAAAGGCTGTAATATTTTCCTCGAGAAGTAACTTGCTGTGAAGAAAAGAAGTCTTAAAAAAGTCATAGAATAAGTTCCAGTTTCCTCCTACTGAAAGTAGCGAATGGAATTGCCTAAAGGCATTTCCGCTTGTAGAGTACGGAACTTAGCTGAAAGCCTCGAAATTTCATTTCCATTGCTATTAAGGGTAAAGGCAGTCAGTCCTACAGTTTAAAGCATTTTCGAATCAATATTTTCTGCGAAAATTCTTGGAAATATACCGAAAATAAGTTTGCTTGGAACTGAAAAGTGGTATTTTCTTCAGATATCCGCCAGCATTTATTCTAAACAGGATTTTCTTTCGTATAAACGCCAAACTCGACATGAAATAGAGTGGGTATTGAAAACAAATTTCGTAAGACTTTCTAGAAAGTTTCGGCGGTTCTTTCCGCATAGTAAGATATTAAGTCCACCATTTTATCAACATGCGCATGTCTCAAATGTAAAGATTATTTTTTGTCATCACAGCTTCATTTACCGATTGTGAATAAAACTGCAATTGGCCCTTCTAACAGTTGATTTCCTACTTCTGTATGCAGTTATTTGTTTAAAATTCTAAAGCTTAGTGTCAGAATAATGTTCCTTGAAGGATTTTTAATCCAAATTAATACTTTATATAATCGTTTATGAGAGATTGTGCCAACAGTAATTCTTCTGATATGCGAAATTTGAAATGTTTTTTACTTGTCATTCTCGTGTTATTTAATCGGTTTATAATTGTTAAGGATACCAAAAAATCTGGGTTAGTTGATGTATGCAAGGAATTATCGTGATACTCTTTCCATCTTTCTTACTTTTCCGCGTGCTGCCGTTGCATTGTGCTAAAGTTCTGGTCTGGTGACACTCACGTTGCGGGTTCTATCCCAGGCGGTGTCGCTTACTTTTCAAAATTTCCCTTGATGCTATCTTTAGCTTTCCCCCTTGGAACTATACAATCACCTCAATACGAAAATGTATAACCCTGAAGAGGGTCTATTTTATATAATTATTAGCACTTCTTATTTGAGTACGTCTTAACATCATTTTACTGCTATGGGCAATTCTCCTTTCTTAATATTTTTAATACCATAAGAGGGGGTTTCTTTCGTGACGGATTTTAAATTTTTTTTCTATTCCAACTGATCAGTTTTAAAAGCAGCCCAAAACGAACAATTGCAAAACATTGGTATATATTTTCCTTACGTAGTAATGTAATGCGCTTACCCGAATCTTTAATTACCATTGAGAAATTAAATTCAAAATGGGTCACAAAATTGCCCCGAACGAGTGGGACTACTTTGTGACATCTGTGTTTTCACCTTGAAATCCAAGAGGAAAAATTACTCGACACAAAGTTAGGCAGTAAAACACTTATCAAAAGCTTGTCAAATACTTAATTATACATACCTATTACAAATATTGGATAGTTTTATCTATATCTTTGACAACAAAGAAACCTCGGGTGCCAAGGGCAGCCATCAGTTCTTTCAGAATATGAGGAAATTCGTCTTTTTCGGCACATTCTGCTCCTTCGGATAGTTTTTATCCAGATAGTCAATACTTCTTTCTCACCAGAGTTTCTTAAAGGACGGAAAAGTGCACCATCGAGTGGCTGGAGGAGGTGGGTCGACTTTGTGGGTTATATTGTGACAGTGTCAATGCGTCACAGAGTAACCCCGTCACCTTTCGATATTTAGGTTATTATCTCATATCTCTCGGAAATATCACTACACAAAAGTTATATTGCTCCACAATCTAACCAACATATTGACAATAAAAAATTATTTCCTGTGGTAGTTTCTTGTATACGATGTTAACCTTCAGGACACAAAGTTTCCGAACTTTGAGTCAATAGCTTGAAAACAGATTTGAACAATACACTGGCCAGCGAAGACAAATGGCGAGCAAAAGCTTCGGACATTTTCCACCAGGTGTTTCTGTATGTCGGACAAGCTGTTGGTTTTGTTCTTTGCCTGCCCGGTATCACGGACTCAGTGCAAGATCCGAAATACGAAAAAATTACTATGTGTTACAAAGTTACTCCTGCAGTCGCAAAGTAACACCCCGTCATACGGTACCTGGTTATTTTAAAATTTTAACTTTTTACTGCTTTACTTTTAAAATTTTAAAATTCTTAATTTAGATTTTATTCCCTCAATTTCTACCTATTTTAAATTTAATTTCTCCTATTTTAAATTTAAATTAAATTTAATTTCTTATTTCCTCTTTTTCAATTTTACTTACCTTTAAATTTTTACTACTGAACACATATACCTTGAAATTTACACCTTACTACAGGAGATAAAGTCGTCAAGACCAAGGAACTCCACTACTAAAGAATCCATTACGTCCGTTATGCAAGGAATTGTGCACTGCCATTTTTTTTCTTTCAAAAGAAAGAGTGGCACTTTATCTAACAATTTTGGCATATTAACAGCCAGGGCCCGATTTAGGAAATTCTTGCCTGTAGGCACAACTCAGGATGGGGGCCCCCTAACACTGATGTGGGCATAACATTTTCAAAATTGACGCACAAAAAAAAAATAATCATGAATCATTGTGAAAGTACCATTTTAACTATTTTTACTATTTGAAGTGTCTAGAACATTATCAAATAACAAAAAATAATACAACATATTAAATAATATATTAAATTAATTAAATCTAATAGGGCATACTAAAGAATATAGTACAGTTAATATAGTGCAGTTTGAGGAACATATCTTTTACTGTATTTTAATATTTTTTTGGATAATGTCCAATCGTCTGCCGCATTAACAAGAAAAGAAAAATATTTTTTTTTGTCTATTTAGCTGTTATGCACGAGACGATAAATTTATTTAAAGTACCAGAAAAAGAAATCACGTGATCAGCATTTAATAAATTTAATTCTAAAAATTAATCTTCAAAAATTCACCAAATATCAGAAAATGGAGATAAAGATTCGAAAAATATTTCATTTTAAAGGAATTTTTATGATCTTTCTCATGATATAAATTTTATAACCCTCAAATAATTATTTTAAATGCAAACTTAAAAAAAAGTTACTAAAACAGCTTAAAAATTTTATTTGAAAAAATCTAAGAATTTTTCAAAAATATTTCTTAGTGCACCCCTACACTATAAGAAGAATCGCCATGCAAAATTTCAGCACTTTAGGTCTAGCGGTTTGTTCTGTGCATTGTATGTCAGTCAGTCAGTCAGTCACGGAACTGTTTTATATACATAGATAGGCTATGTCAGGATAAAGAAACTGTGAAAGGAGAAAGTGGAGTCTATGACTGTTACCTGAAATATCTGAGTGATCCGTATTCTATTGCACTTAGGAGCATCTATAGTCCCGCAACCCTTTAAGACACCATCACTGAGTGTTCTGGTGGGTTTATGAATAGGAAAAATTCAAGCTAATTTTAATATTGCACCAGGATAAAGGCTTATTTTTAGATTTTTTTTTAAATAATTAATTACATATGTTAATCATAAGAATCCGTTGTCCCACTCTGTGTTGATAAATAACATTTCCGAGATTAAAGAATGGCTGTTTCTGCTGGTAGCAATTTTGACTGAGGTACCATCTTTCAAAAATTCTTGAAATTTTTGCTTTTTTTCTCGTCTTAGAGTTACAAAAAAAGCATATAGGATCAGAAGTTTAGCTTTAGTACCAAGCAGTTATTAAGGATATAAATTTAAACTTAACAATAATAATATGTAATATTTACATTAGCTTCTAACGTTTTGATGAAGGGAAACTAAATGTACTTATTTTCCAAAACCAACCATTAGAATTAGATTTTCGAGAACTTCTAAAACTAATGGCCATTTTTCATAAAAAAGAAAATATATTTAATTAAATATTAGTTTTTATGAATTCTTTATAGCAAAAAGTTAGGTTTTAAATATCCAGTAATACAGAGATGTCGAAGCTTTTCTGAAAATAGTTAGGCTTATTTTATTAGTCCGGCTTAGAGAGGAATCTTTTGCAAAGAACAAAAGATTCCTCTCTAAGCCGACAGATGGCAGAAGTGAAATTTGAAGTGGATTATCTTTTGTAATGGTAATTTCCTCGTAAAGATGAATAGACTTTAAAATGTAATAAAAAATCATTTTTTATAACTTAGTAACCCGTGGGCCGATATTAACAAAATTCGTTTTCTTCTGCTTATAAACATATCAGTGGCACCTCCGTATTCTTGCAAAAACGATGCTAATTTATACTGTTTTTACACGTTTTGAACTGTAGACAGTATTTTAATATAATGTATTTGAGATATTCGATCACTGTAAGGTTCTCAAAAAAAGTCTCTTAATACCAGAGTGCTTGACAGAAAATTTGATAATGGCCAAAATAATTTTCTCTAACATGAAAGAAATTTACTCATTACATGATATAACTGTACACCATTTTTCATGCACCGAATTTCAGCAAAGCAAACTCAGAGTTATAGTTTTATATTGATATATTCAATTATCATTAGATTCTCAAAAAATTGTATCGTAAGACCAAAAGAATTGACTGGATATTTGTAAGGGAAAACTGCTAAAAGAATTTTCACTAACATAGATGAAATTTATTTACTTCCCTTTATAATTAATTCCATGTTTTCGTGTTTTTATATACGGAATACACAGTAAGGAAATCTTTTTTCATCCTGTGGACATGGAGTAAGGATCCTATCGTGGGTGTTAAATGTTAATAAGGTTGTAAATCTTCGCAGGAGAGCATTAGTTGCCAAGGAAGAACTGCTTCGCAGGAGCGTCCATCACAATTAATTCTTTTTTCTCTCGAGGGTCGTTACGTCAAGTTAGAATCTGCAGAGCTGATGAATGGGTACCAATTAGGAGGAAGCGTAAGATGCGCAAATAGAGAGAAATTATTTTGATACAGGTGAAATCTCTGTGATATAAGAGAGCGCCCCGTATATTCGTTATCATACTGATTAGCAAAAATTGATTGGAGGCTTTTATTTCGCTTTTTACCTTGTTAGCTCTTTGTAGTTTGTGAACACATAAAGTAAATAAAATTGAAACTTCAACGAAATCCCAAAATGTTATGTAAAATAATAAGGTATTTTTTAACGTAATGACTTGTTGGGAAATTCAACATTTCAGCCGCATATTTTCAGTGAAATTTTTCGATCCCGGAAGTTTCGATTTATTCTATTCTTTAAATTTAGATAGACCTTTAAGATTCTACAAGTTTACATAAAAACTTCATTTCAGTTGTTATTTTACGGTCTCACTTTCTGTTTGAAGTATAATATTGCAATTATTGAAAAAGGGTTCTCAATATGTATGGCACTGAGCCTTTGTAAGGATTTTGCCTTAAATAAAAGACTGCCAGCCTTTATGTATTTAATGCTTTAATTGCATTTCTCTACTAAATACAGGCTATTTACAATATATATATATATAAAGATTAAATTCGTGTGTTCACGGCATCGATTAGGAAGGTCAGACTTGAGTTGTAGCTGCGTTCATTCAAGTCTATCTATCGGGTACAAGGAAGTACTGTCGGGCCTAGGCCCTACAGTACCTCCTTGTCTCCGGCTCCAGCGTCACTCTGAATAACAATCTCTGAATCACTGACTTTTCTTAACTCGCGTTCGGTGACTTAATATACCTTCTCTGAACGTCCTCGTGGAAAACGTCAGCTTTCTTTATTCAGTTAAGTTCCCAGACGACTAGGCGCCTCCGGTCGGCAACTTCCTTTTTGTAGCAGACGAACTGTTCTGTGAGCAGCACTTCCAGCCATTATATCGCCAGCGGACTGTCTGTCTGCAGCCGTTCAAATCAATTATGTGCACAAACCACGCGTTGGTAGGTCTTCCTTGAATTTCCCCGCACAAAATATTCGCTATTGTACGGGAGACGTTACAGCCTACTAAAATACAAGAAAAGGGGCCAAGAAGCATTTCAAAGCCGTAAATAGCTCCTAAACAATAGAGAGTTTACACATTTCGCGAAGATATGAAATACTTCGTCACTTTTAGTTGCTAACCAGTTAGTTGCCACCTCTCGCCTTTCTCAAATCCTCATGACAGTTTCCGCTTGTATGAGGAAGAAAAGCTTTCATGTAAAAGAGGTGAAAAAAAAAGAACAAAAGCTCTCGCAAGTATGTTCGGACTGTTTCAGTAGGAAAGAGCGATTTGACAATTCAGCTCAGGTTGAGGAGCTTGCAACAGAAACGTAAAATAATAAAGAAACTTGGAAGAAACGAACTCTGCGAGAATAGTTTGCAGTGAGGATTAAGAAACAAGCCACAGAAACACGACAGACAGAGAAAAAGATTGCTCAAAAATTAAGCAAGCTGGAAAGAGCCTAGTTCATTTAACATGAGAGGTAATTTTCTAGCTATACTTGTATTAAATGATAGGGACATAGAACTGTAATTTTAAGAAAGACGAACTACACTAACAACTTGATAATTAAATAGTAGCTAAAGCATCTTTTTCCTGAGAATCTTGGCTTGGATAAATTAATCCCCTCTTAAATGTCCCTTTTTCTTTGAGCTTTACTTTAAATAAGCAATATGCTCTTTTAGAAAATCATTTAGCTATTCTTTAAGTTCTTTCAGACTTCATTTAGGTGATCGATCATCTGAAAAATTAGGACTGAACCTTACACAGGGATGGTAGATTACATTTGTGTGATATTATATTAATAATTCAATCTTGACTAATTGGTGCCCTAACAATTATAGTACAAAACAAATTGTATATTTAAGCTTTACAGTGTTTACAACAGAATTTCTCTAATTAAGCTCGTAGAATTAGCTTTCCGTTTAAATCGTGTGATACGGGATTTTTTTTCCCCATTTTTCAGAATATTACCACACAATAACTGGAAGATTTGACAGACTTTCTCTACATAAACTTCGGAAACTAGGCTTAAACTTACTGATACAAACTAGTTTCCTTCGCAATTTTACATCCATATGTTCCATATGTACGTTGGTCGGTCAAAATTTTGACGCAGTTTGGTACTTTTCCGTTTAACTGTTTACTGCTTGCCCAAGCGATATAGATTAAGTTTGGCACGCTGCCAAAATTATTACTCGCGACGACGGACGGTTTTTAGCGACAGAAATTTTGCTTTCCGGAAGACCGTTATGGAAGAACGTAATCCTACATTAAAATATTGTAGATTTTCACTTGAAAGTTCAGAATAAAGAGTAATGGTGACGTTATTTTATAAACAAATTTCATTCTTCGAAAACTGAATGATGAAAAAAAAATGCAGAAATTTGTTACTGAGGACGGATATTACTTTCAAATATTCAATTATTTTCAATGTGATTTTCTACAGGTTCGCATTTATTCAGCAACAATTTTTGTTTTTGTTTTTAAGAGTACGTGAATAAGTAATACGAATATTTGTTAGAGTCGAGGAAATCGAAGTGCAACCACGTGATTGATGAACGTCATTAGGTATCCGTAATTAACATATTATGAAACTGGAGTTATCAATAAATATTATGATATAGGTAAATGATGCAAAAAATAAATAAATGCATTAAGGTTCGGGATTTTATTTGAAATGAAATGACTAGTTGAATTTGCTTACTAGGAACAATTTATCATTATTAAATAGCAATCTTCTTCGTTTTAAGAAATGTTTTGAATGCTTAAACGAATAATATTCTACCACAGAACGTGATGCTACGTATATTTAATCTCTAAACGCCATAAATGGGAAAAAAAATTTGCTACAATTTATATTGGGAATTTTCTAATGGTCTGTATCACGCATGTGCAGCATGGGAAAATAGCACTGGTGCCTTTTAAGAGTATTGTTTTTTAAACTTTTGTTTTTTTTCTGTTCAAATATTATCTGCTTGCAAATAATAAATAAAATGCAGTCCCCCGTTTGTTAATAAGTTTTCTCTCCTGTAGGTGATGTCGGGTTTAGTAGTTGGAAATTATTTTAGCTGTTTACATTCTGCTGTGTTTGCCGAGTATTCTCAAACCAAGGAGGTTAGAATGAACAAGTAGAGAGCATAGTGAGAAAGCAAAAAATGTTTAGTAACTTCTTTCTTCGTCACTCGCAGCCGAGAGATTTGTTATGCCCAAACAAACCGACTAGCCGCATGAAATTTTTGTTATTTCCTCTCGTAATCTTATATTTTATTAATTTCACTCTCATAATCAGATGGTTAGTTTCAGCGCATACAGCATACAGCTTGCATCTTTTATAGCATCTATCATTTTTACCATGTTTTATTAACTCGCTTTCTTGTTTGTTTGTTTGTGAGTGTGTGTGTGTTTGTCCGGTACAAATCTTGCAATCAATTTTTAACTAACTTCCCGACTGCATATTACCATTCCTTACATGAATTCACGCCATTACATCGTTTGGCGGCTGCTGATTGGTCAATTGAGTTTACATCGGTATTTGTGTATTTGGTGCGCTGATGCTTATGAAAGAAAGCACGTCTGTTATTCAAGAATCAAAACTTCCATCACTATTTTTGTTCGAAATAGAATCTATTTCAAATAATAGTATCGTAGTACGCAGTAACGTTCAAAATTACATATTTGTGCATTATAAAATTTATGCATTTGTACAATAAAGTCACTTTATTTTCAGTCTATTTTTGGTAATTTTTAGAAGAGTAATTATAATTTTTATTTTTTAAGAGTAAGGTTAAAAAAATAAAATGTGCAAAACAGCAAAAAATATATAATTTGCATCTTGCAATTAAGATTTTAATTTTAAAAAAATAAACAATTTTTTTTAAATTCAATATTTAAATTTAAAAATAAATAAATAAAGATTTCATTTTTTTTTAATTCAACATTTAAATTTAAGAAAAAATTCAATTTTGAGTAATATTTACTCTATTTTATTCTACTCCTAAAATTTTACAGTGAAATTAATACGGAAATTGGTAATTTCTTAAAATTTTCCATTCACAAAAAAGAAAATGAAGGTATTTATGGCGAAAATTTCTTTTACAAATAGTTTGTCACTTTAAATTACTTTTGCATTAATAGGTGGCGCCACTTAAAAAAATTCACGTTCCTTGCAAATATTGCGTAAAAAATATATAGAAATAAAAGCAACTAAGAAATAGATTTTATCTCATTTAAAATACTCTTAGGATCAAATATTATGCAATTATCGAAATCAAGGCAACTAAGACATATATTTTATCATTTATCTCATTTAAAATGCGCTTAGGATCAAATACTATGGCAATTACCGATGCAAACTCAATTGACCAATCAGCAGCCGCCAAACGATGTAATGGCGTGAATTCATGTAAGGAATGGTAATATGCTTCCCGACTAGCTAGACATTTAAAACTTTTAGAATAGCTCAGAACATGATGACAATGCATTTTTTTAATACTTTTAGCCATCTTTAAGCAGAATTGAATTCTTTTTCAGTTAATTTTGTTTTGTAGACTGGTGCAGCAATCTATCGGCCGGGACGGGAACTAAAAGTTAAACGCAAGTTAACTTCCAATTAACTTCATTTTCTTTCAAGTTGATGGGATAATTCTTCAAAAAATTTTAAAACTATTTATTAACGCATAGAATTGTCAAGTTTATATGATTCAACAGAAAATTTAAAAACATGGTATATAAAAGTTATTTTTATCTTGTAATTATTATTTATTTAATTAGTCTTTCCAGTATCTGTCAAATGCTATTTAGAAATTATAGGGAGAAAAGTTTAGAGAATACAGATTTTCATTTCTTTATTACAGGGATTCAAAGCTATTTGGTAACTTTGTTCTATAATAGAATTCTTAATGAACTCTAGTATTTTACTTTTATAAGTCTTTTCAGTACCTTTAAATTGTTATTCAGGTAGAAACATTTATTAAACACAATTTATGGTATCGCTTCATTATACTAATTCCTGGTTGTTTTTAAATACAAGTGAAACGGCGGATTAATATGTTGTTTCACTCTTTCTTGCCCACTAAAGTTATTGTAAGAAATGTTATGATTAAATACTGTTGCGATATATCTTTCCGATTTTGCATTAAATCACCGTTTATTCTAGCGCTCTTGTAAATAAGTTTCGATAAGAAATTCGACAGACTATTTTAATACAATGGAAAAGAGCCAGGTGAGTGAATGCACGAATAGTTGTAAATTTAGAATATTCAGAAGTCCAATAAAATTCAATTTAATCACATGCTTTTTAGTCAACATTCAAATGACCGGGCAGTGTGGTATAATTTGTAAAAGTTATAAAAATACATATTTTGGTAACATCTTAGTATGTTAATTTTCATATTTGTACCAAATGTGTTTACATAAATTTGGAAGTACAGATGAATATCGATGTGCAGCACCTTTGCTGAAAAAGATATACCGATGAAAATGGGCTTTAGACCACTGCTTGGCGATGTTTTGAAAATCGCCAATTTGGCATGTTTCTGCGGAGTCTCTGGCGCGTCACTGGAATTGTAACCTCTCCAGGGCAAATCAACCTCCACGAGATGCTCCTCAAACATAAATAAATATCATTCCAAAAACATCACTGAAATGCCCAATCGCCGGCTTCACTACGAATATACTGGCTGTAGTGGTCAATAACAAACCTTCCACTGGCTGTATGAAGTCGTAGACGTAAACGGCAATTCTCTATAAAAAAATCTATTACACACCTTTTTCCCATAAAATCCATCTTAAACAACGACCTCAATTCAATCATGCAACTCATTTTGCCACAAACTACACTCTAGAAGACACAAAACATTTAACTTCAAGCGGCGCATTTAAAATCAACCGCCATGTTATCAAAAACTCAAACGCAACCACCATCTTAGAAGACTAACGGCAACTAACTAAACCGTTTAAATTAACTGTTAATTTCAAATAAACCGCTAGCTCTTCCTTAGTTAGCCAATAAATTTGCTAGATTACAAAATATCAATAACGCATGCGCTAGAATCCAATGTCGCTCCACGGCTTCAAAATACCGACACATTTAAGCCGATATACCTTTGAATTAATGGCGTGTTATAGAATAAAACAAAATGCAGTGTTATCCAATACGGTTACACGAGGATAATTTACAAAATTTATATATGTAAATAATCCATAGCGATGAGCTTATTTGAAATGAAAAAAAATCTAAAAAGAGAACATACCTGCATTGTTGATGTTAGTATGATCTGGTAATTCGAATTTTAAAGTTTAGGGAAAAGATACAATCTAATGAACTAAACCATTTTGATCTATTGGTTTTAGGACAGTTGTTAGCGAAAACAGAATTCGTAACATTCACCAAAGAAGGATTTATAAATGTTATAAGTAATATGCTTCTGAAAAACTATATAATTTAGTAGTAACATTTAGATCGGCCCTCCGAAACTCGAAATGTGATGACGGCCATATTACTCCATGTAAATTCCGAAAAATATTTTATTTAACAAATAATAAATTACTGGTTGTTTTAAAAACTAAATGAATATATAAGCTATGAATATTGATATTTCTTTCGTGATATAATAAATTTGAAAATAATATTTCGTATTTTTTAGATTTATAGTATCATGCGTCTTCACAAAGCGCTTCGCGGGCCGCAAAGTGATCGCTGGCTGGACACATGTGGCCCGCGGCCATATGTAATTCCGGCCGGCTTTAGATCATTGAATGATAAAGATTTTTTATTTGGAATTCACAAATTCCTATACATTCTAATTAATCATGTGGCAAAACGAAACTCAGTCTTTCAAAGTTGGGACAATGCTGCATTGAAATACTTTATTTTTTTTTCCTTCACGCCAAACCAGTTCCAGATGTGTACAAATAATTCTGCCAACAATTAAGGAGAGCTACCTGTTAAACACGGTGATTTCAATTTAACTTTTACGCCGAATTCTATTGGGAGATTGTCGGCTGATCCTATGATACAATGTTTGCTTGCTTAAAACAAACATTACTTCTACGCATTTTCCTAAGGGCCTGTTCACATACAATGTGTCAGCGTTAGCGTTACTCGCATTTAAATATATTTAACCAATTGCAAACCTCCAAACGATTAGCAACGAAATTGTAAAGGTCTGTGATTGGTTTGAAATATGTCAATACGAGGAATGCTGACACTGGCGGATTCCATGTGAACAGATCCTAATTGTTCAGACATTAGAGAAAAACTGACACATAAATTTGAATCAAATATAACATTAAGAACAGTGGTTATAAAACGACGAATCCACGTGAAATATAACGGGTAGCTGATTTTTTTTCGGCATACCTGATGACAGCTACGTGGCATGTCAAGGCGTATTGGCTGCAGGGAGAAAACCAAAAAGCGATTTGACGATGCTCGCACCATGTTTAATGTAACCTCTTTTGGTGTGCGCATGTGCAATCTATCTTATTTCACGTCAGTTACATTGATATGTTGTTTTACTTTACTTAACTACTGATTGTTGAAGAGCGATCCCGCTCCCTTGACGAGGCCTAACCGCCCCTGGATCCGTTGCTTTTCGTAGTATGAATGGAATACACGGTTGACGAATCTCGGCACCATCTTTAGTCCCAAAATTATTTATTATACATATATTTCTACTGGGACACACCACACATTACTATATACACTTATATATTACAAATTTTCATTGATCAATAAAATCACGTGCAAGCCACTTTCCACGTGGTGAGCCCCCCCCCCCCCTCCCCGACTTTCACCTTCGAAGCCGGAGAGACCATGTCCCGAACCACTCTTTTTCTCATCCCCAGTCAAGCGGGTTCCTCCCCCCCCCCTCACTCGACCACTCCCAAACAAGCAGTTCGGCTAAGTTAGTCATCGGGGGAGAAATAGGGAAGGGGAAGATTAGGAGTCCATTCCTGACACTGATGTTATGGTAAGATACTTCTCTCTGTGATACGTGTGTTGATATTAAGGATATTATTTTGCACACACCAATGTACAGGAAGAGCAGTCACCGTAAAATAAACGAAAGATTTCTTTTTCTGGCATTATAACCATGTCTATTAGTTCACTATGTGGGTATGTGCAGATAATTACTATTTATATACTCTTGTAAATATAAATGGTCAAATCTTGTGAGTTTTCTAGGAAATGAAAAACATTTATTTATTCACCCTTTTGATATATAGGTGTTTAAATCGCAATGCATGTATACGTTTCTGGATATCCAGGCACTCTAATATATTATAGCCCAAAACTACTTTTTAAGACCAGTCCCCCTATTAACTTAAAACTCGCTACGTAAATAACCGAAAATACTCAATAAATTACTTCGCCTATTATACTCCCTTTCAGCGATAAATAATCTGAGCCTTTATTAGCGATGGGTATTGGAAGCCCTGGAGAAATTCTCTTCCTATTTATCCCTATATTCCCTCTGAATCCTCTGGGAGCTTTGTACAAAGAGCAGGGTGAATTTACTGTCTCATAATATGTGCTGTGTGTTTGAAGAATTAATGAACTCGACTACAAATGGTTTAGATCTTAATCCACTATCGAAAACTCCATTCATTAGCCTATTCATTGATTCTTAATTATCATCTGAGGAAATGGGAGAGAAAATTCTGAATATAGCAGTCATTCTAAAATACTCTTCCACGTCAGGATATATATATTTATGTATGTATGTATGTATGTATATATGTAAATATATATGTATGTATGTGTGTATGTATATACGTATGTATGTGTACGTATATACGAGTATGTATGTGTATGTATAATGTATGCATATGTATTTATATGTATGTATGTACATATGTATGTTTGTACATATGTATGTTTGCATGTATGTATGTATATATGTAAGTATGTTTATATGTATATGTATATATGTGTATGTATAATGTATGCATGTATATGTATATATGTGTGTGTATAATGTATGCATGTATATGTATATATGTAAGTATGTTTGTATGTATATGTGTAAGTATGTTTGTATGTAAGTATGTTTGTATGTATATGTATGTATGTGTATGTATAATGTATTCATGTATATGTATATATGTATGTATGTGTATGTATAATGTATTCATGTATATGTATATATGTATGTATGTGTATGTATAATGTATTCATGTATATGTATATATGTATGTATGTGTATGTATAATGTATGCATGTATTTGTATGTATGTATATATGTAAGTATGTTTGTATGTATATGTATGTATGTTTGTATGTAAGTATGTTTATATGTATGTATGTATGTATGCATATGTATGTATGTATGTGTTTATGTACATGTATATATACAAGTGTATGTGTGCACGTATGCATGCACACATATACATAGTATGTATATATAAGTATCAGTCAATGTGAACTGTACATTTATAAATATACAAATAAAAATTATAAGACAAATTTGAGTAAGTCTTAAGACACTTTTTATTTTAAGCACAATTATGGTTTTAAGTAAGTATATAAATATCTTAAAACCAAATACCACACAATTGTGCATGCAGCAATAAAATTTCTCTCTTCAAAGCCTCATTTCAATTAGTTACGTTAATCCATTAAACATCTCATGTCAATTCATTAAATGAAATTGTTAGATGGAAAGAGATAAACGTGTCAATTCTAAATTTAATTACAATGATAAATAAACAAAGAAAATCCTTAGATGACATATTTCACATAGTTCGAAGAAGTCCGGTAAATGCCCGGGGATTGTAGCAGAATTATCAGTAGCTCATTCTAGGTGCTTTTACATGGTAATGAGTAACTGAAATGCTCGAAATATTTGTAGAAAAATCATAGCAAATCGAAAAGTATGAAGAGATTACCGTAGATATTCCTGAAGTTATGAGTTTGTTCATTCCCAAAAAGAATAGCTATTTAGGTCTTCGTGATATGATAGCGTTCTGAGGGGGGGGGGGGGGGGATCCTCAGAAAAATGCTGCGAATCTACAAAAAAATACCATTTTATTTTCAAAGATCTAATAATGTAGATTGCGGAACTTGAAAAAGGAGGGCATTTTCTTTCAGAGAAGCGAGCATAATATATTCTCCAGCGATGACTGGGGAGAGATTTGAAATGAAGCTGGAAAATCTAATTCCTACCGTGAAGCATGACAGAAGCCGTATTGCTGATTTGGAGGTCAATAGAGCGGCAGATAGATTGGCAAAATTGATTTTCGGTGAAAGCGATATGAAAAAGGTGCAGTATTTGAACTGACTGCGAGATTATCTGCTGTCACCGACCGTTTCCGCGGTTCGGAAATTATTGCATTTTCGGACAGGGATTAGCGATATCGAAGCAAAGCTAAATTTTAAAAGATCTGTTATACATGCCATGTTCCTGAACGATATATATCATTTGTTCGCCAAAATTGCTTCGAAATTGCAGAAAATATTTAGGGAATAGGGAGTGCGGGCGAAATTAACTGATTCGTGACAAAGTACAGTTTGTAAGTAAATCAGCTTCTTTAAATTTGCATAAAAAAAGATTCCAATTCAAAAATTGTATTTTCTAACATCAAATTATTAGAATAAACCTTTATATATTTCACAAAAAACAACAAATTTACTTCTTATTCATATACCAGTTGAATACCCGTGCTTCGCTACGGAGTACATTCAAATTAAATACAATGGTCAATGTATGCAATTAATGCCAATATATATATATATATATATATATATATATATATATATATAAATCGCAACGGATATTTTATAGACAAAATAATGTAGAAGAAAATATCAAATTAAATCTAATAGAACGTACTAAAGAATATAGTACAGTTAATATAGTACAGCTTTAGGAACATTTCTTTTACTGTATTTTAATATTTTTTTGGATAATGTCCAATCGTCTGCCACATTAGAAAGGAAAAAATATTTTTTTTGTCAATTTATTCCGTTGTTATGCACGCTACGCAAAATTAGTTTAAAGTATCACAAAAAGAAAAGAAACCATGTGATCAGCATTTAATAAATTAAATTCTAAAAATTAATCCTTAAAAATTCACCAAAAATCAGAAAAGGGGGGTAAAGATTCGAAAACGATTTCATTTTAAAGGAATTTTTACGATCTTTGGTGTGATATAAATTTTATAACCCTCAAATTATTATTTTAAATGCAAACTTAAAAGAATGTTACAAAAATAGCTTAAAAATTTGATTTTAAAAAATCTAAGAATAATTTTTCAAAAATCTTTCTTAATGCACCCCTACACTATATAAGAAGAATCCCCATGCAAAATTTCAACCCTTTAGTTCCAGCGGTTTGGTCTGTGCGTCATCAGTCTGTCAGTCACGGAACTGTTTTATATATAATAGAACACACAAAAATATTGTCTTATACAAAAAACAAAACTTTAAAAAAATAATAATGAGTAAAAGAACTGTCGCTATGGTAACCCGCTCGCTTAGTATATTCTCCTTGTAAATTTGCAAATTTGCGCCCTCTACAATATTCAGATCCTTAAGGCTGCTGTGTACTAACCCTATTGGATTCGCTCACCTCAATGTTAACCTATACAGAAAATGTGTCTACTATTTACAGCTACATAAATTCTGATAATTCAATAAAAATGGTATTTTCAGATAGCATGAACTTTCCTGCACCTCGCAACAGGATTCATTTTATAAATTTCGCCCACCAAAGGAATTTATAAGCATTTAAAACACACTATACCAGATTTTTTTTTCTCTGAATAATTTAAATTTTAAAATATTTTATTTATATTTTTAAGAAATGAAAAATGCCCCCAGGTGTAAAATTTCTTTCTCTATTACTGGGTACCATTGGAAAAAAAACTTTAAATTCAAGTCAGCAATCCTTGGACACATTTTCTCCATGGGTTAACACTGAGGTGAGCGAATCCAATAGGGTCAGTACACAGTAGCTTTAATACAGTTAAATAATTTGAAAAATGGACACAGAAATATTTTGATAGGCGTCATAAAAAATAGAAGAATGAGAACGACCATCAGAATCTGTGAAAAAAAATCATTTATTTCAAAGAGCATAACAAATAAATAGTTAATTTAAATACGGAATCTTGCAAAACATTATTTGTTCATAACTATTCTCATTCTTATGAAGAAAATATAAATAGGTCACTTATGCTTCACTGCTGCATAAAATCTTTGTAATAAAATTTTTATAACGTTTCATGCGTTTATTTAACTTTAAACTTCGATCTATGAAGCTCAAAATTTCAGATCTACATTTTTAGAAAGATAGCTCAGAGGAAAAATCTCTGGGAAATGCTCATTCAAAATGCGTTGGCAGTTGATAGATCGCATTTCAAATGTCAAATAGCACAGAGCTTCCATTTACCACAAATGCGGCATCTCTCTTTTTAAAGAGTAAACAATTTACCATCGCATACTATCCATGGTACCCTTATTATACATCCCAGCCTTACAGGGTTTTTTTTTAACATAGAGAATAATTGGGAATAATAAACTAGTTTATTACTGTCTATATGTTTAAATCAGTTTAATAAAATGCACTAAAATGTACAAAAGAACTTGTTAGTACTAAAATATTAAATTAATAACTTTCTCTGAATGCGGTTTTATTAAACGATATTAAGTTTTATGTATCCATTATTTATGTAACACACGCACACGCACTGATATATACTCGTATATATATATATATATATATATATATATATATATATATATATATATATATAAAGTATGTATATATGTATATGTGTATAAATATATAAATATAAATAGGTCACTTATGCTTCACTCCTGCATAAAATATTTTTAATATATATATATATATATATATATATATATATATATATATATATATATATATATACACACACACACACACACACACAGGGTGGTCAAAAAGAAACTTTGCCGATATATGGACCTCTAGCGGCTGTTCCGTTCAACCGATCGAGATGAGATTTCAGATATAGTTATTCAGAGGTATGAACTCGGGATTCTGTGAACTGCAACCAAATGGCGCTCACGATTACGGTTATAGGTACAGAAACTCGAAATTTTCAAATGGCAACACCCATTTTTTCCCAGCGCATGCGAAAACCCTAAAGAGCGTTTAAACGGTACGTGTATCACTAAAAACGGACGCGTTATGCACGCACAAAAAACAGCTCTGCGAACGGCTTACAAAAACGATATATGGACTTCTAGAGGCCGTTCCGTTCAACCTATCGAAACTAGATTTCAGATATAGTTATTCAGATGTATGAGGTCGGGATGCTGAGAACAGCAACACAGTGACGCTCACGGTTACGGTTATAGGTGTAGAAACTCGAAATTTTCAAATGGGAACGCCCACTTTTTCCCGTCGCAAAATGCTCATCGCATGCGAAAACCCTATAAAGCGTTGGAACGGTACTTGTATCACAAAAAACGGACGTGTTATGCACGTACAAAAAACAGCTCTGCGAATGGCTAACAAAAGCACGATCAGAGAACTTTTTATCGGTTTTCTACGCTGAATATCTGGCGAACAGCGTTCTGTGATTGGTTTCTAGCCTCTGCCATATGCAAATTTCCTCCGTGCGCCCCGATCGTGTCTTTGTTGGCCGTTCGCAGAGCTGTTTTTTGTGCGTGCATAACGCGTCCGTTTTTTGTGATACACGTACCGTTCCAACGCTTTTTAGGGTTTTCGCATGCAATGAACATTTTGTGACGGGGAAAAGTGGCCGTTGCCATTTGAAAATTTCGAGTTTCTATACCTATAACCGTAACGGTGAGCTTCACTGTCTTGCCGTTCTCAGAATCCCGAGCTCATGCCTCTGAATAACTATATCTGAAATCTCATCTCGATAGATTAAACGGAACGGCCGCTAGAGGTCCATATATCGGCAAAGTTTCTTTATGACCACCCGCTATATATGCTATTATTATTATTATTATTATCATTATCATTATTATTATTTTGAGTTCTGAGTTTTAAATAAAATAAAAATATCAAGCATCTTGAATTCTCCCAACTTTTAATATAGTTATACTACAAAAAAAAAATGGTTACAAACATATGAATACGTAATCGTACTTATAAAAAAAGCAATATATATAAAAAGGCAAAATTAATGGTCATAAGTATACAGAATAATCGGGTTGTCTGTGCTTTACTGTTAATTTTACGTTAAAACCATAGAAAGCAATGACACTTGAAACTTCTAAAATGTATATTTTATATTTCTGAAAAAAGACTCGGCTATACGCAGTCGTCTCGGTCTAATTATCCTTCGTGTAGCAAAACATGACCGCAGAGCTCTCGACCAATCAGTCAATCAATCAATCTGAATAAAGACTATGGAACTCGGGGGAATAACCTACGTGGCTTAATCGTTAGAGGAGACAGTTAATCCTGTAGCAATGTCCCTGGGCGTGAACAACAAAAACACACAAAATAAAAGATTTATACTCCAGGAACATTAGCCTTTTAACTGTCAAGTTATTTTGATGATTTTGTTACGGAAAATGTCAATTTTTTTGTTGCAAAAATCAAACGTTTAGTGCAAAATAACGTACATAAACTGCCATCTACTGAATAACGCAAAAATCCCCCTCCCAAGCAGTGTTGCCAACCTCTACGAAGCGCCTCCCCCTAGTGCCATCTCGAAATCCCCCTGTTTCCCCCCTAACATCAACTTGATATCACCCTAGACCTTCCTATAAGAAATTCTGGTTCCAAATAGGCATCCTGTTTGAGAGATAAATAGAAATAAATAGAAAATACATACTTACATAATGAAATGGAGGTTTATTTACATTTGACATATGTATGGAACTTATAATCTAATTAAAAAAACGCGTCTCGATTGTACAAAATATTAATAAATGTCCCCCCCCCCCAGAATTCTCCTAAAAAAATGTGGCTCTAACAACACCCCTTTTCATCTAACTTACCCCCAAATCTAGGGGGGGAACCCCCAAGTTGGCAACACTGCTCCCAAGATATGGTATAGAGTACTAGTGCTGCCATCTATTGAATAAAGCCCAAATCAACTTGTCCCGACATAGACTCGGGTTTGACAATAAGATGCAAGAAAAAAATCTACCCCCGACACTATCTCGGGCACGACATTTTGGAACGCAAATGCCGCGCCCCAGACGATAGTTAAAAGGTTTTAAACACCATTAGAAAATTAATAGTTTTCATTAAACTAACCGCATGAATAGGTTGAAGTTGCATCTTTGTGAACATTAGTCAGGTGTTACATTTTGAGAACCATATTTAAAAAATACAGCCTTTTTACCATCAAAATTTAGGGAACCATAGTACCATCAAAAACAGTAAAAATGACCTTTATTTTTTCATGGCGTAATCAAGCGCCAATGTTACCGGTTTAAAAAGAATATTAAAAATCAGTTAACCATAATTTTGTATTATAACCATTATTTTGTTATTTTAACGGGACAAGAACTACAAAAAAATTCCAGGTAATCTCTTCTAGCGAAACTACCGCGGGTTATTAACGTAGGATTACTTATCGTTGCTTACCTCTTTTGTAAGTGTATATGTATGTATGTGTTATGTATATATGTATGTGATAATATTACTAACTACCTATAATCGCCCATTCTGAACTTTATCTCTGTTCTGGTAACCCCTCTTTTTTCTCTTTGGCGTAAACGCCTCGCCTTTCCACACACTAACTTCCTCCGCCAATTCAGGCAACCTCCCTGAGATAATTGTATTTTAGCGCTCTTACGAGGAGACGCTGGACTGACTCGAAGCGAATAAGTTGTGTTGCTTTACTCGTTAATAAATTTGTTTGTTCCTGAAGCTGACTTTATTATTTTCCGGCTACGATGTAAGCTCCTATTTCATTTGATGTCCATTCCGGACATTTCATGTATCTATCTATATGTACGTATGTATATATATACTACATAATATATGTATGTCAAAATTTTAACACATTTTGGTACTATTCTGTTTAACTGTTTACTGCTTGTCCAAGCGATACAGACTGGGTTTGGCACACTGCCAAAATTATAACTCGCGAGGACGAATGGGCCGACGGTTTTAGCGTCTGAAATTTTGCTTTCCAAAGAACCGTTATGGAGGAACGTAATCCTACGTTAAAAGAATTTTTGCAAAATTTTAGCTTCATCCAAATTCATCTAAATGTTAATCATCTCAGTGTGTATGTCGGGCAAAATCAAATGAAATATTAATCTTTGAACCAGTAATATTCTCTTCCTTTCTCCACCGTACCCTATCTTGGAAAAAATATTTATGTGTTTCGTCTCTCCAGAAAAGACATTTAACCAGAAGATGAGTTCAGTACTCTAAAAGAACGAAAAAAAATTGAACCATTTCTCATGAATCTTTTAAAAATAACTGGACATAAGCGGACGCGGATCATCCTACGCGCAGCATAATTGTATGACTACAGACGTAATAAAATTCTGAATTACTGTTCCCCAAAGCCCAAATGAGAGTCATTTAACTATAAAATTATCCTCTCTCTGAACCATTATAAAATGATACCTGTGTAATAAGAGTATCCATTTTTCTTGCTTGATGAGTCTCTTTTTACAAAAGTTTGGCTCATTAACATTTTGTACGCGTCGCTTTTAGAGACCAAATAAGCCGTAATTAGATTTCCTTTTTGTGCCCCCGAGTTGTGATTAAGCTGAATAAAGATCAAAATTTTTCTGATATATTCCATCCCTTTTTAAGGATATTAAATAATTTTTGTACATTATAGTAAATTATACTCCAAATTCGAGAGACATTTTGCGTGAAAATAGGAAGAGATTAGCGCAAATGAGTAAATGTATCACAAATTTTCGATCATAAATTCAAATAGACTTCAATATTATTTGCCCAGAAGTAAACTTAAAATGTAACGAAACCAAAATACTCAGTTCTGTGAATGAGTTGATTTTTTTTTTCTACGCCGTTAAAAAAAAAAAAAAACCTGACTTTTAATTGGTTTCTTATTTCACTTTTTTTAACATACAAGTAGTGTCCCAACACATCAAAAGTGCTTATTGCATATAAATAAATTTTATGGCAAAATTCATATCAGTATGTTAAAATTACAAAACATACGTACATTCAGTGGAAAATCAATCACAAATACTTTTGCATTTGAAAAAAAAAATGTAAATTATAATGGAGTGAATAAATATATATATATATATATATATATATATATATATATATACAGTTGGCTCTCTGTTTAACGACGCTCTACTTAACGACGATCTCTATTTAAAGACGATATTTCCCAGTCGCGGCCCCTACGACGCAAAGAAATTCTATTTAAAGACGACGTTGTTTCTGTTTAATGACGAATGTTTTTTACATGATAAACTTTTTCTTCAACATTTTATGTGCAGGAGGGGAACTTTCTGTAGGGGAAAACAAGTTTGGTTTCAATAACAGACCTGGAATTTCCTTGATGTTTGAAATGTTGCTATCATAGACTTGTTGCAGTTAGAAAAACGGGGAGGGTGGATTACAGTTTCTCGGACGATCGAATATTCTTCCATGGGGCTCTTAATGCGGGAGCTGAATCACTCTATTGTCCCTACCATCTGTTGTCATGTGACTTACGAACTGTCTAATAGCAGCCCTCTCTCACTCCTTCCATGAAGCATATTTTGAAAGACTAGCGATTTTGGCACTCAATTGCCGGTTTGACGAAAGCATCAGTTTCGCCATCTGTTGACATATATAGGAATCTTTTTATTATAAGTTTTTTTTTTTTTTAACTTCTACGCAATTTAGTATGTTTTAAAATCTGAATTACATATATAACACAGGATTTAAAGAGATTTTAACAAAATAAATAAATGAATAAATTGAAATAAGTATATTATTGAATTTTAAATTTACTTTCTTCGAATATCCACAATAATTTTAATTTTTAAAATTTTAATGTTAATTAGAAAATAAATGTATTTAATAAGCTTTAATTAAAAAAATTAATTTGCATAAATTAAAAAAATTAAAGTTTTAAATTCCAATAATATAAATTTATTTTAACATATAATTTTTAAAAAATCCAATTTTAAATTAATCAAATTTTTAAAATATAAAAATTTCTTTTAATTTGGTTACATTTTTATGCTAAATTATTGAAGAAATGAGGGAATGATGCTGAGTATGAAGGAATGACAAATCACTATTAAAGTTGACTATTTTCATATAACAAACTAGTTTTGATGCAATTATTAGTAGACAAAAATAATACATTATTTTAATAATGGTTTATTTAATTATAGTAAAAATTTTATCCATAAATAGGCACATGCAAAATTATTGATCAAGAAATTTATATTGGTTTTCTCTGCTATTACAAGGTGTAGGCTGGGGCAGTTCATATTTTATACCTATCAAGCTGTAAGCATGAATGTCCTTTGTTGAGGGTCATGCATATCTGTAGTTTCCTGTTGAAACCATTACATTTATAGTGAAATTTTCAATGTCTACTAATAGGATCTCTCAAGGATACAGTGTTTTATCATAATTTATCATCACCTACTCACCAACTTTGTATTTAGTGTTTTTGATCTTTTGATCTTTCTTTGCTGTAGATTTTTCAATTCCTACTATTAGTTCACACTCTCTCTATATATATCTTGTTCAAATTTTCAATCGTTAATAAAAGTACTTTTTATTCATCCACTCAAGTTCAAATACATTTTTTTAAACTTGTAGTGGATGACACTTGATGTTAATACAGTTTTTTTTTAAAATATTAATTCATTAATTAAATTTAATTAATTAATTTTAGTTTTAGACCTAGAGCGTCTCTTGCTCTTGAATAGTAATTTCCCTCTTGTTACTGTGTAAACGGTAGCACTGTGGTATCGCGAGCTTCTCCCGTCCTGTAAGTTGCGAGATCGAATCCCCAACCTGACAAACTTTTTTTCTCTCTTTCCCCCCCTCCTAATCTCGCACAGTAGGCAAGGTTCTGGCAGGCAATCCTTTTTTTTAATTCCTACTATTAGTTCACACTCAAATTTTTTCTTTGTTGACCTAAGTAGGAATTGACTTTAATTTTTTTTTTATATATTACTTGTTTTTGTTTTATTTTCAGAATTTAATTGAAAATAAGAGCATTTGAAAATCTTGCACTGAAAGCAAGAAAGTGAATGAAAGTCTAGTACTGTATGGGCTGTAAACAACAAAACAAAACTAAACTAAATCAAAACTAAACCAAAACTGTTTCAAAAGTGAATGACTCGCCACACAGCAGGCATTGCTGAAAACGATACTTAAACAGCAGTAAACAACAATAAAATAAAACAAAACTAAATAGTTTCAAAAGTAAATGACTCACCACACAGCAGGCATTAATTTATAATAATTACATAATAATTAGCAAAGGGAAACACAATTTAATTAACATTAAAATTAAGCATTAAAAATGTAGTTATTTAAAGTGAATATGAAAAACCATGGAGTAGAAGGAATTCGAAATTCAAGGAATGACTCAATTGAATAAATGATTATTTTCAATGGATATTTTAATTTGAAGATATTTCAAAAACTAAACGGTTTTGAGCTAGGGTGTTCACTTGAAATTTTCATATTTTTTAAAGGGCTTTCAAAATATATAACTTTTGTGGTATTTTTTTTTCAAGAAAAATTTCAGAAAATGGCGTCGCAATGTTAAGATGTTCCCGACTTGGTCCGTCCCGGAATGGTTACCTACATCTAGGCTTTTATATAAGTAAAGATATATACCATATATATAGACACTTATAATATTCAACTGAATTCTAGGGCAGTTTGAACTAATTTATTTAATATTTTTTATTTATCAGGTTATTTTTTAATTAATTATGTTTTTAATTTACTATTTTCAAAACTGATATTTCCACTTTTTATATCTTAGATAAGAAGAAATGCCAGGTTTTTTTTTCTCACAGCCTGTTTCTATTAATCTATGGTCTGTTTGCACTGTTTCATCTTTATATAACTTGAGAAATTCAACCCTCAGTATCGTCTGTGCAATTTATACTGTGATCTACTGCAGTTGGCATTATCTTCCAATAGATATGCCGTTGCATCAGTGCTCGTTCAGATTTTTTTTGTTGAAAGTAGAATGTCTGTGTTTTTGTCTTGCTTTGTCTTCAGTTTTTTTTCTATTTTTTTTTCTATAGCATAAGTTATAGTCACGATAGTATTACTTATAATATATCTTCAAAAACACGGTACTTTTGTTTCATTTATTTTAATTGTGGTTACAAATGACGATACATAACTTAATGAAGAAATTTTTCTTGTTTATCTACAGTTTTAAGCCTAACAGCTAATATATATCCAAATATATGCTAATATAATCTAAAATTTCGAGTGTATATACTATATAGAGATAGATAGATAGATTTGCTTTCTTGAACTGTGTAATATTAGGTACAAAATGTTTTATGGAACTTGATTCTTAGATAACATGAAACGTAATGTCCTCTTGTAGATTATTTCACGTCTTAATTCAAAGATAAACTTCAGTAAATTATACATCTTCGACTAAGATAATACCCCCCCCCAAAAAAAAAAAAAAAAAAAAAATACTAGAGGAAAGTATCGTAATGTTGGTTAAATATGCAAAATAAAGCAAACCGACTAATATGAATATTAGTACTCTACATTTGAATTTTTTCTTCGCTCTTAAAATCCTCAGAAAAGTGATTTTAATAAAGGAACTTAAAATCCTTTTCTTTTTACCCATCTTGATATCAAATTTTCGATGAATATTTCTTTTCGTTAAATATTGCTTGAAATTTATCACGATAACTTCGTCGTTTTTTCGAATTGTCGGATCCTTTAAACTTTTCTGGACATTCTTATTAAATATGGTTGGAGTACTTGGAATTCCGGTTTTGCCGAGATGCGCGATAGCTATTTCCGCTGGACTTCCAAGAAACAGAGAGCGTTCATATACATATTATAAGGTCAATGTTTTGGGCGCGGGAATCGGACTTCTTTGGGAGAACCTCGGGTGAATAACGAATTGTCCCTGGAAGGAGCCCCGAAAAATAAAACAAACCGATGATATGAATGATTTGAACAATGGCCTATAACAATGTTTGATGTTACGCCAAGTTGTTTTGCTCTCCGACCCTTGTGGTTCCCTCAGGTCGAGTGCTATAAACTGGAGTGAATCTCTTTGCTCTCCTTTCTGCTATAGTCCTGGTCTGGAATGTGTTCCTGCCAGGGGATCGTAACAAAACAAAAAAACCACCTAGTCGTATGAAATGCGATCCTGTGGGTTCTTGAAGTTCCAAGAAAATCCATATCTAAAGAAGGGGATAACAACAACAAGATCCTCTTATATTTTTGAGAAGCATCTGGAAGAAAAAAAAATTGGTAATGAACAAGTTAATCAAGCTTTTGAGGGGCATCACGAACACATATATTATGAGTCCTTATCGCGGAAAAGGTTGAGGGCTAAGACAACTCGGTTACGCCTATACGCCATCGGAGTGCGACGCCATTTTCGGCTCTGGAGACCAGAACTAATCGCTCCCATGTTAACGTCCGTAGAGGAAAATTTCGAGGATTTTTTATTTCAAAGCCAATATTTTTTAATTCTCAAAACCTATTGAAATGTATACCGAAGAACGTCAACTTAATTTTAAAAATACTTTTAACAGTGTTCCAGACGCAATATTTAAAGGAAATTGAAAGATTTCTTTGAAAATCGGCTGTTTTACGCTTTGTGCGCAAATATTTGGCACAGATTGGCTGATTTTCGCCAAGTGCGAATGCTTTTGTACATTTCAAATTAATCTCTGGTTTGGCAATAAATATCTCATCGGGGGAGTAAATACTATGTTGAGGTGACGTGTAAACGCCAGATATTAGTTGAAATATTCTGGTTTTGACTTAGATCAAAACATTTCGTTTTAAAATTTTACTTATTATTTTTCTTCATCAACAATTATTATTTTCTCATCTTACAACCGACGTATTTCATTTAAATGTATTTTGCACTGTACCAAAAGCTGAATACAATTTATCATATTATTTTTGGTGTAGTACAAATCTGTTTTATCCCTCCTTATTTAAATATGCTCTGTTTTGTTGTTGACTGCAGTCATCGGAATTTAAAGCACATCTGTTCTCATCCTACTTCCATTGTTAAAAAAAAAAAAAGGATTTTCATACAACATGAAAAAAATACGTAATCTTTACGGATTTCTTAGAGATAAAAATAATCTAAAAACAAAGATTTAAAAAATTAATAAACAAAATAAGGAGAATTTTTAAATTGTTTTTGGGAGGTAGCAATATTTAAACTACGATGCTCATATAAATTATGTCATGTATTCTAACCTTCAAATTCAGATAATAAAACAGTACCAATGCTCGCCCCCGCCCGCCCCCCCCCCCCCCCAAAAAAAAAAAAAATATATCGATGCTTCTAGTGAAAAGAAATAAGGTCTAAAATAGAAAAAACTCATATTTAATGGACAGTAATTGAAGAATCACTTGTGCTAAATAAAATCCCATTTTATTTCTTTTGTGATCGCCCCCAAAAGGCACGTTTTCTTTCCTTTCTTTTTTCTCTCTGTGTGTGTACGTCTTTTCATTTAATTAAAAACAAAAATTTTAATTTAAATTCTCTTAACTCAGCAAAAATTATAGCTTAAAAACCTCTACTGACCAATTTCACGAGCACGATTACTCAAATTAATTATAGACATCACTAGATAAGCCCAAGTACTCCGAAAAGAGCCATAATGGTGATAGTGAGTTTAAAACTTTTTAATCATGTTTTATAGTGTGAAAACTTTAATTTTCACACTAAAATAAACTATCATTATCTACTTCGAAAGCCAACAGCAAAATTATTCAGAAGTAATCATAGTAGGAATTTGATATGTTTCAGTTATAAAAAGTCAGATTTATAACGGAAATACTAGATAATTACTAATCAATCAGAAGAGCATATATTTTTTTAAATAGACAAAAGGAGATTTGAGAGAAAAAAAACACAAATTAAACTTACTTCATAGTAAGTTTTATTTTTCATTGATGCGCGAACACATGCACATATAACCCCACACGGGTCGTAATAAAACTACTGTAAGTGGGAAGACTTCAAAGCATCTTGCCCTCGTTTTATTAAATTTAAATACCCGCTGAAAAAAGAACAAATATCGTAAGTTGTCATTGCACACGGCTAACAGCAGTGGCGCACCCAGGGGAGGGGCCCAGGGGGACCTGCCCCCCCCCAAAGAAGTAGAAATATTGATTTTGCATTATAAATATTTTTATTTGTTCATCTCGCCCCCCCCCCCATGCATTATAAATATTTTTATCTATTCATCTCGGCCTCCCCCAAGAAAAAATCGTGGGTGCGCCACTGGCTAACAGACACTGGAAATGAATTAATCTAAATAATCCCAAAATGATTTGGCATCTTTATTTAGAACGTTACCATACAAGGGTTATCATAATTTTCTATTTCAATACGTTTATCGCCTACTAGGCAGTGTTTGGCAAAGTGAAATTCGAAAGTGAATAACATTTATTGTTTTTCTCATTAAAAACAGCATTTCCAGGCGTAATTTTTATCGAAAATCGCAGATTTTAAATAAACTAAGGTTTACATAGTAGGAATTTCTTTAAGTATGGATAGGTTTCGAGCAAGAGTCTCCGCAAAAAGGAGGCAATGCTAAATCTCCATAGGGTTTCCTAGTTTTGTTCTCCAAAGGTCTCCAAGATGGCCGCCTCACTCAGATGGCGTATTGGTGGAGAGACTGGTCCATTGCCTCTTTATTTTTAGATTGTTTCGGTTCTTTTGGTTTTGTATTTTATACTTTGATTTATATTATTGCTACAGAATCTTGCAATTATGTTGCTTGCTGAGCTAATTGCAGATTTATGTTAACTTTTTCGATTGCCAGTGTCTTCTTTTTGCAAGTTGATTAGAGTTAACCGTATGTCATTATCATTTAGCACAATTACTAATGAGTAGGCCACACCTGGTCACATCCTAACTTGCTTAAATTTATCTAGGGAGGACTTTATCATCGATCCTCGCCTATTAATGGACCTACTGAGGATATACGGATTCATGGACTTGGTCTAGCGCCGCTAGACCAGGAGGGATTAGAAACAACAACACAATTATTAATACTTTCACTGATTTTTTTTACATTTTGTTCATATGTCTAATTTTTTTCTGTAAATATGTAAATAAATATTATAAGGTGATTGCAATTCTAGGTTTCCTCTACTATTTTCCTCTACTATTGTGTAATTAAAAAAACCATTTTATTTAAACAAGAGGGTTATTAGCTGACAAGTCTTTTCAGTCAATGCAGTTCATCACACAACTCACATAGATGACTTTCGGCTCATAAACTCCATAACAGTCTCAACCCATTTTGATATTTGATTATTATTTAAACGATTTAATTGTATCATCAAACGTATCTTCATATGTTCTCTAAAAAGTATAAATAACTTCAAAATAATTCAAATTAGTAGTTCTATTGCACTTTGGATGAAGTTACAGAACTATTATAACAGTCCATGGTTACTTTTATAACTACACATAAACGAGGAGATAACTTATGACAAGTTAAAACAGCTATCATAATATTGATATTATTTTACCCTTTTTTTTTATAGAATTGACCTTCGTTTGATTAACTGCTATACGCAAAGATATACGTATACATATTAGGTAAAAATACACTTTTCTAGGTGAATTTTTTTATGCAAACTGCTAAGTCGGCAATAGGCTCTTGGTGTGATTCAAAGAGGAATTGAGAAAATTATATATTTACTTGAAAATTCGTTTTCCTGGCATAATTTGCATGTCAGTCCGTAGTAATTCGAACTATTTCTAAAGAAATTTGTTTGAATTTTGATAATATTACAAAGCATTTCGGCAACTATAATGAATCAGAAAAGGCAAGGGTATAGAAAATTGGATAAAAGCGATAAACAATGATCCTTAAATGAAAATGTTGCAAAATTTCAAAATGTTCCCAGTATGTTACAAGCAGTGGGCAAAGGGGCCCTGCCTCCCCCCTCCCCAAAGAAATAGAAATTGCATTATGAATATTGAATTGCATTATAAATATTTTTATCCGTTCAACTCCCCCCCCCCCCAAAGATTAAATCCTGGATGTGCCACTTACAAGTAGAACTACACATTTTCATCCTCAGAGGGAGCGCACAACAGCAGCCGTCTGCTGGATCCAAACTATTTCTAAGTTCGACAGAGAAAAAGCAAAAAGAGAAATTGTCATACCTGTTATTGTGAGAATACCTGTTATTGCTAAAAAAAATCTATTGAATAACACCTTAGAATCAGAAATATTATGCTATTAGAATATCGATACGAATCACTGACAATGAATTAATTTAAGTTTCAAAATAGCCTTGCCTTATTTTTATAGATAAAAATCGGGTAGATAAAAATACAGTTATAAAATGTGTGATATTATTTTTATAAATTACGCTGAATACCTTACCTAAGAGAATTTCCTTCTGAGAAACGTTATATCTTGCAACGCTAAGATTTTTGCATAATTTCTTTAAAGCCGAATAAGTTTTTTCATGCATTCAGGTGCCCTCTCCTCTTTACGAATTTTATTTCAGCTTTAAAAGAATCAATAAGATTATGGCATGGCATAAAGCCGTTTGTCGTGCTAACGTTTATCTTTAAATTTATCGAGAGTCAAATATGTATGAAACTTTGCAACACTCGTTACAAGCGCATGCAAGTAATCATACTGGTTTGTTTAATAGGTGTTGCTGTCTTCGAAACAGCTATCATAAAATCATTTTTCTAATTCAATTTAAAATTTATAGAACTAAATTTAGATATATATTTTATTAAATGATAATTCTTAATCAGAATTTTTATATCACATATTCATCAAGAAGCTAGGATAAAATATGGCACTGCAAGTTTTTATTTTTTATTTTTATCAAAACCACCTTGTTTTTTACCGATTAATCTTATATATTTTGATGGGAAAAATGAAAGTGCCTATTATATACACAGTTGGTATTTAGTTATTTAGTAAAATGGGTAAAAAAACTTTTTACTACATTTTTTTTTATCCATGTACATTGATTATTAAACACAACTCAATGCATTTCAGTTTTATTGTAATTTCTGAATTATTGTGGCAACGTTGGATGTTTATGTTCAACGTAAACATTAAATTTTTTTAAATGTACCGTGTAGGGCCAGCTGATTTTTAAACTTTCTTTATTTGTATGTGAATTTATAGTCTTTTTGAAATTCACTTTGGTAAATGAAATAACAAAATATCCATCAACCATCAATGCGTGAATAAATATTGTCATCTTAATTCATATGGTTATAAAATGAAAATTTGTAGTTTTTTTGAAACTTTAGTGCTGTATATATATTCTGCTTGGTATTTATTAAAAGAAGGGTTTGGGCGACTCTTCTGGCTGAAAAAGGGTATAGCTGGACAAGGTAAGTTTAAAATTTTTTTAAATATATTTTTTTTACAATCGTATTCAAGTAAACTTAGTCACAAAATTGGTTAGCATAGATTATTTCATATGTTACTAAACGTGATTTATAGACAAAATAATTGTACTATGCCTGTTGACAAGTTTTTGAATGATATAGATGTCTATTTCACTTTAAAATCGGATACTTATAAGACTGAACAACCATAAAAAAAAAAGAAAAAAAGGACAGCTGTGATATATTGATTCGTGTGAAATTAGTGGTATTACTAAAATATCTAGTTTAATATAAATTATAAGAAATCTTACATGCATAGAATCACAATAGGGCATTTTCTAGTAGAGCTATGATGTCGATTGTGTGGTTACTATTCATCTTGATGTATTTTGTTTTACCTGCATTTGCTTTTCTATGCAAAAATTAGAATTATGAAAGCCATCTCTTCTCTCTCTTTTATGAAATAAACAGCTTTATCAATTAATTAATTTTAAAAAAAACTGTTCACATTGACGTCTGTAACAACAGTCATATTTTGTGCTAAAGCTTTTATTAAAAATTACTCTACAAAGAATAAATCATGATAGGAAGGCAGCACTCACTAATCTTCTGTGATCAAAGTTCCCATCTATTTATTCTATGTCAGTTCCCAAAATATTTCATTTCGACTCTACTAAAATGATGGATTCAAGTATATAATGTAATTGTATCAACTAAATGTTTATTTTTATGCTTGAGTTATAGCATTTATTATGGGTTAAAGTGATGCATTGTTATTTATCCCTTCATTGTGAACTTGATAGCAGTAATTGCTCTTTTTTTTTTCTTTCTGAAAATGTTTTCTATTTATAATGATTATCCTTTTACAAATTATATTGTATTGACTGAATTTTATATTATATTGATAAAAAAAACATTTTTTTTCAATATGCTTTAATTCTTAAGGTGAATGTTTGTTATTTTAGTATTTTTGAGATGTGAAGGACGTACTGCTTTGATTACTGGAGGAACTAGTGGTATAGGATTTGAAACTGCCAAAAAGCTCTTATCTTTTGGAATGAATGTAATAATTGGTATGTGAATTTATAGTTTTTAGCTATTACATAATACATTGTTTAAAGAATTACAAAATTATAACGTTCTTCTTTCTACTGTTTTTATAATTAATTGTCTGTTGACATAGTTCCTTTACTAGCAAGACTTTTTTCTGATGTTCTAGAAATTTAGAATTTGAATTATAAATTTGTATTTTTTACTTTTGGGAAAAATTTTATTGTTAAAATATGCTAAATTCGGCTTAAATATGTTTTTTAGTTACAAAATTACCTAATACTAGCTGAATACCCATCTTTCGCTACGGAGTACATTTTAGGATAATCACAATGAAAAAATAATGAAATTGCTTTCTAGAGGATTTCCTTATAAATAATATTTTTTGTTTCTTCATTGGGCAGAATTAATATTACCAGGCTCATCAGCAAACTTATGCGTGAGCAAGCTATGTAAAACTGACTGTGGGAGAAACAATTTTCTCTTAAATCTATAGCAGCGTATTTTAAAGTTTGGCCTTGAGACCTATATATTGTCATGACAAAGCAAACTTTGAGGGGAAAATACAGTCTCTTAAAGTCAAAGGGGAGGTGATTGGGTATTAGAGGAATGCGGGGCATGAACACTTTTTCTCTTTGAGCACACCTGGTTAAAATAAAGGCTTCGATTAAACTTTTATGCAGGGCTTGTAGTCTAGTACCATTACATAATTTTGGTGGTTTTAAATTCCGAAGGAGCATTATGGGTATGCCTTTCCGCAAAGTGAGCTTATGGTATAGAAGACCCGGTGGTTTTAAGGGAATTTAAAAACTCTACTAGATAGTTAATGCATCATTTAAATTACAGACAGTGTCTGTCGACTGTCAAAATTTCAGCCTTTAGTCCAGCGGTTTGGTCTGTGCAAGGTCTGTCAGTCAGTCATGAAACTGTTTTATATATAGGTTTAATTAAATACCCATAAAACATACAAATTTGAATTAAATTCCTGAAAAACAGTACTGGATATATGTGCTGATGTATATACAATCTAATAAATCTTTAATGTGCCCAAAAATGGTTCTAAATCTTTTGCTAGCGTATTATTAGCTTTACCTGTCATGTCATCATCAATTGGAAATATCTTGATTCCTGTACATTCTTGCCTTAAAATTTTGATTAAAGTTTCAAATGTGTTGACATTGTTACCTTCAGCTATAATTAATTCTATCTGCTGTACATTTTAAAGTTCTGCCTATGCTATCAGGTGCCCCGTTCCAATGGCTTGCCGCTGTATAATTCCATGACAAGTTTTGGATGCCGGAAAACAATTCTTGTGTGTGATACCATAATAAATGAAGCGTTTTTTTTTGTTTTTATATGGCATTCATGGTCCATTACCTAACATATGAACAGTATTAATTGAATGCTGTTTCTTGAAAATATATTTTGAAATGGTCTGTAGATGAGCCCAGATGGCTGATGTGTCATGCCTGAGTGATTTGCTTACTGTAGTAAAAGGAATCAATGTTAACAAATCGTTTTGATTCTGGTAAATAACACGTATGTGCAATGAAATTTGTGAGCTCCATCAAAGTATACTGACTGGATTTCTTCATTATACTTACACCTCTAATTTTCACTGAAGTCTATATGTATTTGTACTGCTTTAGGTTGTAGATTCTTCTTTAAATCTGTTATGTCGGTATATTGATGTCTAATATTGCCAAGATGAACCAAAAAACTGTTTATATTCTCTTTAAATTTAGTAACTAAATTTCATGCTGTTTGCATCTCCTTATTTACAGGTTTTGTTGCGACTTTTTTAACTCCCTTGCAAGAATAATTAGTTTTCTCCAAGATCCATTTTTTGTATTTCCAGTCTTTTTCTGTTTCAAAACTGTTAAATGTTACTATATTATATTTACAAATAATGTATTTTCTTAATAAATATTGGAATACTGTTTGAATTCTTGCTACATGTTGGCTGTTGCACATCATCCGTATCTGATATTTCATGTTTTCTTTTTTGATGTAATTCACATTGTGTCACATTATTTACTGGTTTGACTTGCCATTTCTCAGTTTTTAAAAAATATTTGTCTCTCCTTTTCTTTTAATTTGTCAAGCAACACTGGATCTGATTTTTTTTTTCTCTCATCTGATTCCGATTCCTTTTTTTTTTCAGCCTTAATTCTTCCTTATATGGTTTCCCCATAGTAGTTTTGTTATTCTTTAAAAAAAAATTAAGAAAAAAATTAACACTGCCATACTTTCAATAAATAATAAGTTTTTTACACTATTTTAATTGAAAAAATAAAGGTAAAGCATTAAAATTTAGTAGATTTGCAGTTTATTTAAATTAGTACAATACCTTTTTCAAGTTTATTTTTAACTTCTTCCAGTAAAATAATAAAAATTAAAATGGATTAACCTTACCTACTCAAATTAAAAATCTTATAAGTTTTTAATATGTATTTTATTGCATCAGATTATTCTTATTTTATTGTTTAGTGCATATATAAATGGATTCAGATTCATTCCCTCACAATTCAACCCTTCAGTAGGCGTGCCCGTGTATAAAGTGCAACATTTTCATAATTTTGAATGGTTTGTTTTTACATGTAAGGTTTGGATGTTCTAAGCAGTTTCTATTTATAGCTACACCCTTTCTAATGCAGATCTGATTTTCTGACCTTTGTATTCCTTTCCATTCATTTTTAATCGTGATTCCAACAGAGGATACTTCTATTTGTTGCACTCTGTGCACAGTGCACCTGGTCATGTAAGAAAGTATTTCTTATTTTATTTTTGGTTATTTCGCTAAAATAATTCTAAGCATTTACAAAGTTTCTTTTCTATGATTATAAATTTAAAAAGGCTAATCAAATAAATGTCCTGATGAAGTTTTAAATACTAAATGATTATTAATAGTTTTGTTCTTGATTGCCCCCCCCCCCCCAAAAAAAAAAAAAAAAGAAATAGAAATTGTATTATGAATATTGATTTTGCATTATAAATATTTTTATCTGTTCATCTCGCCCCCTCCCCCCCCCCCTATTAGCAAATGCATATTTTAAAATTCTGTTTCATATTTGTGAAAACATATGTTTAGATAAAAAAATGCATAATTAAAAAAATTATATTATTGTTATCATGTTATATTATTTATGTCATAATAAAATTATCAAATTTATCAAAAACATCAATTTTGGATAAATTTTAAAAATCTAAAACTGAGTTAAAAAATACACATTTGTAAACGAGCTATTAGCAGAAGAAAAAAAACCTTTGCTTAGCATGTTAATTAAAGTTCTGTTAAGTTAATATGTTGTTCCCAATTTTATGCCACAAAACTTTTTTTTTATTTTCTAGAGGCTCTGTATACTTTAATAATTTGCTTATATGATTGTGTATTCTTTATACTTAATAAAATAACAATATATGATGTTAATTTATATTTTATTTACAGCATCAAATGCTACAGCTCAACAGAGTGAAAAATGTTTAGAGCAGTTACGAATCCTATATCCTAAAAGCAAAGGTAAGAAAATAAAAAAGTGAAAACAAAGGTATTTCACAATTTTATGAATGATTTATTTATGTGCTGTGAAAATTTGATCACATAGTAATCAAAAATGAACTGCTATGCCAGTAATTTATTGTATAGTAGTAATGTGTATACGTGTGTACTTAAATTGGAATTTCAAGGTAGTTTTATTTGGATGCAGGTGAAATAGTTGATGAACATTAAACATAAAGGGCTTAAGAATTTAGTCTCAAGTTTTATTTCTGTCCTCACTACCTTGAAATGTATGGGATTTTAGAATGCCAGATCTTTGTAGTGTCTGTGTTACACATATTATATGCTTGATAATTTGAAATTTGCAGGACAGATTTTAGACTAAAAGTGTACATTTTATTCTGCAATGACTTGATATTTGAACATTTATGCAAAGTTTTAATCATATGAGATAGGCTATAAAAGAGTATTATATTATTTTCATACAGATGAAAAGTTTTAAAAATTCCAACTGAGATATAATTATAAGATCCTGACAGTTAAGAAATTTACATTAAGAGTGTTAATATATCTGGATTGAATTAATCAATAATTAAACTCTGTAGTATAGTGTAGTACTTTTGATGATGCTCATATCTTGCTGATTCATTAAAATAAGTATCATTTTATGCTATATATTATAGTTTATACTTTAAAATATAAACTATAATATATGGCATAAATATAAACTATAATATATAGCATATATAGTTATATATTTTATTATAAATATGTTTGTCTGATATTTATGTATAACTTTTCATATTTTAAAGTTTTATATTTTTTTAAAGTTGAAATATGGTATGTTGACTTACTGTCTCTGAGTTCAGTAAAAGCCCTTGCAGAAAAATATTTGATTTCTGGTCTGCCACTCCATGTCTTAATCAACAATGGTAAGTTTAATTATTAATAGCAACTATATATGATAGAAACCTCCTCACATAATAAATTAATGTTCTATATTCTAAAATATAAAAGGTAGGTGAGACTTAGTTCTTTTTCAAATAAAAAATACTTTTATAAAAATCAAGTGCTTAAATGTTTTTACTATGTGCAACACTATGTTCAGTATCACTTTCTATATCTTTTTGATTAAGGTATTAAATTTAAAGGTTTGAATTTTTATTTTAACTTTTCTATGTAGGTGAATAAAACATTCACTATAAAATGCTTTCATTTTCTTGCCTGTGAAGTATACTACAATTAATCTCACCTTCCATAGGTTTTAAAGATTTGAGGGTTGGGACTGGGATATATTTAAAGGGGCATCTTCCCAGAAAATACAAACTTTTCTTCTTCACTAAACAGTTAACTGATTGATGAATCATTCTATATTTCTTAAAACTGTGTGCTTTGTATGGTTGCATTTTATTGAAGGGCTGCCATGATAGGCTATATGTTGTGTTATATCTAAAATTGCTTGTCTATCATTGGGTGAAAAGAGACTAAATTTTAGTCAGGATTTTGTTCACCATGTTTCAAAAGCTTGCACTCATACTTAACTGTATACTCGAGGGATTTCCCTGTTACCAGCTGCAAGTCTCTAATGACAGAGCAAGTCACTAATGACAGAGTTCCAGGACAGTTGTCCATGAATGTGAAACTACATTAACACATTGTTTGCGTTAGATGGCCGGAAAAGAAAGATAATTTTCTAACCTGCAATTGGTTTAAAAATTTTAAAATTATTCTACACACTAACATGGTGTAGTATATAGGGGGTTATCAAAATAATGGAAATATTGATGATTTATGTGGAACTTTTTATTAATAAACTGTAAGCCCATCCTTGGCTTATGAAATGGCATAAATTTGACATATTATAGAGTGATATAAGACCTATACATAAGATATTAGAATAAGGTACCATTCACCCTGCAACATATATACTAACTGTTCCAATGATGTTGGAAGGGAGAACATGATTGAACCTTTCTCTCTAAATGTTCAATAGCATTAAGGACAGCAATGGAGATGTCCAAGACAAATGTTGTACCCCATACTCATGCTCCTTTATCCACATATTGATATATCTTACATGAGTAAGAGTTACATTAACATCGTGGAACCATACATACTCACTAGGGTAATAACGCATGCTCCATAGGATACATGTGGTCTACCAGAATGGTCTCATAAATTTCTGATGTCACAGGATGCTGAAGAACAAGTAAGGGTCCTAAGTATTGTCAAGAGAGAGCACCCCACAGCATCAGAGAGTTATTGCCATGCTTGATACAGTGATGGAAATTGATTTATGAAAACATGGTTTTTTAACAAAAACTTCTTTAATATTAATTAAAAATGAATGAAATTTCATACATTATGCGTGCTATGTATAACAAATGATTTACAAAAGTAAAATTTCATACATAATAATAAACAAAAACATAAGATTAAAAATAAGATTTTCATAACATACAAACATGAAAATTGATTAATGAAATATCACATTTCATTAGCTATTTTGAAGTAATGTGACAAAAATTTGCATAAAACAAAGTAACATGACATGCGCAGTAGACATAAAAAGCATTATATATTGGAAGCAATACGTTTCAGTCATACTTTTCACGATGGGTAAACGAAAGGTCTTGTCTGAGGACAAAAGAGCCAAAAACGATGCATATCTAGAATGTGGAAAATCTGTTCCGGAAATTAGTAAATTTAAAAGATCAGTTGGTGTAATATATAACTATAGAAAATATCCAACAAATTATAGCAAAAATTTTAACAAAAAGGGTAATCCACGTTTAACTAAGATGGAGAAAAGGGGGATTCTTTAACTTACATCAAAAACCAGCCACAGTTCAAAGCAGATTTGTGTAGATCTATCCCTTCCTTCTTTTATTTCTAGAAGTGTTAGGCAAATTTTACATTCTTTATGGAGCTTGAGATGGTCGATCCAAAGTCACTTCTGCATCACAAGTTGATGCATTTGCAGTATTGCGAGAAGTACATGGCAATGGGTGACAGTTAGAAGGTAATTTTCTCTGATGAAAAGAAATTTAATTTGGATGGCTCCGATGGTTTGAGGTATTGGAGGGATCCCCCAAAAGAACCAATATCTACATTCAGCAGAAATTTAGGTGGCAGAAGTTTGATGACTTGGGCAGCGATTGCTTCTGATGGCAGAAGTGAAATTGTATTTTGAAATGATCGCCAGAATTCATCTGATTACAGATTAGTTTTAGAAAAGTCCTTTTTTCCATTTGCATCACTATATTGTAGTTTAGATTACATCTTCATGCCAGGCAATGCAAGTATTCACACTTCAAATGCAATGAAAGATTGGTTTGACAAACAGAATATTGTTCTTTTAGATCATGCACCTAATAGTCTTGATTTGAACTCCATCGAAAACGTTTGGGGACAGCTTGTTCGAATGGTTAATGCAGATGGGATGCAGTTCACATCACTTGTAGAATTGAAAGCTTCAATCTATCAAAACTGGAAACTAATTGATCAGAAGTGCATTCAAAATCTTGTTTTATCAATGCCATCTGGAATAAAAGAAACACGAGGAAAGGCGGCTTTACTAACTATTAATTTCAATGGAATGTGATATTTCATAAGTGAATTTCCATGTTTGTATGTTATGAAAATCTAATTTTTGACCTATGTTTTTGTTTATTATGTATTAAATTTTATTTTTGTAAATCATTTGTTATGCCTAGCATGTATAATGTATGAAATTTCATTCATTTTTAATGAATATTAAAGAAGTTTTTGTTAAAAAACCATGTTTTCATAAATCAATTTCCAGCACTGTAGTGGACATTAAGCAGTCGGAACAGTATGCTTTAAGAGTTTGCTAAACACTGTACCAGTGGTAGAGAACAATGCAAAGCTGAATTCATACAAACATATGACATGTTTGCCAGTGGTTTGAACTCCAGTTTTTATATTTGTACATTATTTGATACCTTTTCTTGTATAAGTGACAGTAATGAAGGGCTTCTAGATAGCAGAATGACCATAATTACCAGCTTTATGCAGCTACCTATGAACTGTAATTATTGAAACAGGATTACGATTTCAATTTACCTCTGCTGTAATTTGCTGTACTGTAGTTTTAGGTTTTTGTGTATAATATGTAACAAGTACCACCTTTCTCTTGTTAACATCTTCATGTGATGTCGAAACTTTTTATATTTAGAGGCAACACCTTGTTCATTTCTTTGATACTGTGTCTAATCTTTGATGATGTCATAATCTTTGATACTGTGTCTTGTGATACACAAACAATTATCAAACCTTTATGCAAGTTACTCAGATATTTTACACACTAATTTTAATTAGTGTGCAAATTTAATTCCACAACAGCTAATTCTACGTCAATTGTTTTACTACTGTGTAATAACAGATAGTTGCACTTTATTGTATTATACACTTTTGTGTTCTGATGATGTCATCATTGAGATTTGCATACGGCACCATGTACATGCAATTTTTAAGTAGTGCTTCCATTATTTTGATAACCCTCTGTATGTCCACAATCATCAGTTTAAAATATTAGTTGCATATTAGATTTTTTGTCAGTGTAAGTTATAACTTGAAGTGGAAGAAGTAAAAGGAAAGATGTATCTGTTGAAAGAGTTATATGGAATATTTCCTAAGAGATTGGCTGTTTGGTTTTTACAATAACACCAACTTGTAAGAAATACTTCCATTTCTGTTATATATTAGGGATAACAGCACCAATCCCTAATGATTTTACAATCTGCTTATAACTACTTTTATTTAAAAATTTTTGGAACTTATTTTAGCTTCCTTATCCGTAAGGCTATTGAACAATTGTATTAAAACTACAAAGTATATTGGTAAAAAAATGTAACTCTGCACTAATAGGTAAGTTTTTAGAATTTAAAAAGGATAAAATTATTGATTTTTTTAAATAAAAAAACTTTTAATCTAAACAAAAAATAATAAAATCATTGATTTTTTTTCAGCATATTTCAAATGACATTCAATTTTCACTCTTTAAAAAACCTTAAAATAAAATTGGCCAAGAAAAGTTAATTAATTTGTATAACTGACTCTCATCTAATTATTTTATTAGAAAAGAAATATAAATTATTTTCCTGATTAACGGTTGAAAGGGTACGTTAATTCATTTTCATTTAGTTGATCAGAACTGTTTTTTAGATCATGAAAATCAATCTCAGTTATATATGAATATAGTATTTTTTTTTTATATATTTGATTAAAAATCTTTCATGAAAAGAGAGTCATATATTAACAATAGTTAACGGAGGTGTGTAACTTCTGAATTGGAAATTTTATTTAAATATTAAAATTTCATTAAATACTTTTTATGTCTTTAATTTTTAAAAAAAAATTTACTCTCTGAATGATTTCCAGTTTTACTAACAATTTGATATTCTTTTCAGCTGGTATTATGTTTGCTCCATACAAGTTATCCAACGATGGAATTGAATCACATATGGCTATAAACTACTTTTCTCACTGCCTTCTTACTAAACTTCTTTTGCCCCGTTTACTAGAATCTTCCAGTTCAAAGTGCAAATCTAGAATAATTAATGTTTCATCATGCCTACATTATCTGACTGAAATTGATTTTGAGAGCTTACGTAACATGTAAGTTAATACTTTATTTGGAATTTGGATGAATAAGTAATTCATTTTTCTTTAAAAAAAACCTTAAATATGAAAAAAATAAAGTGATTCTTAATTTACCATTGTAGGTTTGATTGTTGCAAGTTTTTGGCAGTAATTTAAATTTGCTCAGTAAATTTTGTATTAATATATATATAATATATTTAGTTAAAGTATAAATGGTAAAAATTTTTATTACCTTGTATTGCATTAAAAATAAGAATATTGGAGTAGAGAGAATTTTAAATCATACTTCTAAATTATCATACTTTTAGGGAATGCTGAATATTGCTAATTGTTAATGAATGTATAGTTTATTGCAAGTATGTTGTCTCAAATATTTTCATTATAAAAGAGAGTATTCAATCGCCCGAGACAAATTCTTTTCTTTCATAACAGTCAAATGTCACCTGTTTAATGTCTTTTTTATTGTAAAATTTCAATTTTCTTAAAAATAAAGTTATGTTATAGAGTAGGTTGGAGGGGCAAACCTTTTGATTATGATAACTATTTTCCTCAATTTAGCTTGTTTTGTGTTTTTGTAGTCTTTTTCATTAACAATAAAATTCTTTATGCTTATTCTGAAAATAAAAAAATTCTTGCTTGTAACCATCCTAAAGAATCATTTGCAGCACATTAATTAATGAACCCCTAAATGAAATCAAGCCCTGAAGAATATATACTCATTTTATTTCACCAACTGAAGACAATATTAAAACTTAGAAACAGAAGAATTATAAATTAAAAAAATTAATAAATAAATTGTTACAAAAAAAAAAAATTCTTAAAAGTGTAAAACTAACTTTCTAAAGATATCAGAAAAATTAGAAGGCAATTGTTTTAGGGGATAATCAGAATTCATACTGTGAGATTTACACAAAATCTTTTGTTACAAGAAAGGATTAATTTTATTTGATTACTTTATAATACCCTCCCTTCATATTATTTTCTGTTTGCCTATAAAAAAAAAAATGAAATACCCTTATTTCCTACACATAAAACTTAAAAATCTTATTTTCTACAAATAGTTTTCAAAAAAAATTTTAACTTAAACTCACACATCAAACAAGTTTGCATATTATGTTTTAAATTACCTATGAGCTTTCAATATTCTCAGCAGCAAGTAAATATTTCTTTATCAATTTGCCTTGTGTACTATTAAGATTAGACTGCCATAATGAAAAATGAACCATTTATTGATAGTAAAACTGTTCAAAGAAACACAGGTAACACAGGTATATCTAAAAAGGTTAAACACAGGTATATCTAAAATTATAGAAACAGATAGAGGCTCTAGTTAAAGTTTATTTGTAAATCATAAATTTAAAATTTAAAAACAGTGAAATGACAGTAATTGTTCAGGAACACAAAATAATTTCAAAAGCATGATTATGCTGTAAAATATATTTTCACTTCCATCACAATAAAAAATTAAGGGATTCCATGTTTTTACACTTACTATTAGCTTTGTTTCTTTTGTAAAAATTTATGACATAAAAACCTTTGCTTCTGTACAATATTATGATTACCTTCAATTTTTCTTTTTTCATAAATAATGGATGATTAAATTGCTTATGTAGTTATGTAGCAAATAAATTTTATTAATTATTCTGACGAGTATTAAATATTGTGAGTTATTTCCCAGTTCTTATATTCTGTCCATTTTATTTTAGGAATGAATATTGTCGCTATCACTGTTACATGCAGTCCAAATTATGCCAAGTCATGTTTACACAGTCATTAAATCAATTTCTGAAAGGTGGAGGATGTGACATTTTAGTGCATTCTCTTCATCCTGGAATTATCTTCTCTGGACTATACAAATATGTGTGGTGGGCACCTATTTTAGGTCCTCTGTTTTTTCAGGTATGTTTTTAAATTTTTTTGGGTTTATCTATTTATAATGTTTAGAAAATGTTGCTTATTTTTTTTGTAAGTTGTTCCTTTCCATCTTATTGTTATGCATTGATAAATCTTTATTTAAATGACTTAACAGTTTTTATTGTGTTTTTAGTTATTTACATGGGTCATATTAAAATGAATTTTATTAAGGTTTTATAACTTAATCTTTTGATATTAGAAAGGAATTTAGCGTTATAACTAATGGCAATAGCATCTATTTTTTAAAATTTTTCTTCTGACAATCATTTTGATTGTTTCTATAGCATTTTTACTCCTAGTGCTTAATTTATACTTATAGAAAATCTATGATAAAAATAGGGCTCAAATACAACTGTCATAGTTGTTAAAAATTTACCTTTCAATGCTAATTTTAACTGCTAACATATATTTTGAATCAAAATTTGATCAAATGTATTAGTGTATGAAATCAAATATTTAAGTAAAATATTTTACAATAAATATCCTTTTTAATATAAAATTGTGCATACAATAAGTTTATTTGTTTGGCAAATATATTGACCAAATTACATACTAGTTGGTGTGAAATGCCTTGAATTATAATTTTTAAAAAAAGTGTAATTGCAGTGGATAAATCTATAGAAGTGGAAAGTCAGACATCCCCCCCCCCCCAAAAAAAAAAAAAAAGCTTTAGTATCCATATGAGCTTGAACATTTTACCAAGTCCAGGTCATATTTTACCTTCCCAGGATGTTTCAATTCCTAAATCTGGCATGGCTAGATATGAAATTAAGGTATGAATTTACGATTTTAAATATATACACAGTGCGGCCATTAATTTCCAGGACTAATCTAATAACTCCAGAAAATATTACATGAAATACATACTCATTTAATATTTTCGAAGTAACTCCCACCTGCCATAATGCACTTCTGTGCTCAGTTGTATAAGTTTTGGAAACAACTTTTAATGTCCGCTTTCAGAATGCTCTTTAATGTGGACGTCACCGTTTTCTTGATGGCTTTGACATCCTTAAATATTGTTCCCTTCAGCAAACTGGCCCAGCATGAGGTCATGGAGATGCAGCATCCTCTATACTCTCTGAACTTAGCACTGGCAGACTTTTCCTTGTTTCCAAAACTGACAGATTTGCTAATGGGAACAGGATTTGAGGATGTCGAAGCCATCAAGAAAATGGTGGCATCCACATTAAAGAGCATACCGAAAGAGGACTTTAAAAGTTGTTTCCAAAACTTATACAACAGAGCACAGAAGTGCATTACGGTAGGTTAGAGTTACTTCAAAACATATTAAATGGGTATGTATTTCATGTAATATTTTCTGGAGTTAGTTCAGTCCTGGATATTAATGGTTGCACCTTGTGTGTGTGTATGTATATAATATATATATATATATATATATTTATTTATTGTGTAGCAATAACATGTTTATAAGAGTGGTAACATCAAAGTGGACTTTGATGTGTATCAGAAGTCTTGAATTTGCTGTTAAGCATTTAGAATAATCAGAGAAATTTGTTTTGCTGTCAGTTTCATACCTTAATTAATGAGTATGGCCCAACTGTTAGGTCAGTCTGACAATACTGTATATAAGTTAAAACATTTTAAATCTAGGAACTGAACCTCAAATATCTTGCTAAAAATTTATGCCAAACATTTTCTACAAAATATTTGTGTTGAAAAAGAGTATGGAAAGATTAAGCCTATTATATATATATTTGTTCACGTGAAGAATAATTATTAAAAAAAAATTAATATTACATATCATTTGTTTCATTAAATCCTTGACAAAGCAATTAGTTATATGTTAAAAAAAAAAACCTTTTTTTTTTATTTTTATAGAATTAGATGTAGTATAGTCATGTCTGTTTAGTAGCAGAAATTTTGATTTAAGTTTGTTCTAAATTATAATGTGTGTGTGTGTGCCTTAGGAGAGCAAAGAAGCGATAATTGCTATTCCATGCAGTTTTCTATTTAGGTTGGCACTCATGGAGATGGTCTTGGCATTGCCAATAAAAGTAGCTAATTTTTCTACAACTTTAGTTACTAATTTTGTTCTAGAGAGAGAAAAAGCAGTTTCTATTATGTAAATGTTAAGTAAGAGACTCCAAATACTTTAGCACTAAAAATATGGTTGTAAGGCTTAGTTAAAGGTGTGTATAGGTCATAATTATGTTCATATTCATGCCTATCATAAAGTTTTTTTGCTTAGATGGATCAAATTAATAGGAAGAATTTCAATACATTGACACTATGAATATAGATAATATACTTTAAATCTAACAGAAGTGGTAAGGTTTAGAGCAATGCTAATCCACACTAAGCAATATTTGCAAGTAGAGATATTTCAAATATGGTATCTGTAAGTGCCAAATTTTAATTTTGAAGCAATACATTAGAAAATTTTTGTGAAGTGCTCATTCTTTAAACTGAATGATTAAATTCATTATAATACTGAAATGTGATCAGGGAAACAAAACTTAATGAGATGCAATGTATTGATTTGAGGAAGCAATTACGAGTAAATGTTTTAGGTTGTTACATCAAATGTTTCTGGCTTAAATTTGCAGCAATAAAAAATTATTCTCTTTTCACATATCTGAGATTGGTATTTCATTTTGAAAATGTATACTTTTTGATTTGTTTGTGTTTTTGTTGGAAAATGTCTCAATTTATACAGCTCACATTCTGAACAATGAACATCACAGTATTATCCTTCATTAAAGATAATGCATAATTGGTAAAATGGTGTCCTGAATCATAGTAATTCAAATATTTTCTGAAACAAATGATTATATGTTAAATAAACCATGCTTGAAATTGTACTACACAAAAAGACTTTTGAACAATTTGTAAAAGTATAAACTTCAAATTTTATAGAAAGTATGAAAGAAATTTTTGTAACACCTTTTAAACATTCTTCACTGCATGCAGAGTTTTCTTAAAAAAGTCAACATTTAGGGATTTTGTCTTGCAAAAAGCAAACATTTAAGGGGTTTTGTGTTCCAAAATTTTAAAATTAAAAAAAGTGTAAAAGCATTAAAAGTGAAATTTAAAAAAAATTCTTTCATTTTCTTATTAAGTATGGTGTTTAATTATATGCAACAAAAAAACCTTTTTTCGCAACATTTCTAGTAAAAAAAATTGACCAGTTAAGGGGTTAAACTATGATTATTTTTGTAGAGTCGTCGAATTTATATCTATTTCTTAATAAAACAGTGCTAAATTCTATAGTTCCTGGATAAAAGATTCTACATTTCTAATATTTTAATAATTATCTATACCTTTTTTTAAAAATATATATACTAGGTCAATAACAAAGGTAATCACAGATCTGTGATATGTAAACAAAATTCCTCTTGATAAGAAAATTTAAATGTCTAAAATATTTTTTAAATTTCTAAGTCTCAGAAAAGCAATTTGGAAATTTATCTGTTGTGAGAAAAATTTTAAACTTTTCACTAACAAATTTTTCTGACTATTGCAACATTACGACAGCAATCAGCATTTTAAATTTCATAAATCATACTATCATTTTTCTTGTTTTTAGAAACCAGACAAAGGTGCTGAAATAATTGCTTATGCAGCCCTTTCAGCAAATTTAGAAACTGAAGGGGGCAAATACATCGAAGAGTGTAAAATTGTGAAGCCAAGTCCTTATTCCCGCGATCCTACTCTGCAGACCAGGTTATGGAATGAAACCTGGAAGACATTACTACCCTGGTTAGATGAAGTTGATGAGGTACAGGTGGACTAACTGCCATATATGACTTCATTCCTTGACAATTGGCATCTGCGATGTGGTTTTCAATTTTGATTCCACTGAACAGACAGAATTTTTTTCTTTCAGCACATTTGATGAATATACTTTGTGCATTAATTTGCTCAATTTTGAGAAGTTATCATTCCATTTTTTTAATACAATGTATAAATTTGTGTAAAGTTATATTTTTAAAACTGTTTTTTTCAGCCATGAACCATGTTCATGTGATGCTGTGATAAGGACTTCAGCTTACCAATTTTTTTTTTTTTTTTTTAAACCCCTTTACATTCCTAAGAACTATACTATCTAATGTACACTATCAATCATTAAAGATATTAAACTGTATGTGTATTCAGTTTATTTTGAATGTATGATTATATATCATGTTTATATAGGGCTTTGGTGTGGGCATGGTGGCCCAGTTAGCAAAAGCGTCGAGCCAGTGACCTGAGGGTTATGGGTTCGAGGCCTGTCGCTGACAAAATCCACCGCCGTGATCACTAATGGAGGCTAAGGCATGTAAAATAGGGCATGGCTGCAATGTTCTCCAAGTTCTCAAATTTACCTCTGGAGGTGCAGGGTCAAGTGTTCCGGTCTCATCACTTGACTCTGTTCAAAATTACAGGACCGGCCCATAGGGAGGTAATGCTGGTCCACCTACACAGTGCTCCCAGAAAGGTGGCCAGCAATACCCTGGTGTCATATGACGGTAAGGGCAATGTCCAAGTAACCGTTTGCCACATTGGAGAAGATATAGGGCTTTGGATAAGTTACCATCTGGGAAGTGTGTCAGTAAGTTTAACATTTACATGAAATACCATTTAGTATTTTGAGTTTACTAGACAGCTGAAAGGAGCAAATTATGATGGTACATCAGTTTACCTGGCATATCTTCAATCCCCTATTAAGTTATGGGTTTTTTTTTTTCTGTAAGTATTTTTCAAATCACTGATTAGTTTTTAATTCTGTTTTTTGCTTATGATGGAATACAAAGAGTAAATAGATTTAAAATTTTTCAGTTTTTAATATCTTACAGGGCATTAAATTATTGATTTCTATCACTAAAAAATTAAAATTTTTTAAAAATGTTAAAATTAAAATTAGGTTTTTGTAAAGCATGTTACATACAAATATATTTCCAAGTTGTAGATAAAGATAATATAGACATATCATTTGATTAAACCAGAGGAATTATTGTAAATAGTGAAGTTTTCAAGGAAATCTAATCCAGAAGCAGAGTTAGTATGAAGAATTCATGTGTCAGAAAAATAAAATTTATGTCTGCATCCTCAGGAGTGTTTTGTTATCATTGTTTAGATCAGGGATTCCCAACGGGGTCGATGGAAGTTTAAAAAGGGTCTATGGTATTCCTGGGATCTATTGGGGGTCGGATGATAAATTTTTCTGTTCTAAAATTTAGGAATGTAATTATTAAATAATATCCATTTTATTATGTATAAATACAGATTTGCATAAGGCAGAGTGATCCATGCATCTAAAGTCAAATGTCATGATGCTTTTGTATATGCCTCGAATGCTGCCGTTGGCTTTTATTTGGGTACCAACACTAGGCATCTCGCAATGCCCGATGCAACCAATCAGAAGCAGTTTCGTTTACTCTCTTGGCAATGTTTGTGCAATTACAATCTGTTTTTGAAATCTTGTTTATACTTGCGAAATTAAAAATGAAAAGAGTACAAAAATAATAAAACATAAACCTAATGAATCACTTTTCCTAATTTTTTGTTCATATTCTTAGTCAAAATGTTATCTTTAAGTGTTTTATGTGCAATTATTAGTATAATAATTACGTTATATGCTGTGTATTAGAGAAAAATGTGAGGGGGTCGATACCTCTGAACTGTAAGTTCAGAGGTATTGGAAGGCAAGAGAACTAATGGCATCATAGCCAATTTTCTGGGCATTTGTAATAAATATAAGTAAATAAACATTCATCCCTTTAATAGTAATTTAAAAAAGCTAATTAAAAATTTATTAATGAAAATTTTATGTACAAGGAAAAATATTTAAATGCCAACCTATGTTTACATTTTTGATAGAGGTGTAATACCCAGCAACTGTAAGCTTTTGTTAATTATGAGCTGTGCAGAATGGAACAATAGAAGTCGTGCCTGAAAAATAAGTCAAAAATTTAAATTATATAATTTTTTAATACATTGCATATGATCTGATATTTACACATAATAAAGATCAAACATAAAACTTCTTTACCATACATTCATAAATATTATTTTAGCTGGGTTCTTACTTATGCAAAAATATGACACATAATAAAATACTCCAGCTTCAATGTTACACAAAATTTTTAATTTTAGGTATTTCTGAGTGTATTAAATTAATATGAGATCAAATGTCTCATGCCATCATTTTATTAGTATTTCAGGGTAAGAAAGATATATCAGAGCCAGAGAAACACTTAAAGTTTTTTTTTTTTTTAATTACTTGAGGGTCATTCATAATATTAGTATTCAAAATTTCACAAATATATCATTTCTTTCTTACACATTTCTCAATTAATAAATCTGGTTTAGTTTAAAATATTTTGATTTCTACACTGCAACTTAAGATCAAAATCTCTATTCTATCATCCATATTGCTGAGTGCACACACAAATACATGCATATACAGGAATCTTAATCTAGGGATTCCTAAACAGAACTCCTATCTGTGGTGAATGAAATACATTAACAACTTTTCTGTACTGTAACATGCTCTGTAAGTTTATCACTCCAATTATGATTCTTAGATATCCAAAAATTTGATTTTTTTTCTTAGAATGATTATTTTAAAGCAAGAAGAAAAACTTTCCAGTTTTAAATTTAAAGATATGGTTGAATTAAATATTTAACCTACCCTTGCTGTATATGGGTTAGAGCCTAAGACAGGGAGAACTTTTATGGCTCTTCCTAGTTCAATCCTAGAAAAGAAAAAAAATAATAATTGAAAATAAATTATAAATATTATATATATATATATATATATATAAATGTATTCCTTGACTTACGACTGCTTAACGTGTGATTGCTTACACTTAGGACCAAAATTTTTATTTTTATTTAAAAAAAAAAAAAAAAAAAATTCTCAAAAATATTGTTCCTCAAATGTACAGTACATACCTATATATATATATATATATATATATATATATATATTACATAATTATTAAAAATATGATGCAATATTCTGCAATACTGTACAAATGTATGATGTAATAATAAAAATGCATGATGCAATAGTTTCGATATCCACATGCTAAATGAAATAAACCTTCATTCAATAGTTAACAAAAAAATATGCAGTCACCGGTTAGCATTATTATTACAAAAAATATTACTATTTTGTATTGTTAAATATGTAGTGGTTCAATTTTTATCTGTGAAGTTGTTAAATCTGTTATAAATAAAATAAAATTATGTATGAACTAAATTTAAAAATTCATAAAAAAGGAAGAAATTGTGATAAAAAAGTGCAGTTTGCAAGAAAGGGCTCACAAGGAAGTCGGATTTTTTTAGCAGCAAAATAAAAACTTAAAAAGTCACTGGAAGAGTCACTGGTCCAGCTTTGTGAGCACTGCTACTCCCCGTCGATGATTCCTCCGCCATATCATTCATAACAGTTTCCACCGCAGTAATGCGGCCCTCTGGAAATGAGGGCCTTCCACTTTGTGGCCGATACTCTAAATCCTTGTGTATCAGTCTTTTATTGCAAGATTGATTTGAATAATTCTGCTGAATCTCTCGCATGTCAGTACCATCTACTGGTCACTTTTTAACATTTTTTTTTTATGCTAAAAAAATCCAACTTCCATGTGACCCCTTTCTTGCAAACTGCACTTCTTTATCATGATTTCTTCCCTTTTTTGTGAATTTTTAAAGTTTTTACGAACTTTTGGCTCACCCTATATATACAAGAAAACAAACAAAAATAATTATGTTTTTAAAATTAAAATTTTTTTTTTTTCATGTTAGAATTTGAGTTCTCTGGGAAGTTTTTGAAATTTATTTACCTGAGATTAAATAGATAATGAACTAAAACAAAAGGCTCCATGTGCGTATATGATTGATATATTGCTTCATCAAATCTAGAATAAATAAAATAACATATTAGCTTAGTGAAATCAGAAAACAATCAAGAGGAAAGTTAAGCAATTGAAGTCTTTGTTGTTTCTGTTAGTCTTTGTGCAGAAAATATATTTACAGTACAAAGACTATAGAAGCAAACCAAAGTTTTGTACAAAAGTTAAAAAAAATAAATTTAACCGAGCTCTCCAACATTGAATGTTGGAAGCCATATATATCTTCTTATAGAAAGGTATCACTTTGAATTTAATATAAAATAAATCTGTAATATCCCATATAATTATGAAGAATCATGAACTATAGTTTAATATAAATTCTTACATAGCAAGGTGCAGATTGTACCAATTTCCTATGTAAGTAGAAAAATATAAAAAGTTAAAACAGAAAACCAGACATTAACTGTTCAATGATAACATCACTTTAACAACCATGGCAACATTATCATTTAATAATACTGTCGGCACAATTGATGTCATCATTAAACAGTTATTTTCTGGTTTTCTGTTTCAACTTTATATATATATATATATATATATATATATATATATATAAAGTTGGGATATATATGTAAACATATTATTAAATGTTTATAGAAATGTTTTGTAGAAAAATATAAAAAGTTAAAACAGAAAACCAAAAGAAGGAAACCAGACATTAACTGTTCAATGATAACATCACTTTATCAACCATTGCAACATAATCATTTAATAATACTGTTGGCACAATTGATGTCATCATGAAACAGTTATTTTCTTGTTTTCTGTTTCAACTTTATATATACAGTGGCTCCCAAAAGTGTTCGTACACTTACGATTTTCAATGAAATAGGGGTCTATCCATTAATTAAAATGAATATTTCAGAATGGGTATTAGATCTATAATCTATTCTTAACAAAACTACATGAAATATTTTGAAAACATAGTAAAACTTTATTTTTAAGAAACCAGTAATCAAAAAGTAACAAAAACTTTCTCACAAAAGTCATTGTACACTTGTAAAAGATCTCTACATATTAGTAAATATTCTAATTTTTCATTAAATTAATATATAGTAGGATATCCTTTAGCATCCACAACAGCTTTTAAATGTCTGGGAATAGACTGCACTAGTTCTTTTGTAATTTCTGCATCAATGTTCATCCATTCTTCCATCATAATTGTTTTTAGTTCGCTTTTTGTGTGAATGTCGTGTTTTCATACTCGAACCTCCAGTTCTCTCCAAATATGTTTTATTGGGTTTAAATCTGGCGATTGAGGTGGTGTTTTCAAAACATATGGACAATTATAGAGACACCAGATGCGAACATTGAGAGCCGTGTGCTTAGGATCGTAGTCTTGATAAAAAACAAAGTTGTTTCCAATACCCAAATTTTGAGCTGATAATTTTAAATTGTGTCTTAAAATATTTATAAAAACAGCATGATTCATTATGCCATCAATAAATACCAAATTTCCTAGTCCTGATGCTGACATGCACCCCCACACAAGGATACCTCCACCGGCATGCTTAACTGTTCCTACTAAGTTCTTGGGATTAAGTTGCTCATTTTTTTTCTTCTACATACAATTATACGCCCATTGGAACCAAAAATGTTAAGCTTACTTTCATCAGCAAATAAGACATTATTCCACTGCATTTGGGGCTTATTCATCATTGACAGTGTGAAGGAAAGCCTAAGCTTTCTGTTTTTCTCACTCACGAAAAATTTTCTATACGGGCAGAACACCCATGTAATCCAGCTGCTCTGAGAACTCATCGAACAGTTTCAAGTGAAATTGAAGTAGAAAACATTAAATTCTGCAGAAACTTTTACAGCACTCAAACGTGGATTTTTCACAAATTTTCTAATTATAAATCTCTGATCACATTTTGTTAACTTTGCCGGATGACCTGTTCTTACCTTGTTTTCAATCTGATTTTCTTCTTTAAAGCGTTTTATCATATACTGCACAGTAGAATGGGATAAATTAAGTAATTTAGAAATATCCCAAACTGATTTACCACTACTATGATGAAAAATAATCAATTTTCGAATGATGTTTGTTGTTTCTTTATGATTACGAGCCATTTTTAGATAATAAATAGAATATTACAGAGTAGGCAAGCAAAAATTAAAGCCAAACGATATTTTAAATGCCACCATAATTCAAAAATAAAAATAAAGCGCCAGATGATAATTTTAATTATGAATTTATCCGAAAATATTTCAGTGTATGACGACTTTTGTGAGATAAAGTTTTTATTACTTCTTGATTACTGGTTTCTTAAAAATAAAGTTTTACTATGTTTTCAAAATATTTCATGTAGTTTTGTTAAGAATAGATTATAGATCTTATTATTAAATACCCATTCTGAAATATTCATTTTAATTAATGGATAGAGCCCTATTTCATTGAAAATCGTAAGTGTACGAACACTTTTGGGAGCCACTGTATATGTATATAAATATAAAGTTGAGATATACATAAACATATTAAATGTTTATACAGAAAAATCTGACACCAGTCATGTCATATTTTGCTTAAACAGACCTGCCAACCTCAGTGAGAGCAAAATCCTGCAATATTCTAGAACAAAATCCTGCAATATTCTACGGTCATAAAATAATCGACATACCGACATAACACAAAACAGTATAGTAAAAAATTATAAAAGAACTGTTATGTATACTTACTTATAGTTTATAGGATCTCTTTAATAATATTACATAGTTCAAAATATTTTCTTACTGTTCAATAAATCTTGAAATTATAATATTAAACAAAAGTTATATATTTGAAATTTTTAATCATACATTTTAATATACATCATATTTACACTAACGGGGACCCCAGCAGTCTATATTTTGAATACATCTATTTCTTTAAAATGTTTGTTTTAATCAATTGAAGGATATCTTGGAATTTTTGTAGCATTCACTGTTGCTGATTTTGCTCTTTTTAAAAATTCACTGTCAAATTGGTCTTTATAACAGTGTCCTTGTGGGTTTGATTTGCATATTAGTAAATTTTCTAAGGTTTCCCTTGACATGGATGATCGGAACTGAGTAGATATTTTTGATATGTGAATAAAAATCCTCTCACACTCTGCATTACTGTGAGGGATTGTTAAAACCAGCAACATTATATCCGATATACTTTTATATTTTAAGGTACCATCATTATTTTTCAATTGGCCAATTAAATGCCACTGGACATCTGCTCGGTTTTCATTAAGAATATCACTTGAAATTTCCTCTTGTTGTAGAGAACAAAATTCTGATTTTAAAACATCACATGCTTTATCTTCAAATTCTCCCATAATTTTTAAACACACATCACTGTATTTTTGAATAAAGAACTTAATTTTGGAAAAAGATTCTTTATCAATGGTTATGTTTGCAATTTGGGCATTTACGAATATATCATCATCAATTGGGAATTTTTGAATGATATAATCGCATGAAGTTGTAAAAAAGTCCCTAATGCAAGAATAAAATTTTCTTTGTTTTTTAGGATTTAAATCTGCAACAATTTTTTCCGTACTGCTGCCAATGACTAGATCTTCATCAGATCTTTGATTTTCCAAAGAATGGTAGTCAATTTTTTTAAGTGACACAGCATTTTTAACAATTGACGGCAATACAAATTTTGATAAAAGATCTTTGAGGAAATCCAATAACACTGATCTGACTATATGAATAATTGGCTTATTTGTTTGAAAATTTAAATTAGCTTTGTCAAACAATGGTAATATAAATAATAAAAATGAAGCAATACCTTTATTAAAATCCTCCGACAGAAACATAAAAATCCTCTCTTCATGTGTCAAGATTTCATTATTTTGCTTCTGGGACTCAAATGTCTTTAGCACTTTAAGTGCTTTTGTGTCACAGACATCTTTTTTGCAAATTTTCTTGTTGGTGATTGGCAAATTATCTTCACATTTCCTCTTATTTGTTTCAGCTTTTTGGGGTATAATATAATCTCTCAAATTCTTTGAAATTTTTGCAGATTTACTTTGTGTTATTTCTTCCTTAAAGTAGGAGACTAATATGTCCCACTGTTCAAACAATCTGGCTAAACACTTATTTAGTGATAGCCATCTTGTTGATACATGCTTTATCAACTTCTTCATCTCATTATCATGCATGTTTTTAAGTTTTTCCTGTTTTTTTATGGCTTCTTTGAAAATAATAATATAAGTCAATTAAATATTCATCAATATTTATGGGAAAGCATGCTGCTCCCTTCTTAGCAGCCAAATTGTTTAGATGGCATGGACATCCAATACAAGCCAAATGTTTAATTTCCTTTCTTAAAAAGGCTAGCAAACCATTGTTTTTTCCAATCATTACTGGAACATTATCTACACTCAGAGCTAAGCAATTATCCAATGGAATTTCCTCCTCATTTAAACAGCCCAAAATCAATTGTGAAATGTTTTGTCCAGTACTGTCACCGCTTAAAACAGGCACCTTATACAAAAAAGGCTGAATATTATTAATTTTAGTATCAAAAAAGTAACAACGAGAGGATAGTATTTTTCAGATTTGTTGCTGCCATCAGTAGCTATTGAAAATGGACCATTTTTCATAGCATTAATTAATACTGCTCTAGAAGAATTTCCCATTTCTCCTATAATGCTTGTCGTTTTGGTTCTTGCACAAGCATATTTTTTTGCAATAGCACTGTCCGGGAACATTTTTTTGAAAAGCAAACTTGCATGATCAGCGCAATTTATGGGCAAATTATGCTCCAAAATAAATGACGAAAATAAGCATTCGGCCTGCTTAACGGCATCGGTTGTTGAAGGAGCAAAATTTATTTTTTGGTTCTGCTTAAAACATTTCAAATTGTCCGCATGTTTCTTCATTATAAGATGCCCATCTACATCTCCTTTGCCTTTATGGGCAACTGAAAAATCACACCTGCATACTGTACAGAAAACATAATGTGGTGCTTTCTTAGACTCCAGTATGAATGGGTAATCAGTTGTATATGATTTATCATAATACGATTTATATTTCCGTCCAGCCATCATACAACTATGAAGCAACGTGCTATTCATGATCAACAACTATTTTCCTTTCACTTCAAAGCACTACACAGACGCACCGTTAAAGAAAATAATCAGGTCGAAAAATCCTACGAGTACCATTGAGCTCAATGCAAGCACAGACATAGAGCACGAAGGGGGAGGGTTTGCCAACTCATCATTGCGTGCTGCCGGGTTGCAAGAAGTGAGTGAAATCGCTTGATCTGAGGTAGAGACAGAGGAAAAAGGTTGGGCACGTGGAAGGGGGAAGGGTTGCAAATTCAAAGTTATTGTTGAGCAGGGTTCCTAGAAAAGGGGGAAATCGCTTTCTAGGAAAGTGTAGAAGCAATGTCGGTCGGTGCAAGTCAATCGTTGGCATTGATATTATTCCGGCGGCGATCAAAATTCACACATTTTTACGTTTCAGAATCCGGTAATAATAGTGTCCATTCCGGAAACCCAGAAGAAGCATTAAAAATCCGGCACTGCCGGGGTAAATCCGGAAAGTTGGCAGGTCTGGCAGTTGGCAAGTATTTGACACTAAAATATTTGAAGAACTTACTTTGCTAAATGGGATATTAATGAGATTGCTTCTGGTTCTACTAGAGGTGTTAAATCACAGTTTGAATTTACTTCATAACCACATTTTTCTTTTATACTAAAAAATAAAATGGATTAAAATAAATTTAAAATATGCTTCAATGAAAAAATAAATATAATTGTCAGTATCTCCTTACTTCTTTTTATAAAACATTATTTAAATAAATAACATTGGTCTAATTTCTTATAACATACACATAACAGAGAAAATGTTTTATTACGTTATAGTACATGGTTAGGGTACTGTTTACATGGCTTTCATTAATATGTACTTCATGACAAAATACAAAATCTTTTATCTCCTTTTGTATAAGATTTGATCAATGCATCACTTTATGTTCATCAGTGGTGCACCCAGGATTTTTCTTGAGGCCGAGATGAATGGATAAAATATTTATAAGTATCACAAAAAGAAAAGAAACTATGTGATCAGCATTTAAATTAAATTCTAAAAATTAATCTTTAAAATTTCACCAAAAATCAGAAAATGGAGGTAAAGATTCGAAAAAGATTTCATTTTAAAGGAATTTTTATGATCTTTCTCGTGATATAAATTTTATAACCCTTAGATTATTATTTAAATGCAAACTTAAATTTTTTTATAAAAACAGCTTAAAAATTTAATTAAAAAATCTAAGAATTTTTCAAAAATTTTTCTTAGTGCACCCCTACACTATAAGAAGTATCACCATGGAAATTTCAGACCTTTAGGTCCAATGGTTTGGTCTGTGCATTTTCTGTCAGTCAGTCAGTCACGGAACTGTTTTATATATATATATACATTTTCTTAATTGTTGGAATTTTTCTTAAAATTCTGATTTTGATATAGACTGATGTTAATCAATATACAAAAAACTTCAACTATTAATCAAAGCAAGATAAAAATTATGCATAACACAATCTATTTACACAGCTTAATGTATTCCTAGTTTCCATCCAAAACTAGTCAATAACAAAATATAAGTGGTGTCTTACTCTTGATACTACATTTCATTTTTATAAGTACAAATAAATTAAAATTTTATTAGCTCCATCCTTTTATATTTTTCCTCAGGTGCCCTCGTGTTTAATAAAGCCAAACTTTTTCAACTACAGTTAAAATATATTAAAAATTAGATAAATTTAATGTAAATTGATTTTATTTGCCCTAATGAATGATTTACAAACCTTACCTGCATAACCTAGCATGACAATATTGCAAAGATGTTCCAGAATCTTCTGTCATACTTAAAACTTTGTCCCAACTGAAGTGGCTTTCTTTCTTTCGCTTACTGTTGAAATCATTTATTATTAATGCTGAAATACCTAGAATGTCTGCAACTTCATCCCAGTTACTGGTTACTTTTGTATCTGTAAGCATTAAATATAATTCAGGGAATAACTATAAGGCAGACAATTTTCAATAACATAAATTTCATATTTTTTTAAATTTTACAAGCACAAAACAATTTTAACCCCGTTTTTTACTCAGATATTATTTCTATATTATTAAACAGTGTTAAGAAAAAGTTTAAAATGAGGATATGGTATAAAATTGGTTGAATTAATAACTCATAGCTAGAAAAAATTTTCTTTGATGAGAAGATTGATAAATAACAATACAGCTCATATTCAAAATATTAGAATTACATTTTTTTACAAATTGAAAATATCGTTTGGTAATTTAATGTCTTTTAATGGAAATATGCAAATGATATTTTTATTAAGAACTTATTGTTGATTAAACTTATCTTAAAATTAATATCATTTTTGAAAAAATTAATTGAAACAAAATTATTTTGAAAAGTCAAAATATTAGAATATTTATTCAAGTGGTTCAAAATATTATAATATTTCACATTAATTCTCCTTTAATCATCACCAATTCATAACTGTTGGCATCATTGATTAAATTCAGACGATTTATTTAAAATCAGTATTCTTTTTGCAGTTTGTTTGCTTTTTCACCTTAAAATGTATCGTGTGAGTGATATTCCTGAATCTATTAAACTTCGTATGGTTGATTTGTATCGGCACGGTAAAAATCAATGTTATATAGCGAATTATTTACATTGTTCGCAATCAAGCGTTAGTAAAATACTAACACAATATTCAAAAAAATGGAAAATTTCAAAATATCGCCAAAATGGCAGCTGAAAACCAAAAACATCTGCTAGAGATGACAGGAAACTGAAGCGTATAGTTAAGAAAAACTGTTTTAAAAGTGTGCAATTCTTGCACCAAAAATGGAAAGAAGAAGGAGTTGAAGTTTCTAAATCGACAACATTAAGACGTCTCCATAAATTTAAGTTTGAATCTCGTGTACCGAAAACAAAACCTCTCATGACTGCAAAACAAAAGCGTATAAGATTGAATTGGTGTAAATCAAGATGTTTATGGAGCAAAGATTGGAAAAAAATATTTAATGCTGAAAGTGTGTTTTGTGTTTCATATGGTAATCAAGGTATTCGAGTTTGGAGAATGAAGCAAGAAGCATTTGATAAAGAATGCCTTAAATGTTCGGTAAAATTTGCTGCTAGTGTCATGGTTTGGGGTTGCATTAGCGCAGAAGGACCTGGAAAGTTATGCATTGTCTACGAAAAGGTTAACTCTCAGATATATCAAGAAATTTTGGAATATTACATGATTCCATCATCAGAAGATTTATTTGAAGATGATTTCATCTTTCAACAAGATTTAGCGTCACCGCATACCTTGGTGTCAACTAAGAATTGATTCTGCCAATGTAAAATTAAGGTACTTGGCCACCAAACTCACCAGACATTGATCCCATCAAAAATTTATGGGGTATAATGAAGAAAAAACTCCAAGAAAATCCTCCTTCAAGTAAAACTGAGTTAGTAGCACGTATAAAGTCTATTTGGGCTAATATTGATAGAAATGTTTGTAAACACCTTGTATATAGTATGCAAGATCGATTGTACGCTGTTATTAAAGCTAAAGGAGATGCTACAAAATATTAACTACCATTTACTTCATATTCATAAGGCAATATTTTTGCGTAAAATAAAATATTCTAATATTTTGAACCAATCTAAATTTTATTCCAATATTTTGATGTGTTTCAGAAAGCTGTTGTATACCTAATTTATTGCATTTTATATTTTGTAAATGTTAAAATCTTATCTAAACATTCCAGATTTAATTTATAAGAAATTTAATTGCATTTACTTAGTATCAAAAATAAATAAATGGAAAATAATTTCTTTCTTATTACTTTTTCTCAATTATTCTAATATTTTGAATCTGAGCTGTATACCGAAATGACAAACATTTAAAATTCAGTCATAACATTCAAAGATATCTTTCTAATGGGAAAAAATATTTTATTTGGCTTACATGCTAGAAAAATGATAGAAAGTCCTTTGAGGAATTTTTTTTCTTTATTAATAGCATAACAGAGACCTCAACCTCTTCATTAGTCATGCAGTATATATGGTTCTATACAATGTTTCAAGAGTTTCAAAGATTTTCACTGTTTGAAAATTAAATTTTAAGCTGTATAGAATTCCTTGTTTTAACTAATTCAAGTACCATAAAATCTTGACTATAATACGCATACATGTATAATACGCATGCTTGATTTTGCGTGAAATTTTCAGGAAAAATTAAAATTCGACTATAATATGCACCCATAACTTTTCAATATTTTATTTAAAAATTGCACAATTTTATTAACATAAATAAAATTTGGCATAAAAATAAATGAAAATATCAAATTCGGTACAATAAAAACTTAAACTTTTAATTCAAAACAAACAATACTGTGAAATTATCAGTCTTCTTCACTTTCACTTGAATACAGCTCATCTATTGATTGTTGCTTATTCAATGTTTAAAACTATGTTTTTTTGTACACAAGTATAATATGCACCCTCATTTTTGTGGACTAAAATGTGAAAAAAAAAGAGTGCATATAATACTCAAAATTTTACGGTAACTTACATTAAAAAAGACTCTTCAGTTAATTTAATGCAATTACTCTAGTGAAAAGTTTATTGACAATTTCTAAATCTAATATGTAATAATTTACTTAAACTGGTTACATTTGTATATATTAAGAAGAATTAAACTTTATCAATTATTATTAAAATTTATCTCATAAATTTTCATAATTATTATTTCATTCTTTTCCAAATATTGTTTGTAAGATGCTGCACTTGTATAGAACTGTTTTCACAGCAGCGATTTCAAATTTCTATCCATAATTTTTAAAATGCTGGACTATTAATGATCACTTGGTCTTAAAATAATATTTTAAAGATACATATCAAAAGAATTGTAAGACAGATATTCCTTAATCAGAAATGATGAAAAAATGTGTTTATAGAGCTTTTTTAATGAAAATGAAAAGACCTTTTAAAGGTTAATTCCAACTTTTTATAGACTTTATAGCTGATGGTAATTTCTGATAAATCCTTCTTGATATATTTACATTTCTATAAACAACAAAGAATAATTTAATGATATCAACAAAAATAAATTTGCTTCCCCCCCCCTTTTTTAAAATTTCTAAATATTTGTTCAGTAGTTTTTGCTGTACAATTTTTATTTATTTATTTATTTATTGAGAAAGATAAGTTTACTTCTGAGCTTAAAATTAGTAGATAACTCTTAGGATTTATATGAAAAAATAAGGATTTTTTAAAGGCCCCTAAATAAAGTTTCAAAATTAAGGCTATATTTAATACTTAATGTTTAGGGGAACCCTCTGTTTTTATTAATAAATAAACAAAAAATGGAAGTGCATAGGCTTTCCTCTTATGAAGCAGAATCCACAAAAATAAGAAGAAACATTGAGAATAAAGTTTGTTTTAACATTGAGGAATAGAATTTTTTTTTTTGTTAGAAAAAAGAATTAAAATTCAATCTAGAAACTCCAAATGTTGAGTCTAAGATCTTTACATGCTTAACGGAAATTTTAAAAGCTACTTATTCAGGTTTGGTATTTTGTCAAATGGACGTTGTGATTGTGGTGATCGTAAAGAGAATGTAGAGCTTCTGCACTGCAGTTTGCATGCAAATCATAGATCTGCTTTCAGGACAAGTTTGGAGGGCCTCTCTCCATGGGTTGGCCTCCTGTTTTCTCCGATCTTGTTAGAAGGAAGGAGACTTTTGTTATTCTATCTGACTTTGTGCACAGTCTAGATTTTTAGGTCTTTTGTGATTTTTACATGTTGACATTTATAACAACTTGTCAAACCTATTAAATAAGGCTAAAGAAGCGACTAGACAAGGCATTGATTCAATGATTAGTATTCCTGCATCCGACTGGAAGTTTATCTCTAAAGAAAAAACTGCCGTAAATTGGAACATGGAATATCTTGCCTCATCAAAAGCACAGAGCACAAGGAGATTCTTTCCAACTGTATTTAATCGTTTAAAGCGCCAATATTTCTCAACAGATTTTAAATTAACTCAAGTTTTTACAGGCCACGGAAATTTTAAAAGCTACTTATTCAGGTTTGGTATTTTGTCAAATGGACGTTGTGATTGTGGTGATCGTAAAGAGAATGTAGAGCTTCTGCACTGCAGTTTGCATGCAAATCATAGATCTGCTTTCAGGACAAGTTTGGAGGGCCTCTCTCCATGGGTTGGCCTCCTGTTTTCTCCGATCTTGTTAGAAGGAAGGAGACTTTTGTTATTCTATCTGACTTTGTGCACAGTCTAGATTTTTAGGTCTTTTGTGATTTTTACTTACTGTTGTAAGCCTCATGGTATACTTTGTGGTACACAAGGAGTTTTAAATTTGTTTTTTAAATTAAAAAAAATCTATTAAATACAGGGTGCGACAGAAAGAACTCCAGATTTGGAATGTCAATAGCAAAAATACAAAGCAAGATAGAGAAAAATCTTTTATACCTGAGAAAAATTACTTATTTATTAATTTTTTTATTTATTTATAAATTTATTTATTTATACCCTCGGAACGTTCTTTGCCACACCCTGTACAAACAAATTTACTTGTAATTTATAAAATTACTTCAAATTTAAAAGCATGTAATAATAACTAACCATATTAATTAAAATGGAATTAGTTAAAATGAATGAAAGTAAAGCAAAAGCAAACTGTTATCTTTATGAAAAAAGGCATCAAAACAAGGTATGTTCTACAGTAAATAAACGGATATGGGTGGGTTTTTATACATACTTGGAGACTGGTGCATTTTTTCCAGAGTTCTTTCTTTAGCCTCATTTAAAATGTCATGCAGAAAAACAGCATTGCCTTTGCGTGTACTGAAGTTTAAGATTCGGCCAAAAGGAACATGATGGATATCGCTGAAATAATCAATTTAAATATAGTAATATAAAAATTTAAAGTAATCTTCATCAAAGGATTAGTAGCATTATTACAATGGAAGGGATAACTATGAAATTTGTTAACACTTTTAATTCTAGACCAGTGTTTCAACCTTTTATGAGTTATGTAGCTCTTTTCTCTTAACACTTTGAGGTCTAACCCCGAGTGTCACTCAGGTTCCCATTTTCTCTGAAGCAGACTAAGCCTGAGAGTCTCTTGGGGTCAACTCTCTGAACTACAAAAATACCAATTATATACGTTCACCATCTTTTTAGATATTATCTATGAACCTTCTACTTAAAAAAAAAAAAAAATAAAATAAAATAAAAATGTTTAAAAAATGACAGCACCTAACAGATGTAAATTTATGAAATGATGTAGAATCCAAATTCAAATAAGATTTAATTTGAATGCTCTTTGTGCAAATCCATGCTTTGAAATGTATCACACCAAAGCAAATTTTATTAAATGATGCTATTTACCAATAAAGGCTATTTTTAGATCTTAGTAAACCATTTGGGTAAGTTTTATTCAATTTTATTTAAAATTTCATGTTAAAAAATATGTTTCCTTATGTGGAACTTTTTTTTTACTTTAAAACTTGCTTTTTTCAATAATTTCTCATTAAATATTAATTCTTAGTAAATTTAAATAGTTTCTACATTATGAATAAAATCAGTTTAAAATTTAAAATAAAAAAAATTGCTAAGGTCTATCTTCAAAGTATTTTTTAAAAAATAACAAAAAGTACCAAAAATCCTCAGTCCAGAGGGAGACATACGGTCAAAATAGCTCAGACCTGAAAGTGTTAACCCAGTACCCTGTTACTGCTTTCCCCTGCAGCACCTTTAACACAGTAAGGAAACAAATTTTAAAAAATGGTTTTAGAAAACAATTCTAATTGAATATCAATTAGCCTAATATTCAAGTCATGGTTGTGCTTGAACCTGAGCAACCAGTCTTTAAATTCATGGCTGAATATTAGCTAGATCCAATCTCATCTTTCTCTCAATACTCAAACTGTTTTTGCCTTTGTTTTAATATGAAGCATTAAAGATCCACTATCAGTGAGATATGAAGAAGCAAATGGAAGTACAGCTCAAAAAGAAAGCATGGTGACAAGTTGATATGACTGGTATAAAGCACATTGTATATGAGTAAGCAATTTTTTATTTAAAAAAAATAAAATATGCTACCTTGCATTTGATTCCAAGAGGGTGGTGTCTATCACAGCAACCATGTGAGTTTACATAAAGACAGCTTATGTTTTTTAATTATATCACTATAAACATAACTGTGATAGTGTAAAGAGATCTTCCACTACATTAAGAAAGCTACCTAGTTTCATATGATGAAAACTATTTTTTAGCAAGCAAAATGTTAATCAAAAAGATATAAGTATTCTCAGATCTTGTTGTCCATTATTCTCAATTAGATTAATATCTTAGGAGAAATTTCTAATTTATTTATTTTACAACATCACTTCATATATTTTGCAATTACTTATCAGATTTGAGTAAAGTACATCAGCATCACTATTCTCCCAAGAAAATATTCTGAATTACTAAAATCCCTTATTCAATTTAAAGACAGTAACACAGACCTACAAATGACTGACAGTACATTAAAGTCTGTCATTCTTCAATGGTATGCAAGATACACTAAATGTCATGCTAATTATTCACACATTACTTATATTCACATACAAAATCTAGATCTGACAGCAATATGAAACCATAGGCATGAGCACTGAAGAATTTGAATAAAAAATAAAATAATATACTTTCATAGTATTAGTCAGATAGTTTTAAAATTGATAGGTAGTTGATCTATATAATATTAGAGGCTAAATAGATCAACTACCTATCAATTTTAAAACTATTTGACTAATACTATGAAAGTATATTAAAAATTACACATGTAAGTAATGCATAACAGATTACATTTGCATGATGTTCAGCATAAAAAAAGGTTCATCTTTATAATATTTCCACATTAATATCATATTCATCATTATTTAAAGACAAGAGTGGGACATTATTGATTGAAATAAAAGGAAAACTAATATTATTAACTTAGGTATACAGATAAACAATGATTAATCTATCAAGAAAATGCACACAGCAGTTATATACTTTTAAAACATACACAGTGGAACCTTAATCGATCCTTCCCTGAATCATCATTTCCCCCTTATGTCGTTTATTTCATCCAGTCCCGATAACATTTTTTTCTTATGTTCTCGCATTTATCATCCCTTGAAAAATGATAGCTTGAAGTTCCACTGTATATCTATATATATAAAACAGTTCCGCAACTGACTGACTGACAGAAAAAGCACAGACCAAACAGCTGGACATAAAGGTCAGAAATTTTGCATGTTGATTCTTCTTATAGTATAGGGGTGCACCAAGAAAGATTTTTGAAAAATTCTTCTTGGATTTTTTAAAATTAAATTTTTAGCTGTTTTTGTAGTATTTTTTTAAGTTTGCATTTAAAATAATAGTTTGAGGGTTATAAAATTTAAATCACGAGAAAGATTATAAAAATTCCTTTAAAATGAAATATTTTTCGAATCTTGACCTCCATTTTCTGATTTTTGGGGAATTTTTAAAGATTAATATTTAGAATTTAATTTATTAAATGCTGATCATGTGATTTCTTTTTTTTTGTGATACTTTAAATTAATTTTGCGTCACATGCATAACAACAAAATAAATTGCCAAAAAAAATTTAAAATACGGTAAAAGATAAAATTTAACCACTAGACTAATTGAGATGGAAGTTTTTTAAGAATTTAATTCAAATTAGTATGCTTTATGGATGCTACATTAAACCTATATATAAAACAGTTCCATGACTGACTGACAGACCTTGCACAGACCAAACCGCTGGACCTAAAGGGCTGAAATTTTGACAGTGCATTCTTATAATGATATGGATAGCCACTGAGAAAGGATTTCTTGAAATTCCATCCCTAAGGGGGTAAATTGGGACATTCCAATACGTTTGTGTGGAAAATTGTATTCTCTGCGACTAAACTTGGCGTTTCTTCTTTCTGCAGATCTGTCAAAAAATGGTTGAGGAAATTTTGGTTATTGATGGGGAAAATGTTCCTCAAATTGTACTCTATTAACTGTAATGTATTCTTTAATATGTTCTATTAGATTTAATTTGAATTTCTTTTACATTATTTTGCCTATAAAAATATCCGTTATGATTTTCATTGTAATTATCCTAAAATGTACTCTGTAGTGAAACACGAGTATTCAGCTAGTATATATACTCACATAACTCTAAAAAAATTTCCTTGCATGAACAGCCTTAAACAGATGACAATCATCATTTTCAAATACTTTAAACACAATACAAATCTAACCTCACCTTGAAAATAAAATTTAGTTTGAAAAAAAGAAAAGAATAATCATACCTTTCCCAAGAGATATTCATTAACTGTAAGATGTTTTTCAGATTCTTGAAATGCTTAGATTGAGCAGAATCAACCTACACACCAATTATGTTTGTTAAATATTTATTTTAAACAAAATATTTAATATGATATTGTGTACAAAAGTAACCATAGAAAATAAAGGAAAAAAAGACAACAATCAAGAAATTAACAACTTTTTGTAAAAACTAATAAAACTTGGAAAAATCAAATTACTGGATAACTAAATATCATCTGTTTGAATAATAGAAATTGTTAAATGAATTTAATGTCAAACTATTTAAGCAACCTATTTAAGCAAATTGAGCTTTTCAAGCAAAAATTTTCATTAAATAAACTTTCATACAGATATTGTGGAAAAATAAGGGGGGGGGGGGAAATCCTGACCGTCGAGCTCCCCCCCCCAAGGCTACGGTCCTGGGCGAAAGAATAGCGGCCTTTACACGTACGTTCTTTCCCGCGTGAAACCACGATTCCGCGCGATTGAGTGCACGTGTGAAGGTGTCGGAGAGGAAGGGAAAGCTGCTTTGGAGCGTACTCCAAATTTTCCCGCGCGCAATCCCGTACGCTCCAAGCACTCCAAGAGCGTACGTGTAAAGGGTGCTAAACGTACGCTCTTTTGCGAGTGCTTGGAGCGTGAGCGCAATCCCATACGCTCCAAGCACTCGCGAAAGAACGTACGTGTAAAGGGCGCTAATATCTCCCGTGGAAGAGAGCTTCATAATTGAATGCATCGCCCGTTACGTCATTGGCGGGAGAAAGCTTCGCCTTCGCCCGTTACATAACGGCGGGAATATACTCGGCGGGAAATCTGCATATATCGGACATAGTCTGTTACGTGGGGAGAGAGCACCTCGAGCGCAAATAATGACAAGAAGCCAAAATCTATACGGTAATACTCGAGTTCACTGAAAGAAAAACCGATCTGAACTACACTTCTCTATTCAGGATCGACGTAAAAATTGAAGCTCTATTCTTATTTTTTAAAAAAATTGTGTTTTTCCGCTGTCCAACTTCTCTCTCTTGTTAGCATTGTGCACCACTTGTTCGTGTTAATTTTAATGCTTTACCATATGTCTACTTCCGCTGTGTGTTTCTTATCTCCTCGTATTTTCGTCGCCCGAGGGGTAGCCCCACATGACGACGTATACTCTCCTTTCTGTGAAGGGGAGAAAGAGCGTTCGTTCCCGCAGTGGGGAAGAATGCAATGCATTTTCCCGCGGGAACTCTTATCTCTCTTCCAATGCAACGTCACAAAGTCGGCAAAAATTGATCTTAGTGTTTTTGTACCAGTTAGGAGCATATTTTCTATTCTACATTATATCGATAAAAAAAATTTTAAATTGAAAAAATTCGTGACCTTTTCTTTCAATTTCATTACTTTTCATGACTTTTCGTGACCGTTTTCCCATTTCGTGACTTTTCGTTACTTTTCATTACTTTTCATGTTAGTAGACACCCTGTTTTAAGAGCTTGGCACCAGGGCTGGATTAACCCACTTTAGGGTCCTAGCCATTTTCTTCTTGCCAGGTCCCCTCTCTCTCCCACAAGAAATAGAGCACACAAAAAATATAAAACAATAAATAAAACAAAACCAAATAATGTGAAAAACTAAAACAAATCTTAAATTTTTATTATTAAAAAATATTTAATATATAACAATAAATTTTAGTTTTTCTAGAAAAGTTTGAACAGTTTGTTTATAAATTTTAAAAAAATTGAAATTTATTTCATTAAATGTCTAACAAAAGTAAGTATATAAATATGAATAAACTTTATTTAAAAATTCTGTTTGCTAGTCTTTAATTGAGCAAAATTATCAATTATTTCATCATAATTAATATTGTCCAAAGCATTTTGCTCGAAGTATAAAACAGCTAAAGAATTTAATTTTGATTGACTCAGTGAGTTCCATAAATAATTTTTTTACACGTTTGACTGGACCCTTTAAAAAACCAGGCCCTAGACATTTGTCTCATTTGTCTATGCGATAATCTGCCCCTTGGCACTTATTTGTTAAGTATTCCAAGTGAACTAACAGTTGGTTTGTTTTCCCTGGTTATGCAGTCGGCTGTCATTGCACAATGTACTCTTCTGTTTATTAGCAAATAAAAAATAATAAAATAAAAAAAAAATACTGCTATTATTTTAACACATTTAAAGTAAGTGAGCATAAATAAGAAAACACATACCACATAGTACATGGAATCAAAATGATATTTTTTCCAGCGATCAAGAACAGCAGCTAAATCTCTAGTTAAAAAAAATCAGAATAATCTCAGTAGTTAAACAAACATATGTAATATTTAATACACTCAGAAATAAACAAATTATTAAAAATACCAACTGTTAAAAAAAGTAAATATCAATTATGTATTTAATTATGTATTATACTAAAGCAAAAAGGATATGAATAAATCTTGTGAAGAATAGGAAATTCTTGAACGGACATTCTCCAACGGACATTCTTCAAGCACAAAAGTTCGTTATGTTAACCCCCTTCTCAAGGGCAGTGGAAATTTACTGTTCAAGAGTCATAAATCTATCACTGCCAGACTGGATGGTACCAGACTGAAAGTCTCCTTTGGGGTTTTGCGTGCCAGCGGATACACAGACCAAGAGAGGCAGAGATAGAGTTGATTTTCTGTCGGAAGGTGATAAGACACCTGTTGGCTTAGGTCAGACATAATTTATTTTGGAACTTTGAATCCCGCACTTAGTGTTGTATCATGTAGTCAGTGTGACTCCGACTGTTCAGGGGAAAATTCTTAACTCCCTGGTGCCTTCGGGCGGAATCCTTTGCTCATTAATTCGGGATTGTATAAAGTTTAAAATAAATACTGTTTTGTTTTAAAACCTAAACTCCGTATTTCTGAATTAGTCTATGCTCAACTATCTGGGAGTAACTGTCCATATCGTTACAATCTATTACAGGGTTATATAGACACATCAGTTAATCCATTTTCACATTTTAAAGAAAGAGATATCAGTATGGTAAAACAAAAAAGAGACCACAAATATTTCTAACTACCTACATTGGCTAGATTTTGAAAAGCACAGATGAGTAGCAAGATGAAGTTCATAAAATTTTCTACTTATCCCACCCAGTGTAGGATAAAATTTAAAACCACTTTAGAGCTGATACACGTGTTATGGAAATAAATAATCTAGGAAAATCTAGTAAATTCTAAATAGTAAATCCTAAAAAACCAATCATATTTATCTATGATCATAATCATTAAATCAATCAATATCAAACATGTGTGGGGGGAGGGGGAATTGAAAATAGCTTCTGCATGAGTTCTTATACTAAATTAAGGCCTTTTCAAGGCCCATGGGAACCTTCACACTGCATATTATATAAATTAACTACCTGATATGGGTACAAAATATAAAGCTAGATTAAAGAAATTCAACTTTTCTATGATACATTGGACACTGCAGTTTTAACTACCAGCTGTCAATCCTACAAAGTATATTTTATTTCAAAAAGACTTTTGACTCAAATATTTAATGTTTTCTTACCCTGCAAATAAAATATATAAAGGCAAGCAAATTGTGCGCATGAAACCTGGGAGTCTGATGAAAAATTACTATGTAATCAAAGAGTACAAGATTAATATTTCCTTCCACTCACACCTAGCTTTTCGAGAAAGAAAACATGAGAAGAAAATCATAAGATTCGAATACATACATAAAAATAGGCATAACATGAAATGCAAAAAGTTCAGATGATATTGGTTTCAGTAAAATGAATATTCCAGAGAAATTTCATTTTACTTTCCTTGGTAATTTATAAGAGAATCAAATCAGAAAATGGTTCTTTGAACAACATACAGTCTTTGTGTTTCTTTGCATTGAGGACATTGAAAATATAAATATCTTAAAATCTATTAAAAGTTAGATCATTTTATTTAAATTACTCAAATTCTTCTCAGATGAAGTTATGTTAATATGAAGGTGCAATAAAAACTATATATAAAATATTGCATACTCCAAAAATTTAACTTTCAAAATTCTAAAATGGTCTACAATGTTATTACAGACATGTCACTGGAATTTCAATAAACTTTAAAATGTACAAGAGGTATACTACTTGCTTAAAAATTATTGTACTTTATTTATTAGTAACTATTATTACTATTATTATTGCTGTTCAGTATAATTATTTTAATATAACAGTTATATTTAGCCCAAAATAGATTCAACAAACCAAAATATAAAAGTATTAATGGTTATATACCTAGATAAATACAAAGAAGAGCCATCACTTTTCCTTATGATTACAGCTTCCTCCTTATCTCGTGAATCTTTTACAAGAACATGTATACTTCCATCCCTACAATAATATAGTTGAAAAAATAACTTACATACAACTTTCAGAAGAATCCAAATGTATTTATTTTACTGAACTTATAATAACAGCTAATTACAAGGTTTTCTGAATAATAAAATAAATGCATTTTATACTTACAAATAAATTTTAAAAAAAGGAGAAAACTTATAATTTATTATATTGATTAACAATGCTGAGATTCATTTACTGGTTCTAAATATTAAATTTGCTCCCTAAAAACAAAATTTTTTGTCATAAACACATTTAATACTGAGAATTTATTTCAGTTCCTTTCAGGCAGTCTGCTGTTTTGAGTTTCGTGACAAGCATTGGTAATGTTTTGTGAACATTCAGACTCCACTTTAATTCTTTTTCCTAGTCTGCTCAGCCCTTGTACAACAGATGATGACCTTGCCACTTTAAAACCAAATGATCAATCCCCTTTGTAAGAAATTTCAAACTACAGGGTGTCCAGGCTAAAGGTATCCAAAAGTCATGACTTATTTTTAAGGTACTACCCATTAGAATTTTAAAAAATTATTTAAATAGAAAGAACTTCTGACCAAGTTTTAATATCAATCATAGACTTCGATCATAGTATAGCAGATTTCGATGTGTGCACCTTTTGTAGCACAACTAATGTCTAAATGGTAATCCAATTCTTTCCAAGTGTTTTATAGCACATAAGGAGTTATTAGACTTTTTTGCTTGGGGATCCATTAAATCCACTGTGTATAAACAAAAAATTGAAACTGTGGATCTGTTGAAGAAGCATATCATTCAAGCAATTCGTGAGATAACTCCTGATATGATACGAAACACTAGGAGAGAACTGGATTACCATTTAGACATTTGTTGTGCTACAAAAGGTGCATACATCTATGATACTAGGATCAAAGTCTATGATTGATATTAAAACTTGGCGAAAAGTTCTTTCTATTTAAATATTTTTTTAAAATTCTAATGGGTAGTTCCATAAAAATAAGTCATAACTTTTGGATACCTTTAGCTCGGACACCCTGTATTAAAAAATATTTTGTTGTTTTAAAAAAATTTCAGCAAGAATCCTTTAATCCTATTTTTGATGAAGCACTATCCCATGAAATTCATTATTTTATCCCCTCTTGCTAATTTCAAAACAAAATATGAATGGCAAGAGAACTATAGTGGAGAAAATCATTTATTTAAAATCTAACAGAAGGAATGATAAAAGTACTAAACAAACAAAAAGCAAACAAACTATACTCAAGATGTCTGATGAATTAAGATTTTCTTAATTAAAAGAGAAAATTCGTAGTTCAAAAATATTTTCATGCTTTATTTGATGATCCTATACAGAAAATTATCATCTTTCATTTTTGTTTAGAAAGTTCAATACTTCTTTAAAGTTTCTAAAACTGTTTGAATTTTTTTTTAATTATTATTATTACTGAAACTTCTAATGATTTCATATGAACTATGAAAGGTTGTTAACAGTATCTAACATACATGATTTCTCAAAATTAATTACAAAATACCAAGTTTCATCATGAGTAATTTGAAAACTATTGTATGTGTCTGACCAATAAACATTTGACTAGTGAACTTTCACAGACATGAATAGAGACAAACTCTGACAAGGTTAGGGATGCTGCTTATTTGGAGTGCTAATCTTTTACAACACAAGATTACAGAACAGAATGATTATCAAGGCTTGTCAAGAAAAAGACATAGCTTAATAATAGATAAAATACAGGGTGTTCAGGGCTAAAAGTATCCAAAAGTTATGACTTATTTTTATGGAACTACCCATTAGAATTTTAAAAAAATTACTTAAATTGAAAAAACACCTCACGAAGTTTTAATATCAATCATAGATTTCGATCATAGTATCATAGATTTTGATGTGTACACCTTTAATAGCATATCAGGAGTTATTAGACTTTTTTGCTTGAGGATTCATTAAATCCGTTGTACAGTCAAACCCCGTTATAGCGAACCTGGTATATAACAAACAAAAATTTAGCTCCTGCCATTTTCCTATTGTATTTAATGCTAATTTATCCTTTTATAGCAAACCTCCGAAATCTTAAGAATCAACTATAACAAACATTTTTTTCAGTCTAAAACTGAATTTTTTTTTAACTTTAAAACTTTTTAAGAACATTGAAGATACAGCGAATGTTGAAGAAGCAAAGAATGTTGAAGGAGATGATGAAGATTTACCTATCGCGATGTGGATAGAAAAGCCCAAAATTTCATCGTTCTCAGATTGTGGCATCCAATTGTTCAAAACATGTGATGATGAAGTCATTACATGTGAAAATCCAACTGATAAAGATATTGTGGAAGAAATTAAAATGAATCATTCTGAAATCGAAGATTCTGCTTCTGATGAAGAGCACATAAATGACGAAATCTCCACCATCTCAGATGCAACAGCAGTTTTTGTCAATACAAACAGTGGAAGAAAGAGTGTTGGAGTCATATGATGTATTGGACAAAGAAATTCATAAAATGTTTTTGAAAGCGGCATCACATTAGCAGAAGATTACCGATTATTTCTGTATCAAAACAGTGAGCAACAATTAAAGGTAAAAGGAATTTATTTCCGTTTGTCTTCATTTTTAGTTAATTTAATTAGTATTGTGTCAGTGTAATGTAATCGATTTTAGTCAATTAAAATCTATTAAAAATTATCATTAATGAATTAATCATTCTTTCAATATATCATTATTGAATATTATATATAAGCATTTTAAAGCTTCCAAACTTATATTAGAATTATCTCCAGGCTTCAAAACATAAGTATACGAAGTTACAACCAGATTTGTCAAGAAATATAGAAACGAAAAAAATAACAAATGTAATCATTTCACACCAAAATCAGTAAATCCACCAAAAATCAGTATGTATCTATTTAGTTTCAATAAAGTATTTTTTATTATTAAACAATTTGAATATTTAGGTTTTCAAATAAAAAGACATGGTGACACATTTCATTTCAGTGATTCATTTTTTAGTGAGAATCACACTGTGAACGAATCACCCTTTGTTTACATCGTCAAAGAGCGATGACGCTTCATTAGAATTCAAATATCTCTAAAACTATTGAATTAACAGAATAAGTGTGTGCAGAAAAAATTATCAGTTTTCGAAGCTCTTTCCAAATATGTAACATTTATGTACTTTCATGAGAAAAAAAAATACACCGATTCCTGTATATTTGTCAGCCATTTTTTTCGAAGATCGGTCCACCCGGTCCACGTGATGCGACAAAGGTTTTCTGCTTTATTTATATAGATACATAGCAACTAATGAGTTTACACTAATGACATACATTTTGTGAACTCGAACATTTTTCCTAATGGTTCAGATATAGTGAACCACCAGATATAGCAAACAAAACCTTTGGTCCCTTGAAGTTCGTTTTAACGGGGTTCAACTGTATAAACAAAAAAATTGAAACTGTGGATGAGTTGAAGAAGCGTATCATTCAAGCAATTCGTGTAATAACTCCTGATATGCTACAAAACACTTGGAGAGAACTGGATTACCATTTAGACATTAGTCGTGCTACAAAAGGTGCACACATCGAAATCTATGATACTATGATCGAAATCTATGATTGATATTAAAACTTGGTGAGATGTTCTTTTTATTTAAATAAAAAAAATTTAATTCTAATGGGTAGTTCTGTAAAAAATAAGCCATAACTTTTGGATACTTTTAGCCCGGACACCCTGTATAAGTGATAAACTGACCTAATGAGCAGTTCTGAAAACCATTTGAAAGAACTGACAAATTATTAGGAAATAAATCTAAATGAGTAGGAAGAAGCAAGTTTTCCCAATATTGAAGGAAATAAAGAAAAAATGTTTAAAACTGACAGGTGGTCTCAGTATGATGGAAAAATAACTGGCTTCTATCTAGTCACAGGACATTAACAGGACAGTGTTATGCAATAAAGAACCAACATACACCACATTGAAACGAAGAAAAATGGGTGTTAATAAAGCATTAAATTAAAAATTCCAGTTGTTCATGATTAGTTCTCCAGTTAATAAAAAGAATATTATTTGGACTAGAATAATAATAGTCCCCCCCCCCCATCAACTCCAGATTGCTAAACATGTGTGGCACCCTACCAGCAATTTAACTCAACTTTTAAACTTTTGTGAGTTGCTTCCTTATGATAGGCTAACCTAAGAATCAAACTGTGAATAAACATCCAAACATGCCACACAATTCAATTGTTAAAGATGAAAAAGACGTATATAAGAAGCATTATCTCTGTCAATGTATAACATGCTTTACACTTGTCACATATAAAAATGTCACATTCAAATTATAACTTGTATTTAAACTACATGTTAATGTTTCAGCTACATCATAATACATTTTCTATTGCTGCTAAATAAGTCATTGTGGCTATATAATTGTTTTAAATATATTTTTAAGTATTTGAATCATTTGATATTTTAACATTTAGAACATATATATACCTTACTCAGTAAGTTATGCAAAATAAATATAAAGCTATTCACAAAGTTTCAAGAAACTTTAAAATAAACTCAATATGTATTATCTTACTCATTACAGTGGGCTAAGCCTCTTTGAAGTAGAGAATCCATTACTTCTTTTGATTTTTCAGCATACATTGATTCACTGTGGATCTCATCAAACTTTATATTAAGCCTCTGAAAACAATGAAGAAGGTTTTATGCCCAATACATACTTGAAAAATCCATTAAAAAATTGCAGTCTTTTTCCCCCATACAAAAAGAAATCATTAAAAAATATTAAGTATTTACAATCGTGCTGTTTTGGTATTCATAATGAGGCCATTTATGACTTGCAAGATTAGTACTAATAAGCCAAGAAACTAGCCAAGGTATGGAAGAAAATCATAGTTTGGAATTTTTTAATATCTGAGGTGATGGAAGATTAAGACTGAATATATATTAAAAAAATGTAACTCTTCCAAAAAATGTGTAGCATTAATAAAACATTTCTAATACAAAGATAGCTTTGTGATAACAAAAAGTTACCTAATTTTGCCCTTTTTTCTCTTCATACACAAGTACAGGAGAAAAAAGGTAAAAATGTGCATAAGAAATAATACAAAAGAATGGAAAGACAGATTTACCATGTATGTTTTTTCCATTTCTTGTAAACTAATATCTCTTAATTTTCTCCAAAGTTGTAATGCTGCAGTATCACCTATGAGTAAATGAAAACAAAATACATAAAAGAGAAATAAAAAATTCTAAAAATTTTATGAAAAATACAAAAATATAAGATACAACAGCTGCATGTGTATAATCAAGATAATTAGCATAGAATTTGGTGTAATTTATTTCATTAGGATCTCTTTGCAAATAAACATGCAACACAGTAAAAATATACATTTTATGAGAAACAACAAATTTCTTTACACTTTCTACAATTTGAGTTTTCAACAATTTCAGCAATCTCTCATTTCTAACCAAATCTTATAGTCAACTGTCATGAGAATAACTTTGGTTCACAGAAACCCTCACTTAAATCAAAGATATCATTTATTGAGAACTGGATCATATTCAATAGACTGATCCTCCATCCCCCCCCCCCCCGTCAAAAAAAATATAAATAAATAAATGAAAAAGGGGAGAGGAGAAGGTGCTCTAGTGTTAAACCAATATATTCTTTCATTTCATACCTTAGTACAGTGGAGCCCCCATAATCTGAACTTCGGTAATCCGAAAATCCGTTTAATTCGAAACCAAAAGTCAAAAAGAACTAAGGTTACAATAAAACCACAGTGATTCTAAGTAACATAAAGTATATTTTTGAAAATTACAAGAAAAATTAAAGTTAGACAATGTACTGAACCTTGTAAAATAAACTGTGTAATCACACATAATATGTAATATTTATGTAATGAGATGTTATTATGTAATTTAAGTTTATTTTATGAAAGATTTTGCTTAATCAGAAAAGTGTGTGGTCCCAATCATTTCGGATTATTGGGACTCCACTGTAATAATTTTTAATATCCTATTGTTTAAGATTTTATTTTAAAACTAGTTCATGAAAAATAACTAAAAATTTGCTAAAATTGATGTTTTATTAAAAAACTCATTTTTATTTTACTTTTATTTCCTACAACTTTAAACATCTAGTTATTTCACACTGAATTCCCAATTTCAGGCTGTAGTATATGTTTACAAAATGTCTCATAGAGGATTTTTAAGCCTTTAAAGATGTAAAAAACTCTACCTGCAATTTTCTCTCAATTAAACATCCTTATTGAAAACATCTAGATTTTGCATTATCAACATAAAGAAGTTTTATCCTAAAATATGTTTCATCTGAATAAAAAATTAATAAGCTGTTTTACTTGAACCATAATGTTCTTGTATAATTTTCTGAGGTTTCCCAATTAAGATCCAAAAACAAATTTTAAAGAATAAAAATGTTAAAAAAATAATCAAAACACAAATGAAAAATAGAACCTTCTCACAAAAACAAGCTGATTTGAGGAAAAAGGAAAAGTAAAATGATAATTAAAATTTTTTATTAATTACTTCAAGAAAAAAGTTGAAACAAACATGTAAACTAATTAATGTTGACTTAAAAATGACTACTAAGCATAATAACATGTAAATTATTTTAGCTTAGTAATTCTTTAGTCATCAAATACAGATAAAAGTACCTAAAATAAAACAAAAGTATATAATAAAATCTCTTTACTCTTTATATAAATTACTTATAAAATCTTCAGAAATTTTATAAAGAAGGTTCAAAATTAAATTTAATTTGCATAATAATGAAAGTTTTATATTAAAATACCTTCTTCCATTTTCTTAAAATAATTTCGAGCTGCCTCATTAAATTTTGGATCATTGTCACTTCTTGTATTTGAATCTCTGTAAACCTGATTTATATAAATGAAAGAAAACTTCAAATCTAATAAAACAAACATTACAAGGATTATTAGACAATCGTATGATCATACGGAAATTTCTGTGTTAAATGAAAATATTTATAAAATAAAGAACTATATAATTAAAATGTAATATCAAACTAATGTTAAATAAAATTCTAGAATGCAAGTTTGATATTTTGTATACATCTATGAATTACACATAGTTAAGTTCATTTAATTCCTAATCTAGAGATTAAAGATAAAAAAATAAAAATGATATGACATATCTATAACATTCAGTCTGAATTAAAATACCTTTTAATTGACATTCAAATTAGAAATTTCTTAACACAAAAGAAAACCAGAAATGTAGAATAAGGAATTCTATTTTACTTTTAAATATTAAAATAAGCTTTCATATATCTTAAAATTTATAAGCTTGAATTATGCAGAAAATTTATTGTACAGAAGAAATACAGTTCAGAAGAATTAAAACTTTATTTCTGTTGTAACTAAAGGATTTTTTTCTAATTAATTGTACTAATTAAATTAAAGAGTATAATTAATTTTAACTTAAGATTTTATCTTATATATTATAGATATTAAAGATAGTTTATCTTAAAGATTAAAGTTAGATAGAGGCATGTTGTGAAAACCTCAATAAATTAAAATTTACTTTTAACCACAATATCCAGGTTCAAAGGGAGTAGCGAGTATTGTAACGAAACTGTAATTAAACCTAAAAGAAAATAAAAAGGAAATAAAAAAATAACTAAAACTTACTCTTCTAAAAGGAATTAAAGACAAAACACGAGCTTAGGGGTAATAATCACAAATTTTATTTAAACATTAATTTACTGTTATTCATGACGTATTCACAAAACCAAAACTAAAACTTAGTTTGTAATAACAGCACAATTCCTCGATGACACATTATATATTCATAATAAATACAAAACATAACAAAAATTAAAATAAAAAAATTGGTGGCTGGTGAAAAAAAAATTACTTAAGTTAAACTTTAATAAAAGAAAATTAACTAAAAATCATATTAAAGGTTAACAACTGCAGTCTAAAAAATAAATAAATAAATAAATTAGAAAGAAAGACAGTAAAGGGTAAAGATTTTGGGAAGTAGGGTAGGGCATGTCCAAAATTAAGGGAGTTAGCCTTCTCTTGGCTTCTTCAAAATCTCTGCCATCTCATCGTTGTTTTTAGGCATCTTTTCTGGGCAAAGGCGTCTCGAAAGCGACTCTCTCTCTGCTGCGGGACTCTTCCCTGTCTAATAATTTATATCTCAAACTTTTCTCTTGTTTTTCAACTCGGGAGCCAGCTCGCTTCCCGAAACCTTATGCGTCAAAAAAAAAAAAAATTCTTCACTCCCCTTTTCGCATTGGTGAGTTTCGCCAAGCCTCTGCATGTATCGTTGCGCGTCGAAGTCGTAAACAAAATGCTCCCCATCTTTTCGCAGAATTTTTCGCCTTGGTGGTCTTTTAACTGGGTAGGCCTGGGATTCGTGAAAAACATTAAAATTCCTATGTTCTGGCGTTCTTGCTTCGTAATCCTTGGGATCATTGGAGAGTTCACAGTTTCACAGCAAAATGGTACAGTTGAACATATTAAATTACCGAGAGATAGAATACATGGTTGAAAAAGAAAGGAGGGGAAACTTAAAAGCATTTAATTTTATATTATTTGGAACAAAGGTTCACCAGCCAATAAAAAAAATACCATCCACTTATATCATAATAATAATAATTTATATCATATTAGAATTTCATATATATATAATTTTTTTCATCATACATCTATAATTTGCTTAAGCATGTTATGTTGGAAATCTATTTATTTTAAAACTTTAAATGTCAGCACAACATATCTCCCATTTTGCATGAAAAAAATTAGTCAAATAAAATTTCTAATTACCAGTCTATTGTGTTAAAAAGAGAAAATTAAATTCTCTATTAACATAGAAAAAATAGTGTTCATTGTTCATTCTAAATATTAAACTTTTTATCACGTCTAAAATATTATATCTAAAATTTACAAGCCATCTAATTTTTTTTTTAAATCATGCTTTAGTTAATTAGGTAGAACATAATTTAATCTTGGAAAAGCATAATACCTCAAACAAATGCTCTAATGCATCAGTTGTGAGTTTCTCTTCAAGGCCAAATTCATTAAAACCAACAGCCAAGATGCCTATAAGAAAAATAATTTAAAAAGATATATAAAAATTAATACATTATTTCTTTAAATAAATAAAATAAACTCTAGCAAATAATGTATACAGATTTAGCAGCTGTTAATTTACCTCTTTATCTGTCAAAAAGAAAATATCCATGGATTACATAATCTCATATTCTTGTGAAAAAATAAATACAAAAAAAATTAACTTTTGACACATCATTTTTAATTTTTTTAATCAACTGCAGAAAACTACGAAAAGAAATTACAGAATTTTCATGACATGGATAGACTCATATCCATCCCATGTGTATTGCCCAAGCAATGTTTTTATAATACAGTATAAAATGAACTGATTCACAGGTAGTAAGTGATAAAATTACAAAAGATATGACTTTAGGCCTATGGCTATTAACCCTTCAGCGGGCACATTAATTTTTGGAACACCAGCAGGCGTGCATTGCACAAAGTGCAAGTCTCTTTCAACCTTGATTATTCCTTTTGTAATAAACTTTTTTTTTAAAAGAAAATAATAATTCTGTATTTTATGACAAGATATAAAGTGTTTATAATATTGAGATATATTTATAATTAAAGGCCAAAGAATGCAGATACAACTGCCTTATTTCAAAACTGTCTGGTTTAATTCATCTAAGGACAACTTGCAAATCAATTCTTATTATGTCCAAAAACCTAAAAAACAATGAGAATGTCCATCGTGATATGCGGGATACCATGTAATAGCTGCACATTTGATCTACTACATCAACTCCTACTTTTGTCATTTGTAATCCAGTATAATCGCTGGTTTACAATGGTTAAATCACAACTAACAATGAATGGAAAGGAATACAAAGGTCATAAAATCAGACCTGCATTAGAAAGGGTGTAGCTATAAATAGAAACTGCTTAGAATATTCAAACCTTACTTGAAAAAACAAACCATTCAAAATTGCGAAAATGTTGCACTTTGTACACAGGCGTGCCCGCTGAAGGGTAAATCTAGATCCATAGTTTGGACGTTTACACTAGGATTAATCAAAAACCAGGTTTTTTAGGAAGGAAAAAAATTTACATGCAAAGCTTTCAGAGTTTTCCAGAGCTTTGCAGTTTTTTCTAGGTATTTGTAAATATTCATATAATCTATTGATTTGCCCTCTGATTAGATTTACCATGTAAAAGTTCAAGTTATTTTAATTTTTGCCCACTTTAAAAAAGAAATAGAACAGTTAAGTCTATCTAATAATTTTTATAGTCACAGGCAAAATAAGTGTCTTGAACAATTAATTAACAGTTTCCTAAATTTTACTTGCTTACAATACAGTTCAGGACTATATATGATGGCAGCAGCAAAGAGCAGGGATTTTGCTCTAACCTATTACAAAGGAATAAACTACCTGTTTTGAAAGGATCTAGATAGAAAAAAAAATGCACATCATCCATCAATTAAAGGTACAGTTAAACTGGACACTATAATTTCCTTTTATCACAAGAATTCCATAAAAATGACATATGGTGATGGTGAACAGAAAAGTGTTCCTTGAGTAGAACAAAATAATTCAAATTGAGAATAATATCAAAGGTCACCATACGTGTTATAAAAAGATTATAGGTGGTAAAGTTTACAGAATCAAATCTCACTTATAAAACTGTAGAGCAACAGGTCATTTTTATAGGTGAACATTAAGGTATCATAACAAAGAATATTATCATCAACTAAGCATATTTATGCTTGATCATGCTTCACCTAATTTTAATGATATTTCAAGTGACTAATAATACAACACTGAAGTCTGCACACCTAAGAGAAAAACTTAAATGCTCCAAACTTCCAAGTCTGGTTTTCTATAAAACTACAAAATAATAAAGCAGTATTAATAAGAAAATAGAAACACTTATTTTTCATCAAATATACCATTAAAAGTATGGTAAATTTTCATGGATGTTTATGAGTAAGTTTCTTTGCATAAAATTTATGAGCTGCAAAAGCTTCTTAAGCATATTTTAAAATAACTAAAAACATTTTCAAGGTAAAATTATAAACAATCACACCAAAATATAATGAATTGAAATACCGACAAAATAGTGCAATAGGTACAAATGTTTCAAAACCAAAAGCATGTTCTATATTCTACACAAAAAAAAAAAACTTTTTTTTTGTTTGTAGTAGGCCCAATTTACCTACTTAAGTTTAAGCAAAAAATAATCCTCTCATAAGGAATTACTTCTCAATAGCTTCTTTATTGAGTAAATCTACAAATCCTTAAGATTATATTAATATATCACTACTACAGCAATCATGCTATCTGCATACTTCTAGATATACACCTTATACGGCAAATTACAGTAAAATCTCATTTATCCGGACTAACTGGGACCATAGATAATCTGGATAATCCGGGTAATAAGCAAAACTAAATCCTTAACTCAGCAGACATACCATTTATTACGATAAAAAAGTATGTTTTGTAACAAAATTGCATAGTATTATTTACAAGACATTGAAAAATATAAAAAAAAAATTTCTGAGTCAATTCACATCAACGCCCTGTGACACTGTAGTAAAGCTTTCTTAAACTCAACAAAAAGCATTTTATTACCATCATTTATTGTACAATCTATGCAGGAAATGTACATTGAATCAAACTAAAAAGCGAATATTTGGCATACTTATAGTTACGTTCTTGCTATCATAGTTAAAAGTTATTATCTAATGTGAACATTAAATTAAAAAAAAGTCTATAAATCTGATCCGGATCAACAAGGGCCAGATAAACGAGGTTTTACTGTATATATATTTTAAACACCCATAGTGTACCAATAATATATTGGATCTATTTCAAACAAACTTACAGGGCAGGTAAATATTTGTGCATTCCACAGTAAGCACTAGTAAGACATTTTATAGACCAGGGGTGGGCAATTGTTTTGGCTCAGAGGCTGCCTTGTGGAAGTGGAGGTTAGCGGAGGGCCACACTTTTTAAAATTATTGCACTTATTAGTTAATTTTGCATTTCAGTGAAGGTATAAATTATATCATAAAAATCAATACATATATATTAAATAAAATATTGGCAATTTTCTCGGCTGTCTTAGAGTTTTTGGCTGTCTTGGCAGGCCACAAAAAAATCTGTAGTGGACCGCATGTGGCCTGCAGGCCTCAATTTGCCCATCCCTGTTATAGACTGACATAAATAAAAAATATCTTAATTTGACAACAATTACACCATATAAAGAACTTTTTTAATAAGAAAAATATATACCATACTGCAATCCCCAGTCACCAACATAATTTAATCTCAACACACTATGTCCTATATATTGGCAGATGTTAGCTATGAAGTTTCCCATAATTGTGGAGCGGAAATGTCCATAATGAAATGGCTTTGCTATATTTGGAGAACTATAAAAAAGAATTGAAAATGTAAATAAAATCATAATTGTATCAGTTAGCTTAAATATACAGCTAAAAAAAAAAAGTCAACATATTTGAGCAATATGTTAAAAAGTAGACATATAAATGTTTTAGGGTTAACTTACTAAAACATATATTGTTAGAATGAAATAATCTGTCACTGTTTAAACTGCTTAAATAGCTTTAAGAGGCTTCCCTTAGAATGGATACATACCTATACAGATTGCAGTGACTTAATAAATTATTGGATCCCAAGAAGTTCCTATATTAAATATTTAATGTTCTATGCTTTAATTTCAGAGTCATTGTTTAAGAATTTGAAAAAGAAAAAAAAAAGTAAAGAGGAATGCATTATAAATTTTACATTTTCCTTTACTTAACATTAATTCCATAAATTTTATAAATAAAACAACACTTAAATGTTTTCTCTCTTTTCCTTTTACACCAAACTCATCAAGTTAAAAGCAGATAAACCAACCTCACATAACCTCCTTTAAGCATGAAGTTACTAAATTTTAGGAATTTGAAAGATGTCTTTAAAAAGGAAGCTGACATTTTCTGTGCATTCTGTGGTTACAAATTAAGAAAAACCAAATGTGATTACATATTCATTTGGATGTATGTACTTACCATAATTTTGTGGCTAGATGTGACAGCATATAAAATTTATTGTCTCCATTTATACCAGTGTGGTATTTACAAAGAGACAAGTTCTCAGGTACTCTTGTACTAAAAAGCCACTTGTTGCACTTTTATAAACATAAACCATATATTGTATATGTATAGGCATATATAAATGTTAATAGATATACTAGGTGGCCCATGTGAGAATTTTGCTTGCAAAAAAAATAAGATTCATTTTATAGCAAGTTTGGAGGTTTGTAGTAGGATGAAAGAACTGGTTCATTTGTAGCCATTGTTTAAGTGTCGAATAACAATGGTGCATAAGGATAATACAAAACCTATTACAAAACACCTTTGGACACACTATTGGAGGTGAAGCATACCACAAAACAGGGGAACATGAGATATGTACATGTCAAAACACATCTCTAGACAATATTAAAAGTATGACACAAACTTGTGGAAAATGTGATTTTTATATTACAAAACCTCTTTGTACACAATATTTGACTGTGCCCTATCAACACATCCTGGGAAAGAACTCTGGAACCAAAAGTCAATTTTTGACTTTGATTTTTAAACAAACAATATAATGCATAATTCTAAAATAACAATTCCTCAGAAGCGGAGAATTTAACCTTTAAAATGGTACCTCATTTATCAATTTTGGTTAAGTATGAAGGGAGAAAAAGTGATCATCACCAAAAATCACCTTCTAAAAATAATATACAGTGGAATCTCGATCTATCGTTTTTCAAGGGACTGACTGAACTAAACAATAAATGTGGGAACATAACAAAGGAATATGATCGTTGCGACTGGGTGAAATAAACGACACATATGGGAAAACAATGATTCGGAGAACGATCGATCGAGATTCCACTGTATATGATGATGATAGTGGTATGTTTATTAAATTTAAAGGTTAGTCTTCAAAAGATAAAAGTAAGAATAAATAAATAAGTGAGCATATGCTTGCCATCTAGCAATAAAGCAAATTGTTACATGTCTTGCGCACATTTTCCCCATAGAGTTTACATAAAAAATTTGCCAATCCACCACGCACCAACCATTACCCCAATCTCCTTTTTTTCTTCAACTTGCACATCTACATAGTAAGACCTTTATTTTGATTACCCTTTAATTATGCGACAAATTAAAAGCTTTCCCTTAATAGCTTGGTAGAATTTTGCCATATGCAATTGAACTGTATGCATAGAATTGTAATATATAAAATTAAACTTTAAAAAGGAACACCAAAGAAAAATATCACTAATAAAATGTTCTTAAGGGGGAAAGAAAATAGATTTTAGTACAAATTGTTTTTTCATGCAAAAAGAATAATGTACATCTTCATAGATGTTGCCAATAAAGAAACTCATAAATTAATTCACTGAATGAGAATAAAAGCAGATGATTTTAAAATTTAAAAGTTCACTGTGACTGATAAACAAACAATACAATGTGAAGTTAAAAATTAACAATTCATCAGTCAGAAGCAGAGAACTTAATCTTTGAAATTGTACCTCATTTATTGATTTTGATTAAGTATGAAGGGAGAAAAAGGGATAGTCACAAAAAATCACCTTCTAGAAATAATATATACTAGCTGAGTGGCAACCTGATGTGTTGCATTTTCGATTTAAAATGAAATGGTTTCATTTCTTAAAGACTGAAAACTGTTTTATCACTTTTAAAAATACATTAGAATTTTTAAAAAATGAAATAATGATTTAAAATTCCCTTTTTCAAATTTTGGTTTTTGGCTTTTGAAATAATTCTTTCAAATTTTGCTTTTTAAACAAAACAAGTAATATAAAAACAAAATTTTTTAAAGTCAATTCCTACTTAGATCAACAAAGAAAAATTTGAGTGTGAACTAATAGTAGGAATTGAAAAGTTTGTCAGGTTGGGGATTCGATCCCGCAACCTACAGGATGGGAGGAGCCCGCGCTATCGCAGTGCTACCGTTTACAGAGTAAGAAGAGGGACATTACTAGTCAAGAAAACCTAGAGCAAGAGACGCTCTAGGTTTAAAACTAAAATCGATTAATTAAATTTAATTAATGAATTAATATTTGAAAAAACTGTATTAACATCAAGTGTCATCCACTACAAGTTTAAAAAAATGTATTTGAACTTGAGTGGATGAATAAAAAGTATTTTATTAACGATTGAAAATTTGAACAAGATATATATAGGGAGAGTGTGAACTAATAGTAGGAATTGAAAAAGAAGCTCATTCAATTAGAAAAAAATGCTAAAGGTTTTAACTTCTCCTTTCCTGAAACTAAAATTATTTCTGGATTTCAATTATTAAATGACTCATTCTCAACTAATAATTTTTCATTTTGGCAACATGACCGAATGTAAATAGAAAATCTCATGAATGAAAAAGTGCTTAAAAAAAATAGAAAGACAGTTCTCAGGAATTCAAAATTGGTAGTGGAAGAATCCTCATCAGTTGCTCACTAATTAGAAACAAATTTCACGAACTTGCTGGAATTATTAGTGAGTAAAATAATAAGTCGAAAAATTACGAACTCCCCATTCAGTTACACTAAGATACTATGGCGATCAGCACGGGAAATTTCAAAAGTGAGTTTTGTAAGTAGGCTTTTTTAGAATGATTAACATTTTTTTTATTAAATGTATTTGGTATATTTTGGAAGCTGAATATCTAGCAAGTGCCGATAAATCGTAAAATTGACATTAATAGGTGCAGAAAACCGAAATATTTGTCCATCAAAATTGTCGATTTCGTGAAATTCGGAAAACTGCTTTGGGGAAAAAGCTTCGTTTGCAATGAAAAACATTTTTAACTTTATAAAAATGTGTATATCCTTAAAGATGAAGCATTGTAAAACACATGGAAATAAAAAATTTGTCGATTGGTGGGTGAAAAAGTTTAATTTTGCATGCATGAAAATAGTGGAAATTTGCGAAATGGAAAGGAGCTGGCCCACACGGAATGTCATCTGTTTCTGCTGTCAGCTTCTTTTGAGTTCAGTGGTTTTAATTTTATAATTAAAAAAGCTTAAAGTTTTGAAAGTTGAGGATGGCACCAGTGCACGCGTCTCGTCCATCCGCGCCCATCGGTACCAGTTGCGATATCCTGCTATGCTCGGTTCACGAGATTAGCCCATCCCCGTGTCTGCTGACTCACAAACTAACATTTGTTTACCTTCAGCTGTTATTATATAGACTAGCTGAGTGGCAACCTGATGTGTTGCATTTTCGATTTAAAATCAAATGGCTTTTTTTCTTAAAGATTAAAAACTGTTTAATCACTTTTAAAAATACATTAGAATTTTTAAAAAACGAAATAATGATTTAAAATTCTCTTTTTCAAATTTTGGTTTTTGGCATTTGAAAAAATTCTTTCGAATTTCAGTTTTAAAATTTTGCTTTAAAACAAAAAAAGAAGCTCATTCAGTTAGAAAAAAATTCTAAAGGTTTTAACTTCTCCTTTCCGGAAACTAAAATTATTTCTGGTGCTTTAAAACTATTTCTGGATTTCAATTATTAAATGACTCATTCTCAACTAATAATTTTTCATTTTGACAACATGGCTGAATGTAAATAGAAAATCTCATGGGTGAAAAAGTGCTTAAAAAAATAGAAAGACATTTTTCAGGAATTCAAAATTGGTGGCGGAAGAATCCTCATCAGTTACTCACTAATTAGAAACAAATTTCACGAACTTGCTGGAATTATTAGTGAGTAAAATAATAAGTCGAAAAATTACGAACTCCCTTTTCAGTTACATTAAGATACTATGGCGATCAGCGCGGGAAATTTCAAAAGTGAGTTTTGTAAGTATGCTTTTTTAGAATGATTAACATTTTTTTAATTAAATGTATTTGGTATATTTTGGAAGCTGAACATCTAGCAAATGCCGATAAATCGTAAAATTGACATTAATAGGTGCAGAAAACCGAAATATTTGTCCATCAAAATTGTCGATTTCGTGAAATTCAGAAAACTGCTTTGGGGAAAAAGCTTCGTTTGCATTGACAAACATTTTTAACTTTATAAAAATGTGTATATCCTTAAAGATGAAGAGTTGTAAAACACATGGAAATAAAAAATTTGTCGATTGGTGGGCGAAAAAGTTTATTTTTGCATGCATGAAAATAGTGGAAATTTGAGACACGGAAAGGAGCTGGCCCACCTGGAATGTCATCCATTTCTGCTGTCCGCCTGTTTTGAGTTCGGCAGTTTTAATTTAATAATTAGAAAAGTTTAAAGTTTTGAAAGTTGAGGATGGCACCAGTGCACACGTCTCGACCGTCTGCATCCATCGGTACCAGTCGTGATATCCTGCTATGCTCGGTTCACGAGATTAGCCCGTCCCCGTGTCTGTTGACTAACAAACTAACATTTGTTTACCTTCAGTTGTTATTATATAGATATGTATGTAATGAATCTGGAATCAGAGAGAGGGAGGTCTGCAAAACAGTGTGTTCTTGTAGTTATTGGCTTGAGTGGTTATTTAATCCAGTCAATACAGTTCAGTTAATGGGAATAACAAATTTATTTACTGAAACACATGATGGATAGTACTCTTTTAGTTAATTGGTTAACATTTATAAGAGAAATAAAGATTTGAAGAATATTTACAACAGCTATATACATGGAAGAGAAGAGAGGTTGTTTGACTCAACTAGTTAAAGCCATTTCATGGTGCTAAGTGACATGCAGTTAGACTCTCACACCAGGACAAAAGAAAATTACTTTCTTTTTAACGTGTACAGTATATGAGGTGATATTCCGAGAGCCAGGTGCCCCAAACAAAAATAGAAGCAGTTTCAAAAGGGGAAAGACAACATTACTGGTATAAATTCATGAATGGTGGGGCATTAATCTATATACATAAAACAGTTATGAAACCAACTGATTAAGAGATAACACACAGACCAAACCACTGGACCTAAAGGGCCGAAATTCTGCATAGCCATTTTTCTTATAGTGTAGGGGTGCACTAAGAAAGATTTTTTAAAATTAAATTTTTAAGCTGCTTTGTAACATTCTTTAAAGTTTGCATTTAAAATAATAATCTGAGGGTTATAAAATTTATATCACGAGAAAGATCATAAAAATTCCTTTAAAATTTTTACCTAAAAATTCCTTTTGAATCTTTACCTCCATTTTCTGATTTTTGGTGAATTTTTAAAGATTAATTTTTAGAATTTAATTTATTAAATACTGATCACATGGTTTCTTTTCTTTTTGTGATACTTTAAATTAATTTTGCATCATGTGCATAACAACGAAATAAATTGACAAAAAATATGGTAAAAGATAAAATTTAACCATTAGACAAATTGATATGGAAGTTTTTTAAGAATTTAATTCAAATTAGTATGTTTTATGGATATTAAACAAATTAATTGCATACATTGACCGTTGTATTAAATTTGAATATTTTCTTCTACATTATTGTGTGTATAAAAATATCCATTATGATTTTTTTATAAATATATATACTTTTTTAGCATTAATTACATACATTGACCATTGTATTTAATTTGAATGTACTCTGTAGCGAAGCACAGGTATTCAGCTAGTATTACATATATATTTAACATAGCTTTCCAGAAGTATAGGAATAAACACACTACAGCTCATATTCAAAATATTAGAATAATTATATTTTTTTACAAATTGAAAATATCCTTTGGTAATTTAATGTCTTTTAATGCAAATATGCAAATGATATTTTTATTAAGAACTTATTGTTGATTAAACTTATTTATTATCTTAAAATTAATATTTTTGAAAAGATTAATTGAAAAAAATTATTTTGAAAAGTCAAATTATTAGAATATTTATTCAAGTGGTTCAAAATATTAGAATATTTCACATTAATTCTCCTTAAATTATCACCAATTCATAACTGGTGGCATCATTGATTAAATTCAGATGATTTTACTTAAAATAAGTATTCTTTTTGCAGTTTGTTTGCTTTTTTGTCTTGGGTCGTGTGAGTGATATTCCTGAGTCTATTAAACTTCGTATGGTTGATTTGTATCGGCACGGTAAAAATCAATGTTATATAGTGAATTATTTGCATTGTTCGCAATCAAACGTTAGTAAAATACTAACACAATATTAAAAAAATGGAAAATTTCAAAATAATCGCTGAAATGGTTGCCGAAAACCAAAAACATCTGCTAGAGATGACAGGAAACTGAAGCGTATAGTTAAGAAAAACCGTTTTAAAAGTGTGCGATTCTTGCACCGAAAATGGAAAGAAGAAGCAGTTGAAGTTTCTAAATCGACAACATTAAGACGTCTCCATAAATTTAAGTTTGAATCTCATGTACCGAAAACAAAACCTCTCATGACTGCAAAATAAAAGCATATAAGATTGAATTGGTGTAAATCAAGATGTTTATGGAGCAAAGATTGGAAAAAAATATTTAATGCTGAAAGTGTGTTTTGTGTTTCATATGGTAATCAAGGTATTCGAGTTTGGAGAATGAAGCAAGAAGCATTTGATAAAGAATGCCTTAAACGTTCGGTAAAATTTGCTGCTAGTGTCATGGTTTGGGGTTGCATGAGTGCAGAAGGACCTGGAAAGTTATACATTGTCTACAAAAAGGTTAACTCCCAGGTATATCAAGAAATTTTGGAATATTACATGATTCCATCATCAGAAGATTTTTTTGAAGATGGTGTCATCTTTCAAAAAGATTTAGCGTCACTACATACCTCGGTGTCAACTAAGAATTGGTTCCGCCAACGTAAAATTAAGGTACTTCCTTGGCCACCAAACTCACCAGACATTAATCCCATCGAAAACTTATGGGGTATAACGAAGAAAAAACTCCAAGAAAATCCTCCTTCAAGTAAAACTGAGTTAGTGGCACGTATAAAGTCTATTTGTGCTAATATTGATAGAAATGTTTGTAAACACCTTGTATATAGTATGCAAGATCGATTGTACACTGTTATTAAAGCTAAAGGGGATGCTACAAAATATTAACTACTATTTACTTCATATTCATAAGGTAATATTTTTGCATAAAATAAAATATTCTAATATTTTGAACCAATCTAAATTTTATTCCAATATTTTGATGTGTTTCAGAAAGCTGTTGTATACCTAATTTTTTGTATTTTATATTTTGTAAATGTTAAAATCTTATCTAAACATTCCGGATTTAATTTATAAGAAATTTAATTGCATTTACTTAGTATCAAAAATAAATAAATGGAAAATAATTTCTTTCTTATTACTTTTGCTCAATTATTAAAATATATTGAATCTGAGCTGTATATTGGCAAAAATTCCATACTGCCTACATTGTTTTGGATTTCATCATTGTGGGGAAAAGTGGTACACACAGAAAAGAAATTATAAAGCACATTTCTTTATTTTTTCATATTTAATACCTAATTCTCAATTTTTTTCAGCTGATTTCCATATTTTTCACCCCCTGAGCTAATTTCTATAAGTACTTTCCTGTTAAACTTGTACTTGCATATTTTGACTCAAAAGTTTGAACATCTCCAGAATATTTGGAATATTTGGCATTGTTGCAAAATGATAATTTTTTAGATTATAAAATCGGGTTTGTGGTAGCCCTGTGGTACAGTGTGCTGGTTTTTGGTGCTGAGGGTGCTCAGATCGAATCACAGCATAGCGCCATGAAAAATGCCCCCATTTGTGTCGTTCCTTCAAAGGGGGTAATGCTGTCTGCCTATATGGTGCCCCTATAATAAAATGGACAGTAAACTGTGGTGTAGTATAGGCAAATGTTTGACAACAAGTGCCTCCACTTAAAAAAAAAAAGATTATAAAAGCTTGAAGCTTTTTTAAGATGTTCCTCTAATAAATGAGTAAATTGTACTTTTGCATGTATATTTCTTCAATAAATTTCTAAATAAATGTATTCCCTCTAAAGCTAATACATACTTGAGGAACAAAATGGTTGAGAAGAGAGGATAAGGTGCGTCTTTAAGGACCTGCTGACTTTAAAGAAAGTAGTTTCAGCAAAAATTGGGTGAAATAATTACTATAGAGGAGAATTAATTCGATCACTGTGTATCTAAAATAGATTATCCTTAATATCTTTCACTTGTAACTTTTTTCTTAAATCACCACATTAGCCGTTTTAAAGCTTTGTTAACTTATGAACCTCATTCACATTTAAAAAGTATTTTTGGATTGTTTTCAGATGTAAATTTTTGTGAGTAATTAATAAATTACAGATATCAGAAAATTTTCAAACACATTCCTTAACTTAAAAAACTGCTGTCATCAACATATTATTTTTCATAATCTTAATATATAAATTTTATAATAAATTCTGTGATTAAAAAAAGTATAGTATAAACATATGTATTGTTCATAGGATTAATAAATACTGCCATGCTTTTTCAGATAATTATGAATAAGTGTTTATGATAGCCAGTAACCAGAAAGACTATTTTGTTTGGAAGGAGCATCAAACAATAAATATGCTATCATTTTAAAAGCTGTCAAATATTTTTGTATTTCAATGCATCCTGGTAATCCAGTTTTAAAAAATTTTTAACTAACCCGGGAACGGGCGCGTAGGGTGTGACATACCCGCTCCCATCTCTTGTTCTGTCTATTTTCCGACCCCTCGTTTAAAAGTGGACAAGTCTCGGTATAGCTGAATGTAGGGTCATGACTTTGGACAGGCCAGGTTCGCAGACAAATCTAAAAAATAGAAATTCCGGTATTTTGTGTTTCGGGTATGTTATACCCAGCGCGCCCATCATTGCCACTCAGATTTTTTCCGCCACAGGAGTCAGACGCCTTACAAATATGGTGCGTAATCTCACGTACAACGAAGAAATGAAGCGTTTGAGAACTTTGATGATACAGTTTTGACGGATGAAGAAAGTTTATTTGATGACAAAAAAGAATTTGATAATGATGAAGAATATAATAGCAATCATGATTCATTAACAGACGGTGACACAGATATCGAAGTAGATTTCGTCAAATCAAAGATAGATTCGTCAAACCAAAATGATTTTTATGTTGGACGAGATTAAAAAAAAAAAAATGGAAAAAAAGAGAAATTTCGTACTAATGTATGAGTTTCTGCAAAAACTCCACCATCTCAATATGAAAGCAGACGCGCTTTCCTGAAGTATTTGGGTTTGCAGCTTATCGAAGATTATAGAGAGAATAGAAGCCACCAAGCGATGCTTCCAAAAAGTATAAAAGAAAAATTGAACCCAGAAAAAGAAATGGAACCCCCTAATAAGAAAACAAAAACAGGTTACAAAAGGTGTACTGAATGCTCAAATAAGAAAGACCACAAGACACGATTTTCGTGTGAAAAATGTCAAAAAAATATATGCATGGAGTATATGGCTTCTATCTGTAGAAAATGCACGAGTTAATTGTAAATAGCCTTTATTCACATTAAAAATGTTATTAAATGTATCTTATACTTTAATTTAGTTATAAAAATAATTTTGCACACCATTTATGATGTACAGAGCAAAGAAAAACATTCGGGTATGGATACCTTGCGCGCCAACTCCTGTTCGTTTTTTTCATGCACCTGCTCCCGGGTTAAAGAAAGACCTTATCTGCCCTTGAAGAGTATATGATGAGCCCTAAGGGGTGTTAAGAACCACTGCTTAAGTTTATATATTTCACCCTGGTACACACAGGCAGTATTTACTATTAATGATACACAACTCTTTATCCAGTCACGATCTGACAGATCTTACCAGCACTCTCTTTTACGGAGAAATTCTTTCCATAAAGTATTTTAGAGGCATAGATCATAATCTGTGAATGAAGAGTGGAAAACCTTATAAGTTATCAATAGTTTAAGACGTAAATTTTCGTGAGTAATTAATAAATTAGAGATATCAGAGAAAACTTTAAATTTTCAAACATCATTTATATTTAAACATCCTCACGCGTAAAATGAGTTTCTGCTGCATGCCACAGTAAACCCTGCCATAAAAATTATTAGGAAAATGAACCTTAAAAGGGCTATCTAAACTTCAGTTTATTAGATCATTTACTTGTATTACTTTCCGACATTCATGCTATCATTTTAGACTGATGTAGCACTTATCTAACAAGTAATGGCGTCACAGCAACTTTGACGTCATACATCTGAGAAATGTTGTTTTTCGTTTATTTTCCCCATGGTTTGTTATTTTTCCTTTCCAGTGTATTTTATGCAAATATGTCAATGTTATGTTACTGGCTTGTATAAATACTGCTTGAGTTAGAGCAAAGGGCCGGCTAGCAGCAGACACAGTTGATCTCGCGAGCTAGTGAGATTCGTATGTTAGAAGTCTCTGTGTGAGATTGTTTTGATTATACAAATGTTTTAAGTTATTGCTTTTAATATTTTTAAATGTTTATTGAAGTTTCGAATAAACGTAATTATTTTAACTTAAGTCTTGCTGATTTCTAAACACACCTCATGCCAGACCAGTGCATGCTCTTATATTGTCACTCTGCATGACAAAAATATTTTTGCTATTAAAAACTTTATATGCAAGTAATGACATGTTGAACAAATGTAATATTGATGGGAAAAATTTATAACATTTTAATAAATAAATATTTTGATTATTAATGTACACCTAATATGACACAAATTTAAATATTTTTTCAGTTTTTTTTTTTAAAATACATACCTGTATTCCACAATGACATTTTCTGGTGGAGTCGATTTGAAGAAAGTACTTTTAGAAGGCAAAGTTTCTATTCTGCTACATATATCTAAAAGAACACTCTAGTTGAAGAAAAATAAATCAACTGTTAAATGTTTCTATTCAAATTAAACTATATTAACTAAAATAATAGACTAACTAAATAAAGATAATATTAACTAAATAAAGATATTTGACAAAGTGACAGGATTTTATTATTCCAATATTCTTTTACTTCTATTTGATTCAAAATCTAATTTAGATATGAATAAAAACTAACGAATTACAGTTTAAAAACTATACGTATATTAGTAACTCAAATTCAATATTTAGAGTGTTTAAAGAAATAGTGTTTATATAAATTCATTTACCATACATCCTTTATAAAATATACCTAAAATAATACACAAATATATTTTTCAAAAAGCTTTAAATAACTTTAATGCTCAACTGAATTCTTTTAAGTTCCAACAGACATTCTTAAAATAATGCTGACCCAGTATAACCTAGCATATCATAAAAGAAATTAAAAGAAAAAATTATAATTTTGTAAAATAAATTTAGTCACCAAAAATAAATCGAAATCATCAATCATCCATCAAGTGATAAAATATCATCAAATCTCTCTCTTACACACATACAGATATACTTATAAATAAATGCACACAAGGAAACAATGCAGTGAGAGACTTACAGAGGTAAACAGTTCTTGTTCAGCAGTAAAAACAATCTTTTCATGCTTATCAGACTCGAGATTTATATCAACAAAACCGTCAACTGTAGGAAAATCCTGTATAAATACAAAAGAAATAGAGATTTTAAGTAAATTGTAGCAGGAGATAAATATACTAGCCAGATAAATCATTCAAATGATGCATGGACTGCAAGAGATTCTCATACAAGTTCCAGCTATATGAAGGATTTCTAATTTCAGTGAGAGCACATAAGCATTGTGAGTATTGCAAAATTATTTCCCTATCCTCTACTAAATTTTCAATTTTATAAATTTTAACACAAATTGCCAATTAAATTTTAAAATTTTCTCTAAATTTTAATAAATAAGATTTTTAATCTGAAATCTAATACTTTAAAATGACTAAATTGAAAGTACCACCATTTCTAAAAGTTAAAAGTCAAAATCACAGAGGTAAAACTTTATTCAGTACTTATTTTCTTCACAGTGACTTTATATCTACTAAAAAATATTTTAATTTCAATAACCATACTCTAAAACAAATAAATAAAAATAATTGCATATGATCCAAAAAATATGAACATTATCACACCAATTTTTAACAACTACATATCACACACAGCCAATTAACACCATTCACAAACATTTGCTTTGCGATCATTTTGTAATCTCAGGCAGTTAAAATCCTATCCTATGTGTATACATGACAACACAATGCTGGATCAATGAATGCTCTATAGATAATTGTAGTTGAATATAACAGTATGGTTCCATTAAAGAATTTTAGGTAAATACTTAATGAAGTCTGACAAAGAGAAAACCAATGTCTGGAAATATTAAATACCTGGTTCCTTAAATAAGTGATAAGAGATGTTGGGTGTATTCGCTCCTTTAAGTCTGGTTTCAGTTTAACAATATCTTTCCAAAATATTTCAAAACGTGGTGGAGAACTGTAAGAAGAGTACATACTATTTAGCAAAAATAAATAAATTATGAATTCATTAAAAGAGTCTTAAATTAAATTTTAATTTAACAACTACTTTTTATCTATTTTGAACAGTTAGAATTATATACTTTTTCATAGTATACAATGTACTGATATTGTAGTGATTATATTATCAGCCCTAAAAATTATTTTTCTTTTCTCCTTGCATATGCCAAGTGTTACAATTCATGATTTTATTTAATTCATGTATATATTTCTAAAAAAAATTTACAAAATTCTCAACTTATAGAAATAAACTTAGAGGAAAAAATATAAAATATAAAAATATATATATATTATAAATTAAAGAACAATATAAATTTCAGTAAATAGAAAAATTATCTTCCCAAGTTTCCCTCAAGTAGATAAAAGAAAAACAAAATATGCACTTCATTGGTAAATCACATTTCTCTGAAATTAAATTTTAGAAGTAAATGCTCTTTTACCTTAATATTAAAAAGTATTTACTTTTTATGCATCTTCTATTATTTTAATACAAACATGTGAATTTAGATGTTTCATTTAACAAAGCTTGCACATGGGAATAAAAAAATAAATTTCAACTACAATAAATATTTCACTAATTTTTTTATATAAACACAAGTTAATATCAATGAATGGAAATGAATGATTCTAGATTTATTCTTGACATTATTACTAACTGATTGGATTATTAAAGTTATGGTTATCCCCATATATATAAAATAAAACATAAAATTCTTAACGTTTTGAAAATTGTGCTCAGAATACAGTTCCTGTAAAATGCAAAAGTTTGAAAACTTTTGCATTTTGTATCATACTACATAATTTCAGTTATTACTTTAAAATTTTCAGAAATGTGAGAAAGGACGAAAATTAGTCAAAAGGAAACATTCATATGGGCTCATTCAAATTCTAATAGTATATAATTCTATTTTCCGGTGGCAATTTGAGATAGGAGTAGTAGTGTGACATAAAAAAGAGCTTAAATATTTCTACATGAACTCTCTATTCCAAAGGGAATCCTATTTTTTATTTCATTTATAATCACTACAGTAATGTGTAGAAAAAAAGCACTACCTGATAAAGCTATGTGACAAAACCAAAGTTTAAACAACATAGTTACAGCTAAAAAAGGTTACTAGACTACCAAATGAGACACTTTTACTGCATATGTATATATTTTTATTTCCAGGAACTATTTTTTCTCAACAGATCATACATTTTTCTTGGCTAAACTACAGATAGGCATAACATCATCATAAGCCAATGGCATCAAAAGGGAATGACTTGCAAGTTCAGTGGCATTTTTTTTCTTTAAAAAATTGATTAATTATTCTGATTGGCTAACATCAAATGAACAAGGTGTTTAGAGTTCAATGTAATTTTAAAAAAAATTAAAATACAAATGATGATCGGTTAACTTTGATTATCATCTATATATTTTCATGTAGTGTTTTAAAAAGTATGAAAATCACATTTTAAGACACAACTCAGTTCATGTTCTGTATTTTACTTCAATTATCAACTGTTCTTAAATAATGATCAGACTTATGCATGGTCTGTAAAGTTAGTGAATACATGAGAATAATTTTATGTATCATAACTTATGTAGCATTTTACAAGTAATTCATAAAGAAAAATTTAATTCTCAAATATAAAGAATTGTAAACCTTTTTGGTTGGTTCAATTTAATGGACAAGGGCAGCAAGTCATAAAAATAAAGCTTTTCTTCTCCTTCTAAGTATGGCTTCAGTCTTGTAAGCATCTATATTAAAATAAAAAAAATAGTTTGCTTAATTTTCACAGAATCAAATCTGAAAAAAAAAAATGACTATTATAGAGGTTATAGTAAAAAACAAACTGTTTACATTGCTTAATTAATGTTCATTTCATATACAATAATATCCGACTTATGCTACCCCAACTTTCCCGAAGTTGGAGTTACGCGGTTCTGGATTTTACCCTTTTCCCCCTCTCTAATTTGACAACGCCATGCTGTCCTACAATGAAGGGGGTTCAGAGAAGTCAACCAACTACTTTTATTTATTAGTATTTTTATAACATGCTATATATTGGAGAGAGAGAGAGGAGATATACAGATAGAACTGTAAATTTAAAAGGTGAGATAAGAAGTGTGAAAACTTTTAGTATTTGCAAAATGACTCCAGGCAAAAAAACTTTAGTCGAAATTGCCATCAATACATATGCAGATATTTCAACTTTAGGTCAGCGAACTTAATTCTTTATCTGGGGTCCCTTGGAAAGTAGTTCAAATTGCTGACTAACTGATAATTTTGAAGTTTCAGTACAAACACGATAGAATTAACACATGTGAGAAAATAAAATGGAAACTATACAATTAAAAGTGAAATTCAAAAAGCTTATAAAATGTTTTGCATAAATACATATATATATACTTCTAATTTTTATCGATACACATATATGTGTCTATAATGTGAATGTGTGTACACACCTGTATTAAATGTTTAAAAATTGAATCAATATAATATGCAATGAAACAGATTCCTATAACTGTGCAACATAAAGTAAGCACAGTAAAAATCTTTATTACTGAATAAATACACCGAAATATTAAAAATGAAGACAATAAATTCAAAAGAGAACATTTAAGCTAAACAAAATTTAATAAAATTAAGCAAAAATATGAAACTTTAATAAGCGAGTAACTTTTTTACAAATGATTGACCATTAAATTGATATCTAACATATTTTAAATATTGACAATAGTTAAAAATTTGTAGGAAAATGCTAGTGAAATGAATTTGCTGGTAGATTTTGTTTTAAGAAGCAAATGAACCAGCAAAATAAACTAGCAGATTTTGTAATGGTTGATTTTGCTTTGGCGAGCAAAATAATCCATTACAAAACCTTTATAAAAAAATCGACATAAAAATAACAACTAATATCCTCAAATGTAAAAAAGGGCAATTTTAATTTTTTTTTCCGAACGTCAAGGAAAATTTATAGTTACCGAAATATCCTTCTGGAGCCCAATAGAGTTGAGCTTGTTTATAAAAGTCAGTGAATAGAAAATGCTTGTCAGATAAAGCAGGACATGATAAAAAGTTATTAAAATTTATAAAATGCCCCTCAGAGAACAGAGGGTAGTCTGGGAATGAGACTACATCAATGTGGTTTAGGTGGTGTCCTCTTAAGTAGTCATAGGATGTTAAAATTCTAAAATTTGATGTTAAAACATGCCTCTTGTAAGGATCTGTGGCACTGAAGTTGAACTGTGGCTCTGTGGCACTGGGATTCTATCATGCCCTGGGTGCCACTCGCAGAGGGGTGAAAAATGGTCCTTTTCACTAATTATCAGGGTTCATAAATATCATGATATTTTTAAAAATATCCAAAATATCTGATATTTTGATATATATCCGATATTTTTTTTATATATCCGATATTTTCAAAATTTTCAACTCATTGCTGATGATAAATATTTGCAGATTTAATACAACTTAAACACCAATATATATTACACATTATATAAAAACTAATATAAAACATTATTCAAATATAAAATAGTACTTAATTTTATATATATAATTATTATAAATATTTTTTTTTCTTTTTTTTAAGCACTCATAACAAAATTTTAAGTTAAACAATTTTCTCTTTCAAAACACAAATTATAAAACTATCTCAAATTTCAAGAATGTTTTATTTCTTTAACAAAACTTTAAACACAAAATGAAATTTATTTATTTTTGTTCAAAAATTTAAACAAAAATGTAAGTGTTATTATTGTTGTTATTCGGTTGCATGTAAACTGGATGTTTACTATCATAAGTGATCTCCTACATAAGTTTTTCCACTTTCTCAATTCCTAGCCTTTTGCGCAATTTAGACTAAACTAAACCAAAGCTAGAGAAAATTCTCTCTAACGGTGCTGTAGTTGGTGAAGCAGTAAACAGTTGATTAACTAAGTTAGAAATTTTTTCTTTTAGTGGCTGTTCAATTTTAATATTGTTCCACTAAATCAATGGTTCTACAGCTAAGAAATCGTCTTCAAACAAAGTTCGGAAAGGGGGATTTTTTTGCTAAAAAGTCATTACTAGAGGCAAAAGTTCTTTGTCTGTAGAATGCAAAAAATCAAATGCACCCTGCTTTTGTTCTTCAGTTAATTTTCTTCCACAATATCGATGGTCCAACATATTCGCCGCTAAATTTGCTGGTGAAAGAGCAATTTCTTCTCTTACTGATAATGTTTCTTGCACCTCTTTTATTCCTTTCAATTTATTTCTTAAGTTAATCTAAATTTCTACTCATTGTGCAATTTTAGTCTGATCTTTTTGCATTTCATCTAATGCTCCTGCAATGGGTTTTAGAATGTTTGTATAGTCTGTACAATTAACTGTTAAGTTCACATCATTAACTAAATTAAAAATGTCTTTATCAATTTCATGTTTATAATCCTACAGACTTAAAACAGTTTTCCCTTGTTATCTAAAAAAAGACTTCAATGTATCAAACATTGTGTTCCATCTTACAGTTTGAGCTATTACTAACAGTTTGCTACCATTTGCTTTGTACCAGGCATTTGGTAAATGAGTATTTCTAAAATACTTAATTATTTTGATTCAATTTTACTTACATTTGGAAGTTCTAGGTCTTTTGCTAAGAGATTTAAAATATGAGCAGAACAACCGGAATAAATGATATCAAAATCTCCAGATTTAGCAAGCTCCTCTCTAATTTTTTTGACATTTGCAAAAAAATGAGAGACATTTGTAAAAAAACATTTTTAGATGAGTAGAAATTATTTTTGTTAGCTCCTTTTAGCATTTTATTTAAAAATTATAGTTAAATTTTCAATTTAATTTTCAATAACAATTGAACATTTAAAGTTCTAATTTTTAAACAAAAAATATGATGCATAATGCTATTTTCAGAATACTTCACATAAATGAAAATATCAAAAATCCCAATATTTTTAAAATAAATATCGGATATATACCATTATATATCGAATGATATATATCAACGAACCCTGCTAATTCTATATATTACTCTTTTTTTTTTGGGGGGGGGGGGGTAGAAAAAGGCCAAAAAGGTATCGTGCCCCGGGCACCAGTTATGCTCGCTACGTCACTGATATAAGTATCATGAGACAAAATCATGTAAATAGAAATCATATCATGAGCTGTGACTGTCACTTTCTCTCATACTAATGATCATTTGTCAAATATAAAATGCATTCAAGCAACCAGAATACGCAGCCTCTAAGGAAATCATAAAAGATAACTGGTAGATGCTTTTCATCCCAAATTCAAAGCAACTCTTAAAATTAATAAATCCAGTCAAACAACATTGGATTGTCAAAACTGTGATAACTATATACCTTACTTAAAGGCCAGTTTAAATCTACACAACATAATTGTCTCTAATCTTTATTCCCGACTAATAGAGAAACTGCAAAAATTTATAAAAAGATAACAGAACTAATGCAAAACTTGTGACTAGCATTATGTGCAATTGACCAATGAAATTCTTGAAAGTTATGCAAACAATGTAACAATTGGAAAAAAAATAGCAGAAATAGATAATTACTGAAGTAACTGAGGAGTGGTACATTCTATCTATACTGCTATTCATATAAATTTGCATTATGATATATATATATATATATATATATATACATTCTATTAACATTTCAGATAACAAGAAAATGATTTCTAAAATATTGTGTACCTGACTAGCTATTCTTCTGCGGAATACAGAACACATATTGCCAATTAGATTTAAACGTGTATTCACTGTTTTAAAAAGTTCAAGTCAACTAATGAAAATAAATTAAAGAATAGTACCCGTCTCAAACACAGTTTTTATATTTCACGCGTTAATTAATCATGCTTACAGTTATGGTTCGTGGTCAGGAAAAAATAGAAAAGTGAGCCACATCGGAAATAAATGCACATGCTATTCAGCTCAGTTTCAACTCTCGCAGTTGCAAGTGAAAAAGGGGATTTGGAATGGTAAAATTACCCCTTATTTAAGAAAGGATAAGTTTTCCGGGTTTTTTTTCCCCGAAACTTCCACATCGTTTATGATAGGAGCAGGATCTTGAAATTCTAAACAAATTAAGGATTTAGAGGTATTTGCTCAAACGGCCGGGCCACCGTCAGCTGAGCCAGAGCCCGGGGTAAAATAATACGCGGGCCCCCTCCCACTCAATATTTGATGTGTTTTATTTTTATCAATAACATTAATATATTGATTAAGGTTTTATGAAAACGAAACTTACTACAGCATTATAATAAAAAAAGTTTATTGTTTAACGTAAAATACAACACAATTTCTTTTTACAAACTTACTTAATAATGATAGTATAATTTAATAATAATACTTAAGTAAAATGTTCATAATAACACTTGTAGAGCTTGAAATATTTTTTTATTTACAACAACACTCTTCTTGTCTTCTTTTCTGCAAAAGTTTGAATAATCGAGTCAAAATTCAATGTTCTTGCTATCCTAGACTCAATAGACAACACTCCCAAATCGGATAATCTTTGCTGTCCCATAGTCGATCTCAAACAATTTTTGACTCTACTAAGCACACTAAACGAGCGTTCTGCCTGTGCTACCGAAACGGGCAGGAGGCGAAATACACGGAGTGTTATACACATATTAGGAAATAAACTAGTAATTTTTAGCACTGATAGTTTGTTCAGCAGCTTCAGAGGTGGCAGTGGAGTGTTCAAAATATTGTTCTTTGTAATTTATTTTAAATGTTTGACCTCCTCCTTGAATTCGGGGCTGACATCCACTGTGTATTCATTTGAGAATCCACTACATAGTTCTTCAATTTTTCAGTCATTCATTTCTTGATATTTCCACAAGAATGAGAATTTTTTCTGTATTTCTTGTAGGACCGTGAATCTGGATGTCAAATTGGCCTCTAGGACGTCAATTAATTTGTAGAATACTTCGATTCTAAACTGTTCTTCGGGGTCAAACCTGGTTTGGTCAGATACCGTCTCTCCGTGGAAACTTTTCACCTTTTTTGCACGGACAGCTGGAAACTCCGCTTTTATTTTGTATGCAGCTGCGGCCAGTTTTACGTCTGAAAGAATTTTTAAACATTGTTCCATAATGAAAGTAAATCACCTTTAACTCAAAATCACCAGACTCTCAATATTGTCAACCTCAATATCTAACGTTGCATTTATACACTGCTGGCCATTAAAATTGCAACACCATGAGGGAGGGATAATACAAACGTCAAATTCGCATGAAAGGAAGAAGATGCTGGGATATGCAAATGATTAGCATTTAAGCGCAATCGAACGACGTAGAAGGGAGAAACGGCATCTCAAACTCTGTATAAAAGGAAAGTTACGCAGCGGGTTTCTCATTTGGAAATCGCATTTGAACGTGTGTTGTTTATGATAAGATCGTGCTATGCCTCGTATAAGGAGAAACGGTTACCAGCACGTGTCGGAATTTGATAGCGGCAGGTTCGTGGCCTATCGAGAGGGCGGATTATCGTTCCGCGATATTGCTACTTGCATTGGTCGGAATCCAGCGACTGTCGTGCGAATATGGAATCGATGGGTTCAGGAGGGTCATACTCAACGCCATGCAGGATCTCAACGGCCTTCAGCCACTAACGCCCGATAGGACAGACATGTCGTCAGATCGGCCTTGCAAGATCGTACAACCACATCACGGGCCTTGAGTCAGGAAATGGGCTTGTTTTCAGCATGACAAGTATCCGCACGGGCAGTGCGATGTCTGGAGCATCACGGACTGTCTGCAAGGCGACCATTATTGCGGATTCCCTTGACACTGCAGAACAGAGACGCGCGGCTTCAGTGATGCACTCGACGACAAAACTGGATACAGGAGTGGTACCACGTCGTCTTTTCAGACGAGTCCCGGTTCTGCGTGCAGCATCATGATGGACGCATCCGTGTCTGGAGGCATCGAGGAGAACGCACGTGGCCTGCTTGCATTCGATATTGTCATATGGGCCCAGCACCTGGTGTGATGGTATGGGCAGCCATTTGGTACACGACACGAAACCTCTTGTTCACGACGTCGGTAATCTGAACAGTCAGCGTTACATTTCTCAGATGTTAAGGGCGGTGGCTGTGCCCTATCTTCGAGGCTTCAGAGACGCCATCTTTCAAGAAGATAACGCAAGACGCATGTTGCCCGTCATGTTCTGACCTACCTCGACACAGAGGGTTTTGGATTATTTCCCTGGCCAGCACGTTCTCCAGATCTCTCACCCATTGAAAACATCTGGTCATGGGTTTATGAGAAACAGGGCCGCTACTGCTCTAAGAGCTAAACCATATGAAGAGACCGGTCGGTTGCCTCGTTATATGGTTCAGTTCTTTTACTGCCACATAATCTTGCATTTATGGTGCGTTTAGCTCTAAGTGCAGGATTTCTGCTTATTTTGTCTGCATTCTTCCTGTTAGTTAATATATTTCTCCGTTGAATTATTTACATTTTACTAATTATAATTTTTTTTGAAAATTTTCTAGAAAATGTTTTTTTTTTTTTTACTACTAAACAGATGAAAGTCATGTGAAATTTTAAACTTTTGCGGACGAAGAAGTCTTTGGAACTTACATTTCCGTGGGTCGAAACTTTTTTTACATGAAACGGAATCGTGTGCTAGTGACTTTTATATTAAAATAGCTGACCCGGCAATGCTTCGCTATTGCTAGATTTGAGTATACGTATATATGTAGATTAAATGAACCTAATTGAAAGTTTGATATCAATTATTGTATTTCGTTGAAAGTAGATATTTACATACACATTATTATGTTTCGGATTACATAAATTGTAATTTCTGTTTTATTCAATTTTAAGTTCATTGCAATGCTCTTGGATATGCAATGTTTTTGGTGATTCCATTTGACATATATACAAACGAATCCCTTGGTTTTCCTACACGGGAGCATGCAACGTTGTCCATCAGGAAAAAATGGATTCTCCAAATTCAATCGACATACTTGCAATGCCCATCTTTTGCTTTGTTTATCATTATTCCAAAAGCCAGTTTAATTGGAAATTGCAATCATTTGAATTGAAATTGCATATCTGTTGGTATCATTGATATACGTAGTATTATCACATCCTCTCCTTTGAATTTACCACTTAACATTGTTGCTTTAATTACATTGTTTAATAATCTCTTGACTGCCAATCTGGCACCATTGCAAAGACGGTGTGTGTCAATGTTTCTAAGAAAAATGATAGGAACACAAACCTTCAGATTAATGTTGTGTGGTAGCAATCCAGATAAATCAAGTGAATTTAAGAATTCAGTTGGATAATTTAATGCAGTGGCGCACCCAAGATTTAATCTTGGGGGGGGGGCGAGTTGAACGGATAAAAATATTTATAATGCAAATTCAATATTCATGATGCAATTTTTAGTTCTTTGGGGGGGGGGGGGGGGAGGTTCCTTTGGCCCACCCCCAGGGTGCACTGATTTACTGCTTCATCTTGATCTATATCAGTATATATTGATTTTTAAGTAGCTGTATCTCCTGGTAGCATACAGAGCTTACAGACAGCATGTCTTCTTACGTGTGGTGTCAGAAAACACTCTCCGTCCTTCAAGACTCGGGGGTCATGATCTTACCCCTCTCCTCCCTCACAGGAATGTTGAACATCTATATGAGAGGGGTGGCTATCATGGGTTGTTAGGTGCTACCATCCGTATGTTTTGTTTGAAAGTAGAAGGTTCATAGATAATATCTCAACAGACATCGAACGAAAAATATTTTAAACTTTCTTTCTACTGGTCATATCGAGGATTTCAATAGCTTTAAACCTTCTCGGCACAACACGGACCATTTTGCAAAAAACCGCGTGTAAATCAGTTCAGTAGTTTTTTAGTCTATAGAGGACCCACATACGAACATTGCCTTATATATATATAGATGTAAAGGGAAAAAAATTTAAAGCAAATTTTGTCTCCATTATTTCAGAAAAATAACATAAAAGGCTTAAGGTCTTAAAAAAATAGCAACAACTATAATGAAAATTGTAAAATTATTTGTTACCCTTTAATATACGCCGCTTTCGACCTAATAAGTAAATGTGTTGTGCCGTACTCGTATATTGCGACATTCGTCCTCAAAGGTCTAATATATATATTATTATTTAGAATGGGTAGACATTCAGCGGCAAATTGCTTTAATCATTCATTGACGCTGAATTTTGGTGTTTAGACTGTGGTAAAGAGACTAAAGAAATAGGTCAAAAAGTGATGTACATTTATTACGATAACCAAAGAAATTGCGTCAGTCTCTTGCTATTTTGAATGACTTATGTATTTTGAATAAATATCACAGAATCTTATTTCACGGGTGTCCGGGTTAAATTCTTTTTCTATGTATCCGCATTTCACAATGATTTCTTTTCCTTAAACATATGTCATATAAAGAATATTGTAGATTAAAAAATATGAGTTATTTCAAAATTTTGTCTTGAAAAAGTCTAAATGTTTGAAGCATATTTATCTTTTGATATATTTACAGAACCTCTTTAGCATGATTTCTTCTTTTTTTTGCTGATGAAAGGTTTGAAATGATTTCAATTTAAAAATTTCATTTATAGACATTTTACTTTAAGAAGAAAAAAAAATTCACGGTATATTTTACGCCAGGGAAAATATTTTTGGAATTTTTACCCTAAATCGAAAACCATAAAAACGATTTATCGAGCACATGACAAAGGAAGACTTACCATGCAATGAATTTTGTATACATCCTTTGGCAAATCAAGAAAAAATTCTCCTCCGAAATAAATAGATTTATTATACGTCATTATATCGTTCTTGAAGTTCTCATAAATTTTTTTTTTTAAATATAAACTTTCTGCAAAAATAACTTCTTAGATAGTACTCGTTTTACGTTATATTATTCTAAAAGCTTTATTTCATGTTATAAGCCAAGAAAAAAAAAGTGCCATATTTTGAAGTTTTGTGTCTTTAAACTCTTAGGGCCTGTTCACACAGGAGTCCGTTGCGTTGCGTTAAGGAAAAGATGACGTTGAGACGAAAATAAACCAATCATAGGCGTATAAAATTTCATTGCTAATCGTTTGGAGGCATATGATTGGTTTATTTTCGTCTCAACGTCATCTTTTCCTTAACGCAACGCAACGGACTCCTATGTGAACAGGCCCTTAGGACGTGTTCACATACAATCCATCAGCGTCAGGGTAAAAAATGTTAACCAATCATATATCAATCACTGCGGACGGAATCTTTAAGGCTGGCACTGACGGATTCAATGTAAACAGGTCCTTACTCATATTATCAATGGATCCCGAACTTCTTCAAATCTATTTGGTTAAGAGCTTTTTAGCGGGTATTTTGCACATCTTAACTAAGTGCCACGATATCTTTTTGGGGATTTTGGGAAGTACACTGGATACTACTAAAAGTCACCTAACATTTGAAGTTTTCGTCAAGATTTAAGGAAATATTTTGATTTATACTCATCGCTACCAACAATTTATCGCTATCAGCAATTAATTTATTAGCATCATCCCATAAAAATAGTTTTACATAACTTACAAACACATAACAAAATAATTTAAATGAAGGAAATAACTCTTTAGGAATGCATATCACATGTATAACCTAGTTTTGAGAGCATGAGATCGTCCAGATTCTCAGAAAACGCATAGACGAAGTAAAAACGGAATGTCCCGTTGTACGCAGAAAAGTGTTCTAAAAGTAATCTAGGAATATTTCCGGAATAATCTCTGAATATACCAGATGTGCTTTAATAGAAAACATCACAGCAGCTGTGTTAAGTCTTCATAAAAGACTTAGTATTTTTTATTTTTAGTTTAAAATAATTCATTATAATAATTGTTTCATTTTATTCATCATATTGTTTGTAATTTGTATTCTAATTGTGTTTCTGGTCAATAGATGGCACCATTATGTAACTTTTTTTTTTACTTCAAGCTAAAATGTTTTTATTCTGTTGTTGTTGCACATTCGATTCTGAGTAATGGCAAGAAAATGGCTAAAAAATGTTTAATCTGTTGTGGTGTATATTCTATTCTAAGAAATGTCATGTAAGAATTCACAAATCATTATGATGGATACGATTTCGTTTTTCTTTTTTTGTTAAAGATTCTGTGCAGATTATTGTTCAAACTGTTGACATTTTGCAGTCAATTATTCATTTTGTAAAACTTAATTCCGAAGGGTTATAGGATACGTGCATGGAGCTAAATTTTTTAGTGTTGACTTATTATCCAAAGTATTATTCAGATGATGTTAAAGGTAAGCTCTTCCAATATTACCTTTCTTAAATGAAGTAAGACGACTGATTAGTTGCACTTAAACAAGAACATTAAACATTTTTGTTAATTGATTCTTATACAGTCCACTAAGATATAAAGTTATATTAATAAAATAACCAACCCCAGAAGCCGTTTTACAAACATCGAGCAAACATTGATGCTTTGGGCAGTCTGTATATAATCGGAAAACATTAGCTAACTTAATTTAGAAAACGGCTTTGAAATTAGCAGAGATTAGACCAGAACAAAAAAAAAAAGTTTCCTCGTAGCGCTTAAGTATCATCGAAAAACCAGGCCCTGATTTTCCATTAGGCCCGGGCCTAGGGGCGCCCGAATGTTGGAGGACCCCCAAATTTTTTATTTTAAAAGAAAAAAATTCCCTATTCAAATTTTTTACTTTATTTTATCTTTTTTAATAGCAATTTTTTATATATACTTTCAAATTTGATTGATTGGCTCATCATATGTATGTTATAATGCATATGAGGGATTAATAAGTTTTTCTAGTTGCATTGTACTAGCGTTTTAATGATGAAGTTAATATGTTGTATTGATTTTTGTTATTTGATAATGTTCTAGGCTTCTACGCTTCAAATTGCCAATTCTTAGTAAAATGGTACTTTCACGATGATTCATGATTATTTTTTTTTGGTGTGTGTCAATTTTGGAAATTTTACTCCCCCATCAGTGTTAGGGGGCCCCCATTCCGAGTTTTGCTTATAGTCAAGAATTTTCTAAATCGGGCCCTGCTATTTATCAGACTATTTCTCTGATACTGCCATTATTTACAATTTGCTCTTATTAGTACGGATCAAACTTTTGAAGAGATAAGGCAATCAGTTTAAGACTGTTGTTTACTAACCCTACTGGATTCGCTCTCCTCAGTGTTAACCTATGGAGAAAATTTGTCTATTTGCAGCTACATAAATGCTGATAATCCAATAAAAATTGCATTTTCAGATAGCCTGAACTTTTCTGCACCTTGCAACAGGATTCATTTTATAAACTTCGTTCCCCAAAGGAATTTAGGAGCGTTTAAAACACACTATACCAGATTTTCCGCTGAATAATTTAAATTTTAAAATATTATTTGCATTTTTTTAAACGTTTAAAATTTCTTTCTCTATTACGGAGTACAATTAAAAAAAATCTTTAAATCCAAGTCGGTAATCCTTGGACAAATTTTCTACATCCGTCAACACTGAGGTGAGTGAATCCAGTTGGGTTAGTACACAGTACCCTTAATGATGTATCATAAAAAGATGTATCAAGCGCAATCAAAACCTTTCTTAAACCCTCTAAGAAATTTTCGAGACTTATATTCTGTCTCTTTCTTTTATCTGATAAAAGTGTGTCTTAAAATTATTACATAATCTAATTTGGTATAGTAAGTCCTTAACTTAAACGATTAATTCGTTCCAGAACATTCCGCGTAAGTCGAAGTTTACCATCATCGACATCATAACCGTGTTTCTGCTTTAAATCTTCAAAAATACTTTCGCTTGTATCCGTGCAAGACTTATTGGTATGCGTTTGCGTTGCAGATGTTCCTTCCAAATTTATCAATAATTTCTCAGTTTCTACTAAAGCACATATTTTCTTCGAAATTATCGTCGATTGCATAGAAACAGAATTCTTCACGTGTTGCATATTCCGATCATTATCCTTTATCACAGTTCTAACAATCGATCCGTTCATCTATATATACACAACAGTTCCGTAACTGACTGGAAGATAACGCACAGACCAAACCGCTGGACCTAAAGGGCTGAAATTTTGCATAGCGATTCTTCTTATAGTGTAGGGGTGCACTAAGAAAGATTTATGAAAAATTCTTCATAGGTTTTTGAAAAATTAAATTATTAAGCTGTTTTTGTAACTTTTTTAAAGTTTGCATTTAAAATAATAACCTGAGGGTTATAAAATTTATATCACAAGAAAGATCATAAAAATTCCATAAAAATTCCTTTAAAATGAAATCTTTTTCGAATCTTTACCTCCCTTTTCAGATTTTTGGTGAATTTTTAAAGATTAATTTTTTGAATTTAATTTTGTCAGCGCTTCAAAGGGTCAATCCATTTCAAATCACCAAGCGGGTGTTGCTCGACATCTTTAATTTTCCTAATTTTTTAACCAAGTTTACTTCATGGTTTTATGAGTTTAAAAACACGATTGAAAATTTTTTTGACCTTATAATTTTTTTGGGGAGGCCATTTTTATCCAGCTTCGAAGTCATTTTTTGGTGAAAAACGTGTTTCAAGGAAAATGCTGTAGCTACTTTACTTTTCTACCTATCAAGATGAATAAAAAACTAAAATGTTCACCATAAAAGTTTCTACATTTTAAGTTATTAGAGAATTTCTTTAGACTTAAGGATCTAGGTTAAAAAAATGTTTAAAAACGTTAGAAATAAAAGGTCAAACACCACATTTCGCCACCCTTATTTTTTATGAAGGAAATTAGACTCACCTTAAATAATTTTTTCTTGCACAAATCTCTCATAGGACTACTTGTTGTAAAAATTTCGATCTTAAAAACCTTTTCCTTGTTTTTGTACAGCTTATCAAAAACCGTGTTGAGCCTGTTTTGGGCAGTTTTCACTAATTAATATCTCAAAAGGGACTGAGTAAAAAATTCTAAAAACTTAGGATAATAAACATCTTTGTAATATAAAGCTACCATATAAATTTTATGAGTGATATTTAACTGGTTTTTGAATTATAGTTCACTAAAAATGCAGAAAAACTCTGTTTAATTTCCTTAAGTCCAGAGAAAGGAAGTTATAACTTTTCTCTATATGATGTTTTCTATTTTTTTTTAATTATCCGAGAATGTTATTTAATCTTAAAATACTAAAACTTACATGAATAAATTGTATCTTTATGTTTTATTGCAATTAAAAGAACATCAACATAGAAAGTATCAAAAATAGTAGTATAATTTTATTTTGTTCAGGAATATTTTAAGGAATACTTTTTAAGTATTTATAAAAATATGTGAATGTCTTTTCTTTTATTAACTTACTTCTTTGCATTTTAAAATTTATTTAGAGTATTAAACAGGTCGGAAATTTCATTGCATATCTTTCCTAAAATATTGAATGTTTGTCCAGAAATAGTTGTCAGTTCAATCGGTGTCCATTTGCATAGGACTTTAGTGACAGGAACCCAAATACTATCATTTTTTTGATAACTTAAATATAGTTGCAGGTCCTGATGAAATTATTTTTGTTTTTGCACTGACTGCTTGCACCATCACTAAAGTAAATAATCTTCTGTATTCTAGATACAACATTCTTCACTTCATGTACAACATGTTGAAGTGTACACAGTGGTTTTATCATGTATAAGATGGTGACTAATAATACAAATACTTTTACAATAGATTTGATTGTTTCTTAAAATAACAAATAAAAGGATGTAATGTAGCCTGTGTATTGGTCGAATGATAGCTTTAAATTTCATCTTGGACCGTAAAAGTATAATTCTCTGAGAAGTCTCCAATAACTATACATTCAAAATCTGTAAGATTCTTCTAAAGTTTCTCTTTGAGTTTGGACCTTTGATATAAAATGATGTGATTTTAATAAGATCAATTTTTCGGCAAGAGTTTGTAGAAACGCATCACTAGGTAAAAATTGTGTGATAAGAAAAGCTCTATGTGTCTTCACCCACTGTTTGAAATTTATTTCATCAGGCCAGTTATCAATCTCATTCATTAAGACTTCAAGAAGTACTTCTGATCCAGGACATTCCAAGCACTTATTCAGCTTGCAGGTTTCACTCTCAATGTCACACACGAAGAAGTCTAACAAAGTCCGGTATTTGGTGATTAGTTTTGCCCTTTCTCTTATCAGTTTAACAATCTGGTGATATTTACACACATTGTGAGTGCCAGATGTTCCAGGCAGAACACACCATTTTGATCGGAGATCATAGAACATTGATCTACCGATTATATGTTCTAGATATCTCTGTTTGTAAAGACTAAAAAGCTCATTTAAGGGTATCAATAATAACCTTTTTTGATTATATACCTTCACAATTTTAATTTTACCTGAAACACATTTCTTTTTACCCAGAGAGACAACTGTTCTCATCATCTTGATAAGACTCCATCACACAGTTGGCAACTTCTTCACTTATCTTGTGTCCACCTGGACTTTTACAAAGATTTAGCAGGATACCTTGCTCCTTAATTAATTGTCTTGTTTGTCTTACAAGATACTCAGAAACACCAAAATTTTGCATAATTTTTTTATTGACCGTAAATCTTGTAAGAGACAAATGATTTTCATTTTTTCATCTTTATTCACCAATCTGCATTTTTCTTTTAGTTGGTAGATCAAAATTTCATACTCACTTTAAGCTGATTTAGAGCAGGTCTGGTTTTGTTGTTCCTCACAATCTTCAATTTTCTTTTTACAGCTATTGCAATTTTATCTGTCTTTTTCTGTAAAGCTGACTATCCCTTTTCTTTATCAGTTTCGTTATTTTACTGATCGGTAACAACTCCAATGTAGCCCATATTGAGTTCACTTGATTCAAATTATTTTCTTCCACTAACACATTAGCGTCAGGGACATATAAGCTTCAGGGACAAGTTTTAAGGTTAGATAAAAAAAAACATTTATTTACTGTAACTAGGACAACAGGCTTTAATTTCTGATTTTGAAAGTGACAAGTCCGAAAAAATTAGAACAATTTTTCTCACATATTCAATGTTCTACCACTCAAAAACTAGTTTATATATAATACATTAGTTTAGACTAGTTTATATATAATAGACTAGTTTATATATAATACATTGCAGTATTGCAGAAAGGACCTAAAATTCTGTCGGGGCTGGTCCGTTTGTCCCTAATCCGACCAGATCTCCTTAACATGCTGCTGGCATGGGCTGTTTTATATTAACAGACACCGTTTGTTGTTTGTTGAGAATTGCAAACGCGTTGACGTAAGGAATTCCGGAATCTTCGAGACGGGTTAAAAACTTACGAGGCAGAAAGAAAATTCAAAAACTCATTCATGAAAGAAACCTGTTGAAAATCTACGAAATCTTTTATTTTGGTAATGTTTGATAAGAATACGCAGTACACACAATGTTTGTCAGAAACACAATGAAAATAAAATGATTGCTAGCATTATGTTAAAGTGTTTTTAAAGAATCTTTCTTGAAAAGGAACTTGTTATAATCTTTGATATTTGAGCGATCAACGGTGATTCATCGATGTAGTCCTTTGTGAAAGGTTTCACTTTGCTCAATCGATCAAGTTTCTATTCGGCATGCCTGTAAATTATTAAAAGAATCAGCTTTAGCTGTTTCTTTTTTGAGGAAGGAACGTTGCCCGGGGAATACAACTTGGAGGCAGTCTGTTTAACACCCCCCTTCACTGCGAGACCATCCGAGCAGAACGATGGTGGTATGCTGGCGTGTTTCTCGCCTTTTTGATGGTATGAGAGGCACAATGTTAAGGTGGTTATACTTTAGAGTCCGAAGTTGTTGGCTCTGAAAGAGGTAAGCAGTTGATGAGCCTGATGTTGTCAGCTGTTGTGGAGAAGAAGATGACTTTAAGCCTGATGTTGTTGGCTGTGGTGAAGAGAAAGAAATGAGTCTGATGTTGTCGGCTCTTGTAGAGAAGATGACTTCAGCCTTGTGTTGTCGGCTGTGAGGAAGAGAGAGAGAGAGAGAGAGAGAGATGAGCCTGATGATGTTGGCTCTTGTGGAGAAGAGGATGACTTCAGGTTGGTGGTGTCGGCTATGGTTAAAGATGTTTGACATTTTCAGAGGATTTCGAGTTGCTGGATGATAAAACTGACGAAACTGTGAGATGAGCAAAAACATTATAAATCAGAAGTTAAGCATTATAAATCAGAAGTGATTTAATACACGTATTAAAAAAATGCTGTTTCAAAATTTCATTTTTTTAAATAAATGTTTTCTAAAAGTTTTGCCCTTGTTCACAAATTTTGTTAGTCCTTTGTTCCGGACGAAATACAGCCGAAAATGAGACGTTTGATTCGTTTCTTAAAGCTAAGTCGTGGTTTAACCAAATCTAGGCGCGATTCTAGGCGTGATTTTAGCTCTTTTTCAGTTTTCATTTTGTTTTCTTCGAACTGGAAGTTGCTAGACAGATCCAACGTCCCCGGAATGTCTTCGGTCAGAATATAGTCAAGACAGTCAGTTAAGAACCGAGCCATGAGTGAGTACCGACGCTTAGGAAGTTTAAGAGGTTTTTGTTGAGCTTTCGGAGGTTTTCGAGGAGGTTTAGGAGGTCTGGCCATGAAATATTCGTCGTTAGAACTTTGTGTGGCAGTTTCGTAACAAAGATCGCACTCATCTTCAGCAAGATACTGGCCAGCAATTTTCACTTTCATTTTCTTCCCTCCGATAAAAGTGTACAGACGGAAAATTACAATTCCTACTAGCAAAAAGCAATATACCTCCCACATAGCATACAAGAACACAGCCATTATAAGAAATAGCATGGCGAATGATGAATTTGTGAGTAACTCAAAATAAACGTCAAAATTAAAATAATCGCAAATAATATAAGAAAAATTGAAAACACTGTCGTATTAAACAGCAGAAAATTCGATGAGTTTTTAGACGCTTAAACCGTCACAAATGAGCGTTCGGTTTAAAATGGCGACTTTAGAAAACTTCTGTTGAGTAGCAATTTTGTTGTAACAATGTGTGGAATACTGTTGATGGTTAACAATGCAAAAACATGTTTACTTTTATCTCAACACTGAGAAAACAGTATCTACTGAACAGTGCCTTTGGTATTCTGTTCCTTTTTGTAAGTTAATAAAATTTTGGTTTTGAATGTGATGGCAACGTGGCAATTCTAAAATCATTTCTTTCTGATACAAGAATGCGCATTCAAATTATGTTTTACAGTGAAATCTACTGAGTTGATTTTTTCTCGATGAAAGCTTACAAACAGGGAGCGAATCGCATACGTGTAATACATTTATACGCCGGATAATTCACAGAAACCTCTGCTGAAGCTAACCCTAATAACTACAACTGTAACTTCAGCAGAGAAACTTCTTCAGAGAGACTTTACAAAGTGTACTTATAATAGGAAAGTGAGGAAAGTAGTTATAAAAGGAAGTTGTGAGAAATCGTTGTTTGTTTTATTATTATTTAAAATATTTTGCAGATGCATTTAAAGGGCGAACTTTAAATTTTACACTGAAATTAACAATTGTGAAACAGAATGTTTTAAAAAATACCAACATAAAAATAATGATTTCAGAATTTATTGCACCACTTTATATTTTAGAATACATAGCTTCATTTTCACCGTAACGTTCCTAGTCCAAAGTCTTAACCGGCCAAAGATTCTAGAGAGAATTGTTAATCCTCTTTCTACAACTCATTTTTGTATCACTGATTACCATAGGGGCCACCAATGACCACAGATAAATTTTCCATATTTTGCCTTTAATATTATCATAAGAAAGATTTTAAACATTCAAAATATAAATTTCATTGATATTATAAAAGCTTTTTTTTATAATTACGGTTATATGGACCATCTAAATATTATTAAGCCCAATTTATTAAGTCGGTCAAAAATAATGCCTCACACCATTCTGTTTGCTAGTACAATCATGTTTAAATACGAAATCTGAACCTTTGATGGATGTATCACTACATTTTTGACCCCGAAATGATCCGAATGATCTCAATAGAAACTATCTTCCACACTTCTTGTTTTTTAAGATTATACCTGATTCAAACGTCCTAGGCTAAGGCTATTAGGACGCTGTACTGTAGGAGTGCTGAATGTTATAATTCACCACGGTATGTGGTCGAGAGACGGTCAATAATAAAACTCTTATAACAACTTCAGAGGCAAAAAATAAATAAGGACTTGAGGAACACTAAGGTGGCGTAAACGAAAAGCTGTCTGTGTTGTCATTGATAGCGATCAAAAGAATATAAATGTTGTAAGACAGATGGTGACGTTATTTTATGGCCCACAATAAAACTTTCATATAATGGTCAAAGGAGTATTTCAAACAAAAATTATGATGGGGAGGTACTTGGTAGACTGTGAACAGAAGCAGTGAAATAAGGGACAAATTAGGGCAGGAACTGCTAAGAGAAAGGCAGCCCACTGTCCAATGAGAGAAAAAGGGGCTGGCCAAAATGGCCCCGGTAAACGGACAACAGCCCCTCAAAAAAAAAAAAAAAAAAAAAAAAAAAAAAAAAAAAAAGAGGGAGAAGATCGACATATTTCGCTTGCTGTTCCCTAGACCTCGGACGATATAGTGTGTGTGCCGATTGAGCTGTCTCGGAGTCTAGCGGAAGTTCCTGGAATCCGACATGATGATGCTGAATAGTATGACACGATGTGGGCCCCTGTGAACGGAATCATTCATCGCTGTATTCTTCAACAGTAGTAAGTGCCTCCCGAAATATCCTAGAAATAATTGCTTTGTCCAAATATTTTGTCTCTGCTTCTGATTCCAAATGTATTAAATGATAATATGAAGAGGAACCTTATTCTATTATTAATTTCACTTTAAAAGAATTTTTAATATTGTCAAATAAATGTATGATAAAGGCCAATTCTCTGTGTTTCCTTGCTTGCCCCAACACATTCACGCATCAATTGTTTTAAGGTTCTTTTACAACCTATATGTTCTAACCCTATTGGATTCGCTCACCTCAATGTTAACCTATGGAGAAAATTTGTCCGAGGATTACCAACTTGGATTTAAAGATTTTTTTAAAAAAAAATTGAACTTCGTAATAGAGAATGAAGATTTACACCTTGGGGTAGTTTTCTTTTTTTGTAACTGCAAATAATATTTTAAACTTTAAATTATTTGGGGTGGTGGAAAAACCTGGCATAATGTGAACTAAATGCTCCTAAATTCCTTTGGTGCACGAAATTTATAAAATGAATCCTATTGTAAGGTGCAGAAAAGTTCAGGCTATCTGAAAATGCAATTTTTATTGGTTAATATTGAGGTGAGCGAATTCTATAGGGTTAGTACACAACAGCATTAGGACGTTTCTCCTTGTTGGTGGATTAGAGACTTGTCTAATACTGAAAGAAATTAATATTTAATAACTGTATGATAATAGTGGGTTTCTTTCTCTCAATTTTGGTGAAGGTAATCCAGCGATTTAATGCACTCATGGGTAACATGCAGTAAAAACTAACCGTAGTACAGAGGCGAAATTTTACTGCATGTACACCCCCTCAAAAATTTTAAAAACAATATTCCAGGAGATGCTGACAAGCTAGCAAGTATATTAATAGGAAAACAAAAAATTTCGACTAAAGATTATTATTATTAGTTATAACAAATTTGTTCTAACAGAACAAAATTTACACAGATATGATAATAAAAGAAGCTGTTTAAAATAAAAAATAACTGATAAATGACCAAGGATTTATTAATGGAATTTTTTTATAAACATCGGAGGCCAAATATTTGATATCACGCTCATATTTATCCATTTAGAGAAAAACACCTGCTGAACTAGATGCCACAGTCCATTTATTTATGACTGTTTTATGAAGCTCATTTCTGAAGATGAAGATTCGCAAGGCTAACGAAAAGAAACTTTCGATACAGCCTTAGGTACTTTTTAGAATCAAATGAAATTTTCTTGCATGAAATTCTGAGAACTCACCTTTTCATTTTCGGCATTGTTGCTACTTATATCCGATGACCGCTCGATTTCAATGCTTTCAGATAGTTTTTGAAAATCTTTTGTTTGTATATAGAACTGGATCGGAAATCTCTTTTCATTTCAAAGTCCTCTAAATTTAACTTTATCGAAACTCGGCCGTCCGAGGGCCAGCAAATTTCCTCAGCGTGCCACCCCTGGGACCCGTGTTATAGGTTATCTTGCTGTTGTTTTCTATTTTTGATTTTTATTCGCTGATTCATAGATTAAACTTTGGACTTGAATCGTTGCAAACTCTATGTAGTTTTGCTGATGAACTCTTCCAGCAGAAAAATAGTCTATGACTCTATACCGACAACAGCGGTAATTTAGAACTGACTATAACAGTAATTTAGTATCCACAATAGTACTATTTTTTTTCCCTGGCGACTGACAATATGCAGTCCTCCAGCCCACAAACTATTGTCTTTCACGGATTGTGGTACAAAATTTAGAATGTTTAAAGAGCTTTATTTTCCTTTGTGGGTTGAATCACTGCATTTTGTCTGTGTCACACCCACACACACACACACACACAAAATAAAATAATTTAAAAAAGAAGAAGAGGAATTCCACCCTTTTTTTCCTTCATCCAGCATATTTTTTGGCTATGTTGTTCGGCCGAGGAGCTCATAACAAGGGGAAAACTCAGTCCATGGTTGCTAGGTACACTGGAGTTATAAAACTTATGTGGGGCGTGGTGGGCCAGTTGGCAAGAGCAGCGGTCCAGAGATCTGAACGTCCCTGGTTCGATGTTCGTCGCTGCAAATCCACCGTCGTGTTCACTAATGGTGGCCGGGGCACGTAAAATAGGTCGTGGCTGCAATGTCCTCCAAGTTCTCAAATTTCCCTCTAGATTTGCGGGGTCAAATGTTTCGGTCTCTTCACTTGACTCGGTTCAAAATTACGGGTCCGGTCATTTAGCGAAGTCGGACTCCGACCCTTGTGGTGCTAATTCAAAACAGGAGCCGCCCCTTTCAGCTCAATAGCCTATTAGGACCTGGTGAAGGGAACCTTCAACCAGGGGGGCCTTAGCAACAACAACAATAAATCTTTGTTTAAGTGACCCTCTTATTAAGGTGTGTTTCTTAGTTACAATCCAAGAATCTAAATTATTGTTTCTAATAGTTTTGACAAGTAACTTGTATGTTCTCTAGTGTTTTTGTGACATATCTATTTATCATACCGACATTGACATCGCATCACGTATTGGGTTTTGCGAGATACAGTCCGTACGTTATCAAGATATACACCTTTAACTGCCAGTTTATCTTTTATACACTTCGCTGAAAAATCTTTTCTAAGCTCTACATAATCCCAGTAATAAATTACGTTTTCTTTCTCTACAAATTAGTTCTATTCATTAGAAAAAATGGAGTAAATCTCTGGTTCCGCTCATTCTCTTTTTATTTCGCGAATTAATTTCTTATCTTTTCTTATGGGGGAAAAGAGAGGGTTTTTGGATGCAGGCGCATGCAGATTCGCAAACGCGGGCCTCATCTCGGCAGCATCTAGCAAAATAAATATTCAAACCGTTTTGCTCCTTTGTGCCCCCTTTTTTCATCTATCACGGTGAAGAGGCGAAACGCCGTTGCATGCACATCCGGAGCAGCACACTCCCGCGCGCTGGTACGATCTCGTCAGCTGGCTCAACGGGGAATAAACCATTCGCCACGGATGAAGATTTCTCTGACAGGCATTGGAGATCTCACTCTTCGTTCCTCAAGTCGGAAAAAAGAGGAAAAAAGATTAATGAAGAAAACAAATAGGACGGGAATAAGGAAGAACAAAACGAAAGTAAGTTCTTCGAAGCCTCTCGGAGACTGTTTTAATCATAAACAGGAAAGGATTTATAACCTTTTTCCTGGAAGCGCTCGCTGAAGAAACGGGGAAAAGGGGCAGACGTTGCCATTTTTCTTAATTTAATTTCGAGCCATCTTCGGAACACACCGTTTTCTGACTAGCTGGATCTGGTCCGTGTTGCCATGTTGGCTGAAATTTCTCTGTTTTTGACGCCTATTTATGATTGGGTAAGAAATTTGCAAACAGCGAATTTTGGGGGTATTTAAGACACTTGTGTGTGGACAAAAAAAGAGTTCTTAATTTGCACGAATAACATCTTTATTATTTAAAAATTTTCTATAGAGGATTATCGTTTTCCAACATATCCATGCGTAACAAAAAAAAAAAAAAATAAAAGTAGGAACTTCCTTGAACCATTGAATCAAGGAATTTTAACCCGTCGTTGGTCGCACCAATTTGAGTAACGCCAGGGTCGCGCGTGAGAGTTTTTCTCACACTACTCATTTCCGCTGTTTTAAGTTGTCTACTCAATAACACTTCAAGATTGTTTCTTTTGAAGGAATTACATTAATATATAGCAATCACGAACAAGGAAATTACAATTAAAATAATTATTTGACAGCTATTATTCAGGAAAATTAATAGCGAAAGTGAAATAAAAAAATCATACCTACTTTATGAATGAAACTTATAAAAAGCATATTATTTATACTTTATTAGAACGTCAACTATAAATTAGACCACATTAACCTGGTAAATAAAATATTATATTATAAGTCTTTATTAACACAGAATTTGGGGCACACGTAAGTTGAATGTTCGGTACAAATAGGTCACGCACAGGTAACACAACCCTTTTTTGACTTCCTATTTTTTCTTTTAGGACAGAATGCACAAAATCCGGCGGTTTCAACATTTCGTTTGATCTTGAGGAGCCTGAAAATCCTGTTATTTGACTAATAGCACTTCACAATGCGGGTGACAAGTTTGGAACTGAATAACGGGTCACCAGTTCCAATGCTAATTCCTTCAAGCCCGTCTATCCATCGTATTGTTTGTATTTGCAGTATATATAATTTGGCTGTTCATACTACCAATGTTCATGATCGAAAAAAAATAATGTCAATGGCCATCTGCGACTTATTCTCAAAACAGAGTACTCATCTTTGAGTTCGACTACGTCGACACCACCCTTAGTGAGATTATAAAAAGTAATAATCTCTGGTTTAGAGAGGACACCAGAATCTTCATCTATTTTGTTATCATTGTGCAAAGAGGAATGAAGAAGAACATTTTTGCCTTTCTTTGGAATAAAGACACTAAAGTGCCAGTTGACGAATACGCAACCATACCGCTTCGTTCGCCTCTATATTTTGTACCCACAAAGATAGGTGGCACTTCTTTTTTATTTTTTGTTTGTTAGCAGTGCTAACAAACAAAATTTGCAGATAAAATTAGGCGATAAACGTACTCACATCATCGCGTTATCTATAAAAATAGCACAAACGCTGGTGGTCTCTTGGTGATAAACGCTCTCACATGATGCAAACACCAGTGGTCGCGCGATGAGTGAAATGCTTACACAAACGACACCTAAGCAAATAGCAGGCTGTTTGAAGGTCAAACAATCCATGATTCTTATCGGAACTGATAACAGATTGTTGAGGAGATTCTAAAAGTCAGCTAGACAGGGGGTGGTGTCCCCAGGGTCACTTTCAAATAATGGGTGCAATTTATATGACAAGCGTGAGAGAAACGCTCATAGCGCGACCAATGGTTAAATCAAATCATTGAATCAAAGCAAATCAAAGCACAGCTTGTCGATTTTTGTGTATTATCGATTTTTCCATTCCTTCGAGTGGATTCTACATTCACAATAAACTCTTTATTTTATTGTAAGAACCTATCGTTATGCTTTAAGCTTCGCACAATAAAATTCATGGAATAGATTAATTCCCGATCCCTTTCGCGACATTTTTCTCAAATTATAGCTTAATTATGTGTATATTACAGCTTTAATTTAAATGTTTTCTTCTCCCAACGATAGGACTAGTACGAGAGGTGCCTTGGAATTTAAAAAGACGTGACGGGAAAGATAATATGATAAAAATCTAACTAGATCAGCAACTGAATGAAAAAAAAATCAAGATCGTACTAATCTGTCATCTGTTTTAATTTAAATAATTTCCAAATTTACTTACTGAATTAACTTTGGACGAATAAAATATCCATTAAGTACATTTATAATATTTCTTTTTTAAGAACAGAGGTAAAAAGATTTAAAATAAAGTTTATAATAAAAACGAAATTTGTATACAAAGTTTTAAAAGACAAAGTGGTGGATAAAACGTACGCACATTTCTTTGCAAAGTGTTTAAATACGAGAAATTTTCTGCCATATTTTAACACAGGACTATGTCAATCGAATAGGGCATCAAAGGCCTGTTCACATTTCATCCGCAGCATTGTTTTACGTTACTTCGTGGGCTCCGAGATTGTTGACATGATGTGTAATTGGTTTGACGTATCACGTGGTCAATAAATTAGACTCTGTGATTTGTTAAAATTGTTTAACACTGACGCTACGTAACGCTCGGGATTTCGGGCATGCTCGCATAGAATCCGTCAATGTCAGCGTTTCTCGTATTGACAAGTTTTAAACCAATCACAGGCCTTAACAGTTTCGTTGCTAATCGTTTGGAGGTTTGTAATTGATTAAATATATTTCAAAACGCTGACGCTGACGGATTCTATGTGAATAGGCCCTTAGTGTAAACAGGCCGTAAAGTACTGCTTAATTTTATTATTGGGACGATAATTTTACAAGAAATTTTTAAATCAGTAATAAGGTTTCTTAAAGATAAAAAAATGGCATCGTAGAAAATGGTTTTTTATTCGTATATCATTTTTCATGACCTGAGATCCCTTAAAGCGGCCATCACGCCAACTAGAAATTGGCGAGTTCTCTGGAAGATTTGGCGTAATTCTACCTATCAAAAACAACAACCCCCAGCCTGATTGGCTTGAATACCTTATTGTCTTCTTCCCCGTCGTAATGATAACTCGACATCTGAGTGAAAAAGTCGCATTTGAAGATTAAGACGAGAATATTCGCGCGCAAAACGGGCTTCTTACTTTTCACTCGCGTTTCCCATTCGAAAGTTGAAAATAATTTATTTACGCTGATGTTTCCGCTTGCCTTAAATGATTTGCTCTTTGCTTTCTCTTAATGATGCACTGATGTGCTTACCTGCTTGTTCATGATTGAGGACTTCTTATTCGGAGATTCCCGATTGGATTCGCTCTTCTTTTAGAGAATTTTTCCTTAAAAAAAAATTAGCAGGAGCATAAATTCAAACAGTTGAGTATAAGATTGAAAAAAAAAAGCTGCTCCTTTTTAAAAAAGAAAAATCGTAAGTCCAATAAATTACTAGGCATAAAGAAATTATTTTAATTAAATGCTTCTATTCTTTTGAATAGATTAGTCATTAAAAATTATAGTATGAAATAGTGGCTGGGTCATAATCAAAGAGGAAGGGGATAGGAGGATGGAACCCCCATAACAAGGTCTGGAGACACATTCATAAGACAATAGTTGCAATCAAAAATGAATAAGTATTAAAAAAATCAAACCCCCCCAAAAATCCAAAAACCAAAAAAAAAAAAAAAGAAAAAAATTTCAGGTAGTCTCTTCTAACGAAGCTACCGCGGATTATTAACGTAGGATTACTTATCGTTGCTTACATCTTTTGCATGTATACAGAGGCCGTTCGCACATTTTTTAGACGATTTTGGTAAGCGGTAATAAAAAATCGTTTGCTGCAAAAGAAATAATTGCAATTGTACTATGTTTTTAAAAGTCAAAATTATCACCTGCGGCTTCAAAGTTTTGTTTTTATTCAAAATGGCGTTTTTAACAAAGCAGTGGTTCGAAGGCTACATTTATGCTCTTTCCGAAGAGAAATATGCATACTCCGTTATCCAAAAACTATGTGAGAGTCATGGTTTTGTGATATCTAAAGCGTCGATAGGTAATATCGTCAACAAGAAAGGAACGCAAGACACGCTGCAGAATTCTATATGAGGAACACTTATCCAAAGAAAAATGAAAAATAATTGCCACAATAGATGAATTATGGGTGTATTTAAATGATTGCAACAAAAAAAAGAGCCATTTATTATCATAAAAGGGGAGAAAAAAATTTAAGTACATGGTTCAAAGAATCGAAAGAAAGTTTTTCTAAGGGATTCATGATTGTTGCTGGTTTTTCTTATAATGGCAAGTCAAAAATAAAGAGAGTGGAAAAAAGTGTCAAGATTAACTCCAAATACTATCAGGAACATATTTTATCGCCAATTTTTCTGAATGAAATACCATCGCTTTACCCACAGTGCTATCAATCTGTGAGACTCTATCAGGACAAAGCTAGCAGTCACACATCAAAATCCACTGTAAATTTCCTAAAAGAAATGGAACAAAAAACTGGTATCAAGGCCATACCCTTCACTGATATCCCTACTAAATCTCCCGATGTATCACCTATGGATTTTTGTGCTTTCGGACTTTTAAAATCTGCATTATCCAAACGTCGTCCCAAAACCCTTACAGGATTCTGGAAAGCTGTTCAGGAGGAATGGGATAGAATACCTCTTCTGACACTTCAAAAGGCATTATTATCCTGGAAATTTGCGGTGTCGAAAGATAGTTCAGAATAAGGGGTGTCAAATAGAACATTTAAAAGACAAGAATTTTATGTAATTTAGTTTTGTGAATACAATATACATCGTCTAAAAAATGTGTGAACAGCCTCTGTATATGTATGTATGCGTTATGTATTTATGTATCTATACAGGGCCGGAGACAGGGGGGGGGGGACAAAGGGGGCAAATGCCCAGGGACCCGGGCTGGCAGGGGGCCCGGTTAAATAAGAGTTGACTAAAAAAATGCATACAATGTTCAAATATTGAGTGGAGAGGGGGGCCCGCTGTATTTTGCCCCGGGCCCTGGCTCAGTTGACGACGGCCATGTATCTATATATATGTACGTATGTATATATATGGTGGCTTGGTACAAGTGCCTAAGTCAGTTTTCTCCAAGATGACTTTGTTTGCTTATGTCTCTTTAAAAATCATTATTTTCAATGTAAGATGTACCCAAGTCTGTACAATGGTTTAGAAAACACTTTTAAAGCATCGGACATATTTACGTACTTCTTACATTGAAAATAATATTTTTTTAAAGAGATATAAGCAAACAAAATCATCTTGGAGAAAACTGACAGGGACTTCTTGTACCAAGCCCCCCCCCCCCCCATATATATATATATATATATATATATATATATATATATATATATATATATATATATATATATATATATATATATATATATATGTCGAAATTTTGACGCATTTTGGTACTTTTCTGTTTAACTGTTTACTGCTTGCCCGAGCGATACAGACTGGGTTTGGCATGCTGCCAAAATTATAACTCGCGGTGAAGAACATCTGAAATTTTGCATTACGGAGGACCGTTATGGAGGAATGTAATCCTACGTTAAAATAAAAAAATGAGGCTATAGACCGGTCTTTTCATCAGGAGGCCTAACCAAGTCGGTCACCTCAGCGGAATCTTATGTTGACCGCCTCGGTTAGGCCTCCTGATGAAGAGACCGGTCAATTACCTCGTTTATTGTTTTCGACTTTTTTATACTTATTTATTTTTGATTTCAATTATTTCTACAGAATCATCCATTTATTCTGCGTTGAGCGCTGATTTCAGATTTCTGTTAATTTATCCGACAGTAAGTGTCTTCAATCTGTTTAGGTAATTTGATATTTTTTTGGGTTACCTTGGAAAATTCACAATATAAAATTAAGAAATCAAATAGATAAAAGTTTTACATTACATTTTTAGTGACTCTATAAAATGATTTTTTTTTTTTTTGTAAGTAAGCGAGAGTTTGTTACATGCCTTTCCTTTTTAATGAATCACTAGCGTTTGTTAAGGCTTCGGATCTTCAAACCCCTTGTTAAGTTATGGGAAATTTCTTTCTTGACGATTTTTGCAGTTTTAATACAGTGTGTACTTTTTAAAACTTCCCTTTTTTTTCAAAATTTATCACTCTTCACAGCTGATGACGATTGAGTAAAACGTGACAAAAAAAATCGCATGTAATTTCTGTCTTACAGCTTAGATGGGCTCGCATGGTACAGGTGCATTGGAATATACCCATACTGTTTTTCCAGTAATTTTTCAAACATCTCAGATGACTTGGGTGCGTACGCAAGCAAATTAGTCCGAAAGAAACATTTGATAACTTTTGGACTGCTGTTCGGAGAAACATAAATTGTAACGATAAGTGTCTTTTTTTTCATTGATGGTACTTGGGAGGAATTAAAACAGTATAGGTGGATATAGTTTTTAACAATAGTGGGCGAAATTGGCAATAGCTGACAACTTATCCGCAATTCTGGTATCATAAATATATTTTAGAAATGAATGAATGAACCTTTGCAACCGAGAGCGGCATGCTTATATACCTTTGGTGATATGTTTGAGTATCATAGAAATGAAAAATTCCCGAACTTGATAAAACAAACCAACTTTGTAAATAAAATCTGATTGGTCCTTCAAGCAATCAAAAAGTCGCCAAATTCGTTTCTAAGCTCGCCAAAAGTTAAAAAAAATTCACCAAAAAGGGACATATTAAAATCTGACTTCTAATGATAATCAATAAACGGAATTTAACATAAAATAAACATTAATCAGAAATAAACAATATTGATAAAGTGTTTAGAAATTATTTACACTCATTTGTGTTGAGACGTAGGCAATTCCCAGTTAAACTAGCGTTTGTCATGACCACCAATAATTCAAAAAGAAAAACATTTGAAAAATTTTGCTCATATTTACCTGAACCTGTATTTAGTTACAGTAAACTTTATGTGGCAATGTCCACAGTATTGAGATCTGCCGACATGAAAATCGAAATTATTGTTGGCACGGAACAGACTCTGAGAAGATTTATACAAAAAAAAAAAATGCAGTATGTAAAGAAATGTTTGTGAAATGGGGAATGTATTAAGTTTTTTTTTTCAGCATATACAGTGGCTCCCAAAAGTGTTCGTACACTTACGAATTTTAATGAAATAGGGGTCTATCCATTAATTAAAATGAATATTTCAGAATTGGTATTTAATAATAAGATCTATAATCTATTCTTAACAAAACTACATGAAATATTTTGAAAACATAGTAAAACTTTATTTTTAAGAAACCAGTAATCAAAAAGTAACAAAAACTTTATCTCACAAAAGTCATCGTACACTGAAATATTTTCGGATAAATTCATAATTAAAATTATCATCTGGCACTTTATTTTTATTTTTGAATTCTGGTGGCATTTAAAATATCGTTTGGCTTTAATTTTTGCTTGCCTACTCCGTAATATTCTATTTATTATTTAAAAATGGCTCGTAGTCGTAAAGAAACAGCAAACAGCATTCGAAAATTTATTATTTTTCAACATAGTAGTGGTAAATCAGTTCGGAATATTGCTAAATTACTTAATTTATCCCATTCTACTGTGCAGTATGTGAAAAAAACGCTTTAAAGAAGAAAATTGGATCGAAAACAAGGTAAGAAAAGGCCGTCCGGCAAAGTTAACAAAACGTGATCAGTGATTTATAATTAGAAAATTTGTGAAAAATTCACGTTTGAGTGCTGTAAAAGTTTCTGCAGAATTCAATGAAACATTTTCTAGTTCAATTTCCCCTGAAAGTTTTTGACGAGTTCTCAGAACAGCTGGATAACACGGGCTTTCTGCCCATAGAAAATTTTTCGTGAGTGAGAAAAACAGAAAGTTTAGGCATCCCTTCGCACTATCAGCGATAAATAAGCCCCAAACCTATTGGAATAATGTCTTATTTGCCGATGAACATTTTTGGTGCTGATGGGCGTATAATTGTATGGAGAAGAAAAAAAATGAGAAACTTAATCCCAAGAACTTAGTAGGAACAGTTAAACATGCCGGTGGAGGTATCCTTGTGTGGGGGTGCATGTCAGCATCAGGACTAGGTAATTTGGTATTTATTGATGACATAATGAATCATGCTGTTTATATAATTATTTTAAGAGACAATTTAAAATTATCAGCCCAAAATTTGGGTATTGGAAACAACTTTGTTTTTTATCAAGATAACAATCCTAAGCACACGGCTCTCAACGTTCGCATCTAGTGTCTCTATAATTGTCCACAAGTTTTGAAAACACCACCTCAATCGCCAGATTAAAACCCAATAGAACATATTTGGAGAGAACTGGAGGTTCGAGTACGAAAACACGACATTCACACGAAAAGCGAAGTAAAAACAATTATGATGGAAGAATGGATGAACATTGATGCAAAAATTACAAAAGAACTAAAGCAATCTATTCCCAGACGTTTAAAAGCTGTTGTGGATGCTAAAGGATATCCTACTAAATATTAATTTAACGAAAAATTAGAATATTTACTAAAATGTAGAGATTTTTTACAAGTGTACGATGACTTTTGTGAGATAAAGTTTTTGTTACTTTTGGATTATTGGTTTCTTAAAAATAAAGTTTTACTATGTTTTCAAAATATTTCATGTAGTTTTGTTAAGAATAGATTATAGATCTTATTAATAAATACCCATTCTGAAATATTCATTTTAATCAATGGATAGACCCCTATTTCATTGAAAATCGTAAGTGTACGAACACTTTTGGGAGCCACTGTAGTTGATTCCAAATTATTGGGATAATTGATTAGTGGAATATAACTGTTACTAAATAACATGATCTTACTCTTATTTTTTTCCCGTCCTTTTGACGAGCTTTTAACTAAGATGTTAGAAATGAAAAACAACAAACAATCCTTTTCATACAACTTATCTCTCCCAGCTGTAAGAATGACAAACTTCGATTCTATGCTTCACGCATTTTTGTCCGTGACGATTTTAATGTAAAAACCTACGCAAAAATTTCCGTGTTAAAATAACTGCTCTAAAGGCTGCTGTGTACTAACCCTATTGGATTCACTTACGTCAATGTTAACCTATGGAGAAAATGTGTCTATTATTTACAGCTATAGAAATGCTGATAATCCAATAAAAATGGTATTTTCAGATAGCCTGAACTTTTCTGTACCTTGCAACAGGATTCATTTTATGAATTTCGTCCACTAAAGGAATTTAGGAGGGTTTAAAACACACTATACCAGATTTTTCCCCGAACAATTTAAATTTTAAAATATTATTTGCATTTTTAGAAAAAAAATAGAAAATGCCCCAAGGTGTAAAATTTCTTTTTCTATTACGGAGTACAATTTAATAACCCCCCCCCCCCCCCTTTAAATCCAAATCGGCAATCCTTGGACAAATTTTCTTCATAGGTTAACATTGAGGTGAGCGAATCCAATAGGGTTAGTACACATCAGCCATCATTTCCTTTCCAATCTTTGAAACTGGCTCTCTGTTACGACAAATAAGAGAGAAATTCTCGTTTGTAATGAATTCTGATCATTATATATTTTACCTGAAAGGCATATATGTAGCAGCATGTACTGTGAACTCCTGACTCAGTGGTGTTGTTGGTTTCTGAAATATTTTTTATCTGAATAAAATTAGCAACATCGTTTTTCTAATGAAAACGATTTTTATTCTATTTGTAAAATGAGACAGTGAGAGATGGAATAAAATACGTTCCTGTGTTATACTCATGTTTGTGCAGTGATTTGAGTCTCTTTATTGTGTAAACTTCAACGAAGTTTTAATAATACCTTAATAGTATTGTTGTAACCCTAGTGAGTTACATATATACATATGCTAATATTAGAATTTAGTTACAAAATTCTTCTCAAAATGATAGAACTGCCAACAAATTGTAAAGAATAAAATCTTTTTATTAAAAATAAATAAGTGCAAAATTTTTCTAATATTTTGATATCTCATAAGGTTATTTTTGAAGATTTTCGATAATATTTTAAACGCTATTACTAAAACAATCAATCCCTGAAATTATTGTTGGTAACAAATTAAAGAAATCGGGGAAATAGTGTAGTAATTATGTATTTATCATAGGAATAGAATTTCACGTCATCATTAAGATAATATAAAAAATCTTAAATAATAATATTAACAGTAATATCGGGTATAATTATGATTGGAATATATTTTTAGTTTATGAAAGCAATTTGTAAATACTTGTTTAAGTGTGTTTAAATGAACTGTAGACTATATTTTAATGATGTTGAATTCCACGTTCGGAGAAAATACATAATGAACCTTGTTGCCAACAGATGGCAGTAGTGTTCTTTGGTTCCGATTTCGAATTTGTATCGTCGTCTCTCACGTTTGCTACATGTGGATAAGAATTGAAATCATATCCGAAGCATCGAAAATATGCTGAAATTCTCCACTGATTTAGTCGTTAAAAATCACCAGCCTAGCTGGGAGTGCCTACATTTAAATTCCCTCCCTCTTTTTAATTTTCTTTTCCAAAACAAATTAGAGTCATTTCTCCATAAAAATTTTATATATTCAGCTACGTAAATGGGATGAGATTAGATGGTGAAGATGAAAATTTTATGAAGCTCACGAGCTTGAAAAATCGTCATGGGTCCTTCAACGTGTTTGTCATAAAAATTTACATGATGCCTGACTACTTTCTTTTTTTCAAATTTTCTTTTTAAATACTCTTTTGTGACTTTCAAATCCTACATTAATGTTGATAAATTTAAAAAAAAAAAAGAGAGAAATTTTATTTCATAAGTATTTTTTTAATTTTTAAACACACATTTTTCTCGTACATTTGCATGTTTATATTTTAAATGGTCATAAATATTTATTACAATTTTTTTTTCTTCTGCTAAATTACTGTTTAAATCGTATGAAAAAAGGGATTCCCTACATTTTTCAAAAACAAACAAACAAGAAAACAAACAAAAACAATACAGTGGTTATTTATTATAAAAAAATGTGTCTCACAGACGTATATGACGTAAGGATGTCATTTATGTCACCGAAAGAGATATTATTAGTCAAAGAACATTATGAGGGATGAAAATTCTACAGAGAACTATAAATACATTAAATGCCCATGAAGCACAACTAGCTGTACATAATTAACTTCAATTATTAAAAAGCATAATTTGGTATGCTTTTAGTGGTAATGAAAAAAGAAAGACTACGTAATTTACCAATAATTGATTCTTTTATTTTTTCATTTATTTTTTTATTAATTATCATTTTGCTTCTTACTTTAGCACTATACATTTTTACTGTGAACAAAGGGTTCACTACACGTCAAAGGGCCTAGTCACACAGAATCCGATAGATAATTATACCTTCCATAATGATACTACCGTAGAATAATTATACCTTCAGATAGACGACTGTATATGGGATACGCGACAACAAAAATATAAGAGTATTTAACATGCGCAGTAAATGTCTTAGTTAGTAGAATCATTAAGTAATCGAAAAAGATATAAACACAGAAGTTTCAACCATCAATTTAACATTATGGGATGGGATAGCATGTATCCTAAGAATATATATATATATATATATATATATATATATATATAATATATATATATATATATATATATATATATATATATATATATATATATACATACATGCACACACATATATATATATATATAATGTATGTATGTATATATAACCCCCTTAATGGTCGTTCTTACGGAGGGGGGGGGTGAAGTTTCCCGTTCTGAAGAGGAAATTTGAAAAATGGGCCCCCGTAAGCTAAAGATTAAAAAATATAGATCCTGGGAAAAAGTATAAAATTAAAGAAGTTTAGAAAAAAACCGAAACAAAATTAAGAGAAATCTAAAAAAAAAAATAATAATGGGAATTAGATTTACCGGTCATTTAGATAGACGAATGAAGGTAGTTATAATAATGCAAGGAGTGTAAAAGAGCTATATTAAAAAAAAAATTAAAATTTGTCTTACTAATGTGTATTGCGCCGACACACACATTAATTATTTTCTCTTAAATTTGGTCATCAGGGAAAAGAGAAAGTACACCAACAATTTGATTACAAAATGTAAACCATGCTATAAAAGGGAAATTTTGTTTGTAATAGCAATCAAACGATTTATTTTCTGATTACGTACTTATCGGGGCACATAACACTGATAAACAAACAAACCAGTATAACTTGGCACTATCGCTCTGATCAACAGACACGGGATTTTAGAGTTTTATGTTTATTAATACAGTAAAACCTCGTTTATCTAGCCCTTGTTTATCCGGATCATCGGATAATCCGGATCAGATTTGACATTATATAATAATTTTTAACTATGATAGCAAGAACGTAACTACCAGGTGTTTCAAAACTCGCGCACATCCACATGGTAATCCTTGTTGCTTAAAATCCTTGTTGGTTGCAGCAAGACGGCGCAACGTGTCACACATCACGGGACAGTATGGATGTTTTAACTGAATTTTTTGATGATCGTGTCATTTCCAAAGGACTTTGGCCACCACGTTCACCGGACTTGTCAATTCCGGATTTTTTCCTTTGGGGATATCTGAAAAAAGTCGCCTACAGCAATAATCCCCATACGCTTGATGAACTTAAGAGCAACATCCTTCATGCAATGTCGGACATTACTTCTCACACACTTCGTAAAGTGTCGACTAATCTGGTAAAAAGAGTTCGATTGTGTGTCCAGGAAAACGGACATCATTTTGAACATTTACTGTGATTTGACCATGTCTGACACCTGACAATAAAGATAATCGTTCAACTTTTGTTTGTCCTTTATTATGTTTGTTAACATAATTCATTTGTCTTTAAAACTCAACTAACAAAGGTTGATGTGCGCGAGTTTTGAAACACCCGGTACAAGTACGCCAAATATTCGCTTTTAAGTTTGATTCAATGTACAGCTCCCGCATAGATTGTACAATAAATTAGGGTAATAAAATGCTTTTTGTTGAGTTTAAGAAAACTTTACTAGACTTACCAATTCTTTGTTAAGAAATGATGTGAAAAGTTTTTTATATTTTTTTAATATCTTGTAAACAATATTATGTAATTTTGTTACGAAATATACTTTTTTATCGTAATAAACATTAAGTCTGCTTAGTTAAAGATTTTGTTTTGCTCCTTACCCATATTACCCGGATTATCCGAATTTTCGATTATGTGGATTGCCTATGGTCCCAATTAGTCCGGATAAACGAGGTTTTACTGTACGTTCCTGGGTGTCTAGATAAAGAAATGCTTACTGTCCGACCACAGTACGAAGAACCACGGTTGGCATAGTGCTAAGACGATTCTATTCACGCTGTAGGTAAGGCTGCTGAGGAAGAAGGGGGAAAAGTATCGTATTCTCTCGACATTCTTTAGAATCGGTTACTAACTGCTCTTGCTTGCTTTTTCCTCGTCTGTTATTTTGATTATTATATTAAAATTATTGGATCCTTTACCCAACACAACTGCTCGGAATAAGCCGTTCCGTAGTGATTGTAAACGTATAATACACAATGTAATTAAATTGTGTGATAAAGAAGCACTAGAAGGAAATGTTATTGTTCCACTTTCGCAATCCCTAAAGAGAGCTAGTGAAATGACCGGGATATCAATGTCCAGTGTAAAAAGAATACGCAGAGAAGCAAAGGGTGAAGAAACTCCAAAATTTGAATCTCCGAGGAAAAGTCAGAAAAAAAGAACCACCGAAAACGTAGCTTTAGATAATTTTGATTGTGATGTAATTCGAAAATATCCAATCCTGTAAAACTCCTATTTTTTAAATAGATTTGCTTCTTTCTTTTTATTATTTTGAAATTATTATTCACATATTCGATCAAAAATAAAGTTTTAAAAAATAACTTTAAAATTGCGGACAAAAAGCAGTCTGAAATACATTCCGTATTTCATAAACAAGCACATCCAAAAATATGACGTTTTCCCCTATTTTCTAAGTAGACTAGCTTTTCTCGCGCATGCGTAACAGCTTCCAGGGACCTTGCTTCCGTGGTCGGACAGTACATGAATTGCAGAGAAAGCAATACACGGGTAAAAAAAAAAAATTAAAGCAAACAGCACGGATAAATTATTGTAGGTAAAAATATATAAAACTACGCTGAAAGATGCTTCCATATTAGTGGCTTAAGGCTGCTGTGTACTAACCCTATTGGATTCTCTCATCTCAATGTTAACCTATGGAGAAAAATTATCCAAGGATTGAGAACTTGGATTGAAAGATTTTTTTTTAAAATTGTACTCCGTAATAGAGAAATAAATTTGACACTTTGGGACATTTTTCATTTTAAAACAATGTAAATAATATTTTAAATTTTAAGTTATTCGGGGGAAAAAATCTGGTATACACTCCAACCCCGTTATAACGAACTTCAAGGGACCAAAGGTTTTGTTCGCTATACAGTCCAACCCCGTTATATCGTACTTCAAGGGACCAGAGGTTTTGTTCGGTATATCCGGTGGTTTGCTATATCCGAATCGTTAAAAAAAATGCTAGAGTTCACAAAATATATAACTCATTAGTTGCAACTTGTATTCAATAATGATGAATTAAAAAAATGATAAAATCTATTAAAAATGATCATCAATGAATTAGATCGGCTAAAACCGATTACATTAAACTGACACAATACTAATTAAGTACGTACAATAGGAAAACGGCGGGACCAAAAACTTCGTTCGTTATATCCGTGAATTCATTATATACCGGGTTCACTATTCGATTGTAGTGTGTTTCAAACGCTCATCAATTCCTTTGGTTGACTAATTCTATATATCGAATCCTGATGCATGGTATAGGAAAGTTCGGGCTCTCAGAAAATACTACATTAATTGGATTATCGGCATTTATGTAGTTGTCAATAGTGGGTACATTTTCTCCATAGGTTAACAATGAGGTGAGCGGATCCAATAGGGTTAGTACAAAGCAGCCTTAAAGCTAACGAAAATGACAGTGGTTGTGTTTCCAGTATAGCCAACATTATAATGGAATCAGCGTAATAAAGGGAATATATTTTTTTTAAATTTTCAAAATTGTGTCCTTGATTATGAAAGTGGTCTAAGTCGTTGTACCGGTGATTACAAAAGTGGCGTAAGTCATATATTTTTCGCGTCGAGATATTTCAAGATTTGAGTTTGAACAAACTGTAAAATATTTTCGTAATATACTAGGTGGCCCGTGCGACCCTTTCGCATGCGATTAAAATACGATAAATTTTATAGCGAGGTTGGGGGTTTGTAGAAGGATGAAAGAAGAACTGGTTCATTTGTAGCAATTGCTTATTTGTCAAATAACAATGGTGCGTAAGGATAATACAAAACAAATTACAAATCGCCTTTTGCCACGATATTGGAGGTGAAGCATAAGACAAAACAGCGGAACATGAGATATGTACACGTCAAAGCACCTTTTTAGACAATATTGAAAGTTAGATATGACACAAACTCGTGGAAAATGTGATATTTACATTACAAAACCTATTCGTGCACACTATTTGACCGTGCCGTTTCGCCGTACCCAGGGAAAGAACTTTAGGGCCAAAAGTGAATTTTTCACTTCGATTTTTTAACAAACAATACAATGTATAATTCTGAATTAACAGTTTGTTAGAAGCTAAGAACTTAATCTTTAAGATGGTACCTCATTTATCGATTTTGGTTAAGCATGAAGGGAGAGAAAGGGATTGTCACAAAAAGATCCCTTCTAGAAATAATATATATGGTCTTTCCATGCAAAAAGAATAATGTACACCTACGCGGATGCTGCCATTGAAGAAACTCATTAATGAAATCGCATAGTGATAATAAAAGCAAACGATTTTTAAATTTAAAATTCAGTGCGGTTGATAATGGTAAAATAAAAAAAACAAACTAGCTCGCGTGTCATCTTGGGGAAGAAATTTTTTTTATAATGTTTATACCTCGTTTTTTAAACAAACAATAAGATGTGGAATTCTAAATTAACAATTCGCACGAAGAGGAGATCTTAATCTTTAAAATGGTACCTCATTTATCGATTTTGGTTAAGTATGAAGGGAGAGATAGGAATAAAACAAAAAAAAAACACTTTTAGAAATAATATATATAGATAATAAAATATTTCAGAAAATATTCATGGTTCAATTTTGAAATTTTTACAAAGACTGCTTCAGATTACTGTAATGTAAAAGAATGCAATGGGAAAAGGCTAGTAAACTCATTTCTTTTAGATTCTTGACTGAGGGCCAGTACACATAGAATCCGTCAGCGTTAGCATTACTCGTATTGACATATTTTAAACCAATCACAAGCCTTAACAATTTTGTGGCTAATCATTAGGAGGTTTGTAATTGGTTAAATATATTTCAATACGAGTAACGTTGACGCTGACGGATTCTATGAGAACAGGACCTTACACCACTTTCGTAATCACCGGCACAATAACTTAGACCACTTTTATAATCAAGGGCACAATTAGAAATTTGGGAATTAAACAAAACACGAAGAAATAAAGAAAATTCCAAAACAAGTGCAAGGAAAACTATACACAAATACATATCTAGAAAATACTTTAACAAAACAACCATTATAGCAGCAATAGTCACAACATGGAAGTGCGTAATTTAACTTTCCATAGAAATAAATCAAAAGTAATAATTATGTATCATAAACACAGATACAATGTTTATATATCATACGAATAAATACGTGATACAGCATTTCTAAATAATTTTAAGTAAAGCTTTACGATAGGAAACGTTGAAATTAAATTATCCCTTAGATTTTCTGAAAAGAGATTATAGTTTGGGATCAGAGAATAAAAAAGTTGAATCCCATTTATTTGAGAGAATGCTGTCAAGAGAAATGTTTACGGATAGTTAACGTAATATTACTTGCGAAGTATTCTCTTATTTCACGGCCGGATTCCTTCGAAACTTGCGACAGGTTCTAACTTCATCGTTACGGCGCGTTGTCTCTTTCATATGTATGAAATTTGTGCAACATTTAACAATTTTGCCGGACATTTTTTAATGAATTATTTACATTTAAATGTGCTGTTCTATTGCTAAAAGTACGGTTGAGTTAATATTCTTCAGATTAAGTAACAAAAGCTAGGGATTATGGCGATCCCATATGTATTTAAGTATGTAATAGTATATTTATTCGACCTGTGAAAGCTATAGAACAAACAAAATAGTGAAATGCATTGTGTTTATTGATATATATTGGGTTCAGGCACTCATATTCTCTCCTTCTCCTTCCCTCTAACACACACACAATATATATATATATATATATAATAAATACGACGATCAATGTATACAATTGATGTAAAAAAACACAAAAAATATATTTATAAAAAAATCGTAAGAGATATTTTTATAGACAAAATAATGTAGAGGAAAATATTCAAATGAAATCTAATAGGGCATACTAAAGAATATAGTAAAGTTAATATAGTACAGTTTGAGAAACATATCTTTTACTGTATTTTAATATTTTTTTGGATAATGTCCAATCGTCTGCCGCATTAGAAAGAAAAGAAAAATAATTTTTTTGTCTAGTAGTTGTTATGCACGTGACGATAAATTTATTTTAAGTACCAGAAAAAGAAATCACGTGACCAGCATTTAATAAATTAAATTCTAAAATTGAATCTTTAAAAATTTACCAAAAATCAGAAAATGGAGGTAAAGATTCGAAATAGATTTCATTTTAAAAGAATTTTTATGATCTTTCTCGTGATATAAATTTCATAACCCTCAGATTATTATTTTAAATGCAAACTTGAAAAATGTTACTAACACAGCTTAAAAATTTAGTTTTAAAAAAACTAAGAAGAATTTTTCAAAAATCTTTCTTAGAGCACCTCTACACTATAAGAAGAATCGCCATGCAAAATTTCAGCCGTTGAGGTCCAGCGGTTTGGTCTGTGCGTTGTATGTCATTCAGTCAGTCAGTCAGTTACGGAACTGTTATATATATATATATATATATATATATATATACACGTATATATACAAGGGTCAGTCAATAAGGTAGTTGCAATCCTTCGTAAAAATCTCTGTAAAAGAGACATTTCGTTGAAACTTTGTGGCAACGCAGAGCATCAGGTGCTACGTCAGGGGTAGTAGTGGCTTTGACGTGGCAGTTTTTGTTCGCTTGATAATGTATCGTGAATATGTTCCGGCAGCTACCAGTGGCATCCAAATTTCAAGTACGTGCATTAATACGCTTCCTATGGGCAAAAGGTTATGACAACACTGACATTTATCGGCAGTTGCACGAAGTGTACGGTGATAAATCAACTTCGCACCAAGATATCGCCAAGTGGTAATCCCTCATTCGAGAATGGCTGTACAGATATCGAGGCTAAGTTTCTTCGACGACAGAAAAGAACATTGCACGCTTGAATTAACCCATTCATCAAAACACACATGCCACAGAAGACGAGATCGTCTCGTCTATTGACTGACCAACACAAAGTGCAACGATTTGATAGTGCTCTAGCATTTTTGGAACGATATCAACATGAAGAAAATACTTTTTGGGACTAAATCGGGACCGGTGACGAGACTTGAGTTCTTCATTTATCACCTGAAATGAAACGCATCTTTCTCGAAAGAAATGCCGAACAGTTCCATCCTCTGCGAAGGTGATGCTGACGCTATTTTTCTATAAAAAAAGTGTAGCGCGCACCGAATTCTTGCCGAAGGGTGCCACAATTAGTGCAGCGTCTTAATGTGAAACCCTGAAGGGGTCAAAAGGCATTGTGCTCTTGCATAACAATGCGAGATCGTATGCGGAGTACCTAACGAGAGATCTTTTGAAAAAGCTTAAGTGAGAAGTGTGGAATCTTGCGACAAGTGACACGTCTTCGGTCCCATGAAACAAGAACTTGCAACGGGACGATATCACTCGGATAAGGAGATAAAAGTTGCAACCCAACAATGGTAATCTCACATTGGACGGCAATTCTTCGAAGATGGGGTTGAAAAACTGGTGCCACGCCTCAACAAATGTTAAAATAAAGGAGGTGATTACGTCGAGAAATATATTATGTATTATACTTTTATTTTAGTAAAACTTTGTTCTATATTTTCAACCCGGTTTTGTTTTTTCCAAGGAGTGCAACTAACTTTTTGACTGGTTCTCATATATATATATATATATATATATATATATATATATATATATATATATATACATATATATATATATATATATATATATATATATATATATATATATATATATATATATATATATAATGTGTGTGTGTGTGTGTGATATAATAACGCGCCACCAGTTTTAGTTCGATTCTATTAATTCTCCAACTATAATATTGTTTTTCCCCGTATGTAACTACTTCCGTTTTCTATGTGGCCCTTAGTTGTCGCGGGGCATTTTTGTTCTAGTGCAGTGTTTCCCAACCTTTATTGTGCCATGTCCCACCAAGACCCTTCTAAAATTCTTATACCCCCCCCCCCCTATATAACATATACAAAATTTTAATATTCAACAAGCGAATTGTTTACTGAAGAAACTTAAATGATAGGTTTTAGAAAGAAATCACTAAGAAATTGTTGAGGAAACACAGTAAGTAAATTTTCAAAACATATAATAGAGAACTGAAATTCAAGTACGAAATAGTTTTTATGAAAGATTTTTCCATATTATTTTAATTATTAATAATTATTAATTATTTAAATTTGGTGAGATCATTGCGATTGATGCTTGCTGCAAAGAGATTTTATGTTAGGTTCCAATTGAGTTAGCTTCAGTCTCAAGTCTCCTCGTTGTGTTATATCCTGCCGATTTCTTTCTTTTTAGCAGCAAATCATTTATCGCACTAAATCCACAGTCAGCTAAATATGAAGATGGAAACGGTAACAACAGTTTTCTTGTACATTTGGTTGAATTTGTATATTTGACTTCTGTTTCCTCACAAAGAGCCATGCCATCGCTCCTTTTATATTAAATAAAATTTTAACTGACTCCTCATTTTGCATTTCTGCGAGTTCTTCTTGATACTGCATATTTGAAATACCAGACAAATCAACTAACATCGGCTGCATCAACCAAGATAGAAAATCAATTTGTTTCATACCAGAAAATCTTTCATTTAAATTAGCCGATAGAATTGACAGATGATCAACAGTAACAAGCATAGCAGTATCAGTCACTTCACATTTTTGGAGCCAATGGGACTTTTCAAAAAATTTTTTTGTAGATAAATTTCTGACATAACTCAATAAAGGTAATGAAACCGAATACCTATATAGCCAAAATATACACTGAAGTGCCACTGAATTAGGGATACCTACCTAGTAACGAGTTGGGCCTCCTCTGGCCTTGATAACGGCTGCCACACGACGAGGCATAGATTCAACAAGTTTCTGGAAACGTTCCACGGGAATGGCTTGCCAAATATTGGCTAAAGCTGTCCATAATTCAGTAAGGTTCTTTGGTGCTGTGTGATGGCCTTTCACGCCTTGTTCCAAAACATCTCAAAGATGCTCAATAGGATTTAAGTCTGGGCTTCTAGGTGGCCAATTCATGACAGAGAAGTCAGAGGAATGCTCATCCAACCAGCCAGTAGCCAACCGGGACTTGTGAGAGGAACAGTTGTCTTGCTGGAAAACTCCATTACCGTGCGGATAACAGAACAGCATAAACGGATGGAGGTGATCACCCAGCAACTCTACGTACGGAATTGCATTGAGGGAGGTTGGTACACGCACCAAAGATCCCAAACTGTGCCATGAAAAAACAGACCATGATTGAGCCACCATGCCCTTGTACAGTTCCAGCTAGGCATGCACGATCCATGGCTTCATGAGCCTGACGCCATATTCTCAGCCTCCCGTCGGTGTTAAGTAGTTGGAATCGAGACTCATCACTCCATGCTACTCGTTTCCAGTCCTCTACACTCCAGTCTCTGTGCCCTCTTGCCCAGGCAAGACGTGCAGCCCGATGGCGAGTATAGAGCAATGGTACTCTCGTAGGTCGACGGCTCCCGAAACCCATACGGTGAAGCGATCGTTGCACAGTCCGTTTACTGACTGTACGACTGGCACCGTCATTAAACTGGGTGGTAATTTGAGCTAATGTTTGGCTTCGCTAGCTACGTACAATACGCCTGAGCCGTCTCTCATCACGCACTGTCAAGGCTAATTGTCCTTTGCAGTTTGCCCGATCGCTAGTTTTTTTTCCACCATCCATGTATTCTTGGTATACTCTTGACACTGTCGACCTTGAAAATCCTAGCTGTTTGACGATTTCGGAAATTGAATGGCCCATGCGTCGCGCACCTACGCTTTTGTCCGCGATCGAAGGCGTCTAAATCAGGCAGTTTACCCATACTGGCAATTCCAACAACTAATTCAGAACAACCACAGTACGCGCTATAAATGCAGTTACCACAGTGCCATCACTTGCGCATACATGATGCGCAGCGCTACACAATTTGCGTAGGCTTTGCTATCCCTAATTCAGTGGCACTTCAGTGTAGTATATTTTTCAAAGTCAACGGGACTTTTATAGTAGTTTTAACCACTTAATGCACAGTTCCGTGTTTCTTTCTCAGGCGGCTTTTACTTTCAGAATTGTGCAGCTGCGTTTATATCACGTTTGATGTTAAATTCTTTGTATTTAGATATTTTAAGTCGGTTCATGTTACCTTTGTGGAGCATCCTTGTGGAGGGAACTGTATTTAAATTTATGTTCGAGTATCGAACAAAGATTATTTGTGTTGTAACTACAATATTGTTCATTATTATTATTATTATTAAATTTATTATATTTTAAGTAGGGTATATTGTAATTATTGAAATGATTGTTTATTCTTCGGTACCCGCCTTCATAAAATTTTTATTTATAAAAATACATTCTAAAAAATTTATTTTTATAAAAAAAAGTAATGTGGTGATTACCACACATTGATGCTAAATTGTTTTTATTTAAATATTTTAAGTCGGTTACAGTGTGATAATTTTAGATGAGAGAGTGAGAATCTTATTTTCAAGTCTGTACGAATGTTATTTTGTTCACGCGCGTAAATATTATGAGATTTATGAAGTGATATTTCAAATTTCAAATTGACCCCCCGTGGGACATAGGCCCCAGGTTGGAAAACGTTGTTCTAGTGTGAAAGTCGAACTGCGCACTTTTAGTGTTTGGATATAGAGTAGACAGGGTGCTAAGCACGTTCTCCTGTCTTCGTTATAAAATGTAACCGGCTTTCCTATTTATACATCTTATCTATGTTAAACAACTAAATATCAGTGATGTGCTAGAGTTGATAAATTTATTAATCCCATCGACTGGACTGCTTGATACCGATCAACCAGACTACAACTTTTCACTTCAAGCTGCCATCGCCAGCCGTAAATGGCCCATTCTTCTGTTCCCGAATATCGTTAAAGTGTCTGTCAGAGGAATTCCTTATATATACATATATATATATATATATATATATTGCTAACTTTACATTTCTGTATAAAGTAACACTTTCTACAAATGCTGGTCTAAATTAAACTAATTAAATTTTATACTTAATCGAATAGATTGTTTAGCGTGGAATATAATTACTCCCCCCCCCACCGAAAAATAAATAAATAAATAAATAAATAAAAATGAAATAATAAATAAAATGGGGTATACTGTAACATATTATAAGGTTTCCACATGCTCCATAAACGCAATACCGGAGATGATTTCGAAAGAAAAAGTATATTATCGAGGTTAAAAGAGATGACGGGTAATATATGAAGCGAATTTTTAAGAATTCCCGAATTAGCTATATCTCAAGCAGAAGTTTTGAAAACTCTTGAGGTCGTAAGACAATTTTAACACTAAAACTACCAAGCCAGCCATTCAAAATGACTGGTAAGAACATTGTCGAAATTGGGTATTCTAATTGTCGATATATACACTGCTAAAAAAAATTAGGGGAGCAAGCAAAGAAGTTAAGAAAACCGTGCGAGACAGCCACGTATTGGCATAAAATGGATAGTACACGCGTATCAATGCGCAATACAGAAAAAAAGACGTAAAAAATTTTGTAATTAAGCTTTAATTCTTTGAAAATATGGAAAATACATGAAAAGATGATTTAGGTAGGGCAACAATTTGGTTACATGTAAACGATAAAAAAAAGTATTGTTTAGAAATGATGCAAGATTTTTAATATGGCGTGTGGTCTCCTCGAACAGCTAAGACTGCTGCAAACCTGTTTTCTATGGATGCGATCATGTTATCGATAAGACTTTGGGAATACAGTTCCACTCCTCAAGAAGTGCAATTTCCAAGTCTCGGAGAGTAAAAGGAGGCATTGGTCTCGCAGAATGCGTCGTCCGAGCATGTCCAAACATGCTCGATTGGATTCAGGTCATGAGAGCACGCTGGCCATTCTATACGTTGTATTGTTTCAGCTTCAAGCATGTTCTCCACAAGACGAGCTGTACGCGGTCTGGCATTATCATGCTGGGAAACAAAGGAATCTCCAATGGCTGCAGAGTAAGGTATGACATGAGGTCTCAGTATCTCGTCTGCATACCTTCGGGCCATCAAAGTACCATTCCGAATGATATGCAGGTCCGTACGTCTACCTATGCTGATTCCACCCCATACCATAAAACCAGCTCGTCTGTATTATGACCTTTCACGAACGAATGTGGGGTTATTTCGAGTGCCCCTTTCCCTCCATACCAAAACACGTCGGGTGTCACACTACAGACTGAATCGGGAATCGTCTGTAAACAGCACTTGACTCCAATCATGTTGCTCCCAATATCGATGTTCAGCAGCCCATCTTCTTCGGGCCGCACGGTGGCGTGAGGTCAACGGAATGCAGACCATTGGCCTACGTGCATAGAGACCTCCCTGATGAAGCCTATTACGTACTGTTTGGCTGGACACCCTTCGTCCTGTTGCCAAGAGCAACTGTCTTTGCAGCTGAGTAGCATTGTCTGTTCTGTTTCGACGAGCTGTTAACAGTATATACCGGTCATCAGTTGCTGTAGTGGCGCGTGGCCGACCTTTCCCTGGTCGACGTCTAACATTCCCTGTTTCTTGGAATCGATTCCACAGCCTTGCAACGACACTTCTGGCGACTCCAATAGTGTCCGCGACACTACGTTGTGTTTGCCCGGATTCAAGTCTCCTATAATACGCCATGCCATGGATTCCGGTAAATCACGTTGTTGAGACATTTTCAAGTCACCTTTTCTCAAAACGAATAACTGAGCAATCGAATTTCACAGTTAAGGCAGTGAAACAGACGTTTCTGCAACATCCCGATTTCCGCCCTTATGTTCTTTTTCTGGTTTTTGTCGTCATGAACTTTGATTTGCATATGAAGTTTTCTTCTTCTGTTTCCTGCTAGGCTTTAAATTATGGATGATTTATTTTATGTTACTTATCGGTGAAAGTATTTGCGTAATTTCGTTAAAACCATGTGCTCCCCTAATTGTTTTGAGCAGTATATATATATATATATATATATATATATATATATATATATATATATATATACATGTGTGTGTGTGTGCTTGCGTGTGCGTGTGTGTGTGTGTGTTAGTGTTAGTTAGTTAGTTAGTTAGTTATAACATTCCCATTCACCAACTTCGCAGCCCGAGATTCGCGAATACTTGCACAAAGCACTGATGTGGTAGTCTTGGCCGAAGCGAAAAGAACACGAGAAGAGATGAACACTATTTGGAAGAAACACAGTCACTCTCCTTTGAATTATTTTATTTCACATGACTCCTTATGGTATTAAAAGCGGACATCAAAGGATGACGAACGTTGCACAAACTGACGACACGATGTTTAACAGTAACGGCACCGGAACCTGCTGGAGCTTGAATATACTGAACATCACAGTAGATTCTTCGAACAGTAGCGGAAGAAGGGCGCGTGCGAGAGCCAAAAGAACGTGGAGACGCGGGAGCAGAGCGAAGGACGAAGACAGGAGTGCCAGCGAAAATCCCCTGCTCAACAATTTATACTAAGGGTTCCCGATTCTGACGATAGGCGTTTGAAATTCTACAATTGGTTCGAATCGGACATCTGACTTGACCATGTGATGTAAGAGTCAAAGTCGCATGATTTTTCGAACAGGCGATGGGGAATACGTGAGTTGTATGATGAAATAGAAGCGTGGTTCTGAATCATGCAGTTAGTGAGTAATATCTTTAACATTCAGGGCGTGCGTTTAAGGGATACTTTAGCTGGTTAGTTAGTTTATTCCTAGGTCGCAATTTGGAATAGGGGCTGTACTTTATTGAGGGGATAATTTAGAATGGCGTCAGCTTTCTAAGACAATTAATAATGGTGGGGCATTATCGTTACATAATATAGGGTTAGCCAAAAGTTCGTAAAATCTTTAAAAATTTGCAAAAAAGGAAGAAATCATGATAAAGAAGTGCGGTTTGGAAGAAAGGGCTCCCAAGGAAGTCAGATTTTTTTAGTAGCCAAAAAAAGTTCAGAAAGTTAAAAAAAAGTTTAAAAGGTTAAAAAAGTTTAAAAGTTAAAAACGTTAAAAAGTCACTGGTACAGGGCGCTGACATGCGAGAGATTCAGCAGAATTATCAAATCAATCTTGCAATAGAAGACCGTGATACACGAGGATTTGGAGGATCGGCCACGAAGTGGAAGACCCTCGTTAGCGGAGGGCCGCATTACTACGGTGGAAACCGTTATGAATAATATAGCGGCGGAATCGTTCACGGGGAGTAGCAGTGTTCGCAAAGCTAGACCAGAGACTTTACCAGTGACTTTTATTTTCATTTTTATTTCGTGCTAAAAAAATCTGACTTCCTTGTGAGCCCTTTCTTGCAAACTGCAAGCTTTTATCATAAATTCTTCCTTTTTTATGAATTTTTAAAGTTTTTACAAACTTTTGGCTCACCCGGTTATATATATATATATATATATATAAAGAGAGAGAGAGACAGAGAGAGAGATAGATAATAGTAGTCTGTAGTGGCTTCATAACAAAATTAAAGTCATTCGTTGGTTTTTCTTTCGAATATTTAAGTCTGTCACACCAGAAACTTGATTCGAAGACGCTAGAAGAAAAGAGAACAACAAACGTCCTAAGTATTTCTTCTTATCTCGTCTTTTCTCTTGTCCTTCCATCCTCCCAGAAATAAAACCCACTCTAATCCTAAAGCGAACGTCTATTGCATTTTTGGAAACGAAACGGAAAACGTTCAAAAAGATTCCCCGCAAGCGAAAACAGAACACTAACATCTTCGGAAAACCTGGGAAACAAAAAATAAAAACCATTCACCCACACCCGCGTGTTCGAATCAGTCCATTAATAGTTCTACCCCCCACAGAAGGCTCAAAATCCACATCGGGGCCCAAACTTCTCTCTCCTGCAAGTTTTAATTTACAGTCCTCCGAAGGCCCCCGGCGAGTTTCGCGTACCATTTATTACTCCAAAAGAGTTCTTTAAACAGTTATTAGGATACGTTTTTTCTCGCCGTAGCCCTAACGAGCGGGCCCATACATCAAGCGCAAATGAGCTCACGCGAAAGCTCGGGGCACCTCATTGAGCTTATTCTTAATTATTCCACATTTTTTGGGGGGATCGGAGCAATAGGAACAGATATCCGCTTGACCACCCTGCCATTTTCCCGCACATCACGTGATGCTCGGGAAAGAATGCTTTTTGGGGGGGTCGCGTGCGCCCAGGCATCCATTTGTCGTGTTTTCGCAAATCACGCCAGCACGTTGCGCGCATACAACGTTCCACGCAAAGTTCGCGCTTAATTACGTCCCTCGTCGCCAGTTGAGATCCGGGGAAAACGCAAAGAAGGGATAGAGGTGGCAAGGGGGGGGGGGGGGCAAGAAAAAAAATTCTTAGAGATGGCAACCGCATCGGGAATAAACAGCAAGAGTGGGTATATTCTCCGAGGAGGAATCATTAGCGGTTTTCGAGCGATACACACTCTCCCGGGAGTTTGTTTTTGGAAGTTTATATCAGCGGATTATTTCGTTCCTAATTACGGACCTGCCAACTGCACCGATTTTCCCAGGAACAGTTTCTGTCTTTCCACCTGTTACAAAAATTCGAGTTTTAGCCCAAAAAAATAAATAAATAAAAATAAAAATAAATTTGAAAATAACAGTAATAGAGCACAAGGTTACAGCGAAAATACACTCCTGAAGAGTCTATATATTTTTTAACATTTGCATTCACGAGTTTCTCTCATTAATTACACAATCTACTCGAGGATCTTTATGCTGAATTTCTCTCCATGTAAAATTTCAAATATTTATACCTACATAAGTCAGAATGCTCAGTATTGTGATTCCTTTTCCCGATTTATTTTTGTTCTATCCCAGTTTAGACCGTTGCTGGAAAAGTAACATTTTGATCCTATGATGAAAGTTTACCTGCTGGATCATAGGCGTAGCGTGCTTCTAACTTTTTTTATGGGGGGTGGGGACACGAACTGAATTCAGTTAGGGCCCTCCTCGGCGCATTGACTGCCGGACGGTCATTAAAATATGAAATATTAGGATTTTTTTCAAAATTGAATAACAATAGAATTGATGTTTGAGTAGTATTCAAAAGTTATATCATGAGAAAAATAAATATAATATAAATAAAATAGAAAAAAAAAATATGGCATCGAATTTTTGTTATGGATCATATCATTGATAAAAACTATTTTAAGACTAAAGACATAATTGGAATCTTCAGTTTCACAGTTTGAAAAAGCGGGAAAAAACCAACTTTCTTAAAAGTTTTCTACAATTTCCCGATTTTAACTGAACTTCTATTAAACATTTTAATTTATTTCAAGTTAAGCTGGGGAGGACACGTGCTCTCTTGTGCCCCCCCTCCCCCCCGACGCTACGCCTACGTACTCGATATATTAGGGGAAAACTCAACGTAAATGTGTTATATAGATTGTTTGGAAGTTTTATTCGTAATTGTTATATCATCAAGGTGTACTAGAGTTCAGTTTTTCCCTCCAACACCGATACTTTCTACTTCCTTCATAAGATTTTGGAAACAAACAGGGGCCACTACTAAACCCTAAACACGAAAAATTGAAAAGAATGTATTACAATCCGTTTCAATTCCAAAGGTGTTATTTTGGTATAAGTCAGCCGGTTCTTTATCAAACAGACAAATTTTAGAACGTCATCATGAACTTTAGCATTTTTCATTCAGCTGAATACTTCCGTAACTACTGGGACGGATTATTGATTATAAATCTTTATACTAGTTCAGTCAGAAGTGAAATATCGCGGACTGACAAGCCTCTTGATCACATTTAGTTACTATAAAAATTTACTTTTAGTACTTTCCAGTTAATAGGGGAGGGGTACTTAATATCTAGGGGGAATGTGATTTGGGAGGGTCTTAATTGGAATTATTATTTATTATCCTAGCCTTTTAATCTGTACACTGATAGTTATACGTGGTAAAGTAAATTTCCTAGCTATCCTATTGCTTCCTAGGTAAGGCTAGAGCTCAATATCTAGAAATGACTATCCATGAAATGACTTCGACGCTGTGAGTCAGCTCTAAATATCCCAGATTTTAAAGCCTCTACATATTTAAGATCTCTAGTGTAAAATATTACGTTACTTTTCTCGGTTACTTAAACACTTTTTAGTTGAGTTCACTTTCCTATTCCCAGTTCTAAATAGGAAGTATGACGTAAGCAAGGAACGAACCATCTACATGAGAAAATGGTGAGCCAAAATGGAACAATGAATGTGAGTTTGACCTACCTATAGCTTCGAAGCAGTGGAGATCCAGTTGGTTTACGAAGCTAACGATCTCTCGGAAATTCTACTCGGCTAGTTAAGCCAAAAATGTAACAGAAGCCAGTTTAACTGGAAGGTTATGTGGTACGTTTAGATATTAGAAAGTGAGGGATGAGAGATCCTAGAACTAGTAACCAGGGTGTTTAGGGATGAGAGCTTTGAGTAGAGCTATTTGTGAGCCCCGTACTTTGCCATTGAATAAAACTCCCATTTTACATTTTTTTCGCTTCAAACTTTATTTTTCCTCGGACTCGATTAAATATCCTTTACTAATTATGTGCATTGACTTCTTTCTGAAATTAGTTTCGATTTGATCTCGATTTTGAGTCTCGTGATGAACTGGTGTTTGGTCGGGAAACTACAAAAGTTTCTTATTTCAAGAGACCATATAGTCAAAACTGTCAGTACTTACAGTTCTTAAGATAAGTAACCAAGTTTTATTCCCTAATATATCGTCTTCAGTAGCCACTACATGAATGAATAAGACAAAATCACTGTGTTTCTGAAGAACTTTTGCAAGTAACATTCCTAGTTTTCTACGCAAAGCACTCTTTGGACTTTGCCGATTTTCACCGCGACACTTTATTGGCTACTTCTTTATGGCAGCACTTATTGGGTGAACCAACATAACTTCCTATGAGATAGCAGTACAGAAATATATATGCTTTTGCCGGTATTCGTAACGAGGCTGGAAGCTTCCGTCTTGTAATCCCTAAACATCGTGGTAAGTGGAAACACTACATAAACTCTTAGATAATTATATACTTTTTTCCCTTTTTTTACGATGGCTGAATCTTACGGGGCCCATTTTTCCGATTCCCTCTTTAGAACGGGAAATTTACTACCCCTTTGTAAGAACGGCTATTAAGGGGGGTTATATATATATAAATATATATATATATATATTGATTCATTTTTGGGCCCGTATTCTTAGGATACATGCTATCCCAAGGACCCTGTAAGGAAATGGTTAAGTTTAATTTATGCGTATATTTTGAATTTTCGAGTCAATTGTATTTTTCAAACATTACTGCAAGGAAGACCCAAGCTCACCCTGCCCGAAAGTTTTCTAAAATATAGAGCCCAAGGCAAAGCGCACTTCCCCTCTATGTGTCAATATACCTACTCGAACAGCTTTCTGTTTGCGTGCTTGCAATGTGGTCCGATTTAGAACTAGTTAGTTGTACTATCGATACCTTGGATTTCGTCCTAATCAGGATCCTCCCCACAACAAAACCCACGAATAAGCGCGGCCGCAGCACTCACGGCCTCTCATTTCTAATCTGAATTAAGAATCCGTGCTTCTTTAGCTTGACGTTTCTGACGGATGAAATATGAAACGTCGTGAAGCATGCATCCCGCACGAATGAAGACAGTCTAATAAATATAAATGAAACGGGAAGAAAACCTAATCCTGATGCTATTGCATTACAGAAACAAAAGAATGAAAAAAACATATATATATATATATATATCTATATATACATTCCAGGAACCAAATGACTTCTTGCTCCGAGTCACGGTAAGGTCTGAGGGGGTCCCATCCCTGTCCTCTAGCGCTCCCTTTTTGTTTGCTTTATTTGTTTTTTGTTTGTTAAATATTTAAGACTGCGCTCTTTCTATCAATCATCGGAATGAGGCGCGCGCAAAAACGTAATCCGTTCGGTCCATATTCATTCCCGTTCTCTGCAGGGAGCCATCCATCCAGCGAACACTGCTCGACACTCGATTTCATCCCTTCCTCATTTAAGGCTCGTATCTCGTTAGCGAGAGAGGCAAGGAAAAAGGGATGAGGGCGGCAGAGGAAGTATAGAGACGGATGACGTCACTCAAGAGTTGTTCTGGATTTGAAAGGGGGGGGGGGGAAACGTAGCACTGTGTTCAAGGTGATTGCTAGTTTTAGGAGGAAATTAGTCATTGCTTGTATCTTAGTATTTGCCTTATATTTTGAAATATCTCTTCCATTTTACATTAAACGGGATATTTTGGTGGTACTGAAACATTAAATATATGTTCGTGTCTTAAACGAAGAAATTGTAATAAATATAACTAAAAGTAAAATAATTCAACAAAGCAAGATAATTATTAGCAGGAAGAATGTAGACAAAAAAAAAATAAACAGAAATCACGCACTTAGGACTCAACACACTTAGAACTCAATGCAAGATTCTGTAGCAGTAACGGAACTAAACCATATATCGAGGTAACCTACTGGTCTCGTCATCAGGAGGCCTAACCAAATCAGTTGCCTCAAGGGGGAACTTTCTGAATAGGATGCAGGTCTAACCAAAAGACATCCCAAGGCCCCGAGATCCCCAATGAAACAGACAGTCAAATAAAATGAAAAATACACAGACATCCTGCACTTAGGTCTCAACGAACCATAAATGCAAGTACATATACAATCCTAAAGAACACAAATGAAAAGACAGAAATGCAAAGAGGCGCCCTCACCCTAATCCAGTGAGTAACGGTTATAGTCAAATTGTAATAAATAACACATAGTTGTTCAAAATACTGATATGAATTTTTCTTTGTAAATCTCTTATTAAAAACTTTTAAATTAATCTTTTATTTTTCAACACAATTTCCACCAATACTCAAACACTTTTTCATTCGCCTTATCAGTGTCTCAATCCCGGCAACGTAGAAGTCGTAGACCAGTTATCAGAACCGTAATCACACCTATATTCAACTTCCTCATCCATAAAACGCTTTCCTTATAATTCGATCATTCCTTGTACTGTGGCCGGGCGATGGTCGAATGTCTAGGGCGCTGGCTTCCGGTACCAGAGTCTGTGGGTTCGAATCCCATTCTTGACATGGACGTTTGTAGCTGTTCGGAATCGGCTTTAAGCAGTAGGTCCCGGTCTAATTAGCCCTCGTTTAGCCAAAACAAAAAAAAAATGACCGCAGCGCTCTAAACCTAAACCTAAACCTAAACCATGTACTGTACGCTACACCTTAAGACCTATTACTGTTTGTATAATCTTATTCCGTTCTCATTTATAATCATTTCTTCTGTTGTTGTCGTTGTTTTTCTAATGCCACTTGGCCGGAAGAATTTCCAGACCAGGTCCATATCGGCTAGTGGTCTGAGGGGTGCGACCACTGTTTATAATGTCACAAGTGTCGGAGTCCGATTTGGACAGGTGCCATCTCAATTTTGATCGAGCAACCCCATTGGTGACATCGTACCCTCTCCCCCCTCTCTGACCTCATAGAGGGCCTTTCCTGTCTATGGATTTTACGTGCCCATATCCGGCCTAGACACGGAGGTATTTAATGGTACATGTAGGGATTCGATCCGAGCACCCTCAACACCGAAAGCCGTCGTGACGTCACTAGGCTACCTGAGGCCCGATCATTTTTTCTACTGGCGTCATGCTGTCATCATCTCGACAGAACGATGGGATCGAGTTTTCAAAAGCAGTTGTAGAGCATTAGTTCTGAGCCTCTGTTTGCATATTTTTACTGAGATGCAAGGAATTGAATCCCCTGACGGAAAATACATAACTTAGACGTCTGAGCATTATTTAGCGTTCAGCGTGTCGTTGATTACACGAAGGTTCCCAGAACATTTTCTAACAAATATGAACAACTCATAATGGTCGCTGAATTCTTTACATTTGCCTCAATTTGTCAGGACAGCCAATCAGTCTTCACCTACTGTACTTCTCCCCCCCCCCCCATGACTATAAAGTAATATCCCACGTTGTCATTCTAAATAACTATTTCGATTCATCATCTCTCCATTCAGTGTGTTTGTTATTTTGCTTACTATAGTCTTTTAATAAGCTGCTGCAGATCTAAGTAGGGCTATTTTTCTCAGAATTTCACCACTTTGCCTAACCCCTTATAGTCATTTTTTATCATTCTTGAACTGAGAGGAACAACAGCTGCGTCCAGTTCCCTTCTTATCGTTTGAGATGAAATTCGTCTGTCCTTGAGACTTCGCTATTTTTCAATCATCCGGCTGTGTGCACCTTTTTTTTCCCTGCTTAGTTTTGACGATCTAACTTCCTTATAACGCAAATAGAACTTTCGTACCTCAGATTTAGCCATTGTCCTACCACCAGCCATTAAATTTTAGCATGGGAAAGACCAGATTCACGTAATACAGCAATTCTACTCCTTTCCAAGGTTGTCCAATAAACACTTTTTTTGTACGTGTCATTGCTATGTTTATTAGCCGCACTTAAAATTTAAGTAAATATATAAAAATTTTGCATTAGCACGAAGTGTGCTTCAGTTACATAAAAAATTATCTTTTTTTTACAGAACTAACAGGAAAACTGACTTTTTTCCACTGGGAATATGCTTTGATCGCAACTATCAATCTTTTACTAGCTCCCAGGACAAGACCTGCAATTAACCAGTGAGGTTTCAAAGGTCTGACACACGAAGCTGATCTGTTTGTTTTATGCCGTAGAAAATTTAACTCTGTTTTTGCATTGAATTAAGCTTAAATTTTCTTTTAAGGGACTCATTAAGATTTGCATTTTGTGAAACTCAACATTTTCTACAAATGTACAAATTTTCAAATCAGGAAAATTTCAAAGTGTCTTGTGGCGTCGTAGGTAGGCTATTCTCTGAGGCTTTTTAAAATTAATATAATCGTGTCCAAGAAAAACAGAGCCCGAGTTGTGAATGATAAGGCCACATCTTAATGCAAAAACTTAACAAAAATTTAATAACAAAGAAAATGAACATTAAACAAGTACAACATAATAAAATGAATTTTAACTTAAGTGCAGATTTAACAGCACGCTCTGAGATTCGGTTAGCCTCCCACAGGAGCTTAAAAAACGCGACCGCATCGTCTGGCTGTTACAAGGGGGATCTCTCCGAAAATCTCCAAGTCTCTGCCTATATCTCACGATCCTTTCTTTGACGGAATGTCTTTAAATTCCCAGAGCGGGGGAGGCGGATTAGTTGGTGACAGTTCTTCTTATCGACGAATATTTCGGCCATCTTTATTACGCTTCAGTGTCAAACTCGCATTGAGCTATTGCTAAGAAAGATAGTTTTACGAGGCGATGGGAGACGCTTCTGTTTTTCAAAACAGATATTCCCTCATCTTGCTCGTGAAACTGATATGCCTGGGCTTAACTTTCAGGCCAAAAATTCTGGCGGCATTTGCTGGTATCGTTTTTTTTAATCCGCTCGGAATCCACACACGTGTTCAAAACGATGGGAACTGGAAAATGGCATTCCGATAAGCACGCAGCTGTGTTCGTGCATCCTGTGAGGTCTTGGGAAAAATAACCCCATACTTTCATGACGCTACAGTCTACATAGATCATGTCTAAGTGAAGTCTATTGACGCACCGCCGTTTCAACGAGGAAATAAAAAATAATAATTACATTTTACTGGCTTTGAAATACAGTTGAGTTGCACAAACGTTATAGAAACAAAAATTTATCTGTTAATACAAAAATACAAACTTTAATTAGGTAAATATTTGTACAAATCTCAAAAGATTTTATCAATTTTCTGAGCAAGTAGGAAACTTAAAAATCATCGAATCAAGGCATGTTGTGAAAATACGTTCTACACTTAAACTCTGTACATATAGCCACACTTCTGTGAATAGGATCTGTCAGGACTACTAATGTATTCCCCAAATACAGAAGATAATCCATGCGATGAAATTTAACGAAATTACCATTGGACCCAATACATTACTGAATATTGCTCAATATGCTTATCAATATACATTTCTATGCCTCTAGTGATAAGTTGCATCAATATTTGTGTGCATCGCAATAACTTCTATCGCCATTCATATCTAAATAGACCCTATCTTTTCATTCAAATTACATACCGTCATTGTTCTTAGCTCTTTAAAAATGCCTATTAGCGATAGAATAGCTTGATGAGCTTCGATTCTTTAGAATACTTCGTCTGCTTCCTTCTCTTCCTGCTTTACTTATTTGCGATAAAGGACTCCTTTTGAAGCTATAGCACCCTTCTCGCTGCGAAGTATCTCCGCCCTTCATTGGACAATAAAAGGATGTCGAGGAACGATTCTTAGCACAAGTTGTGTCGTCGGATCTTTTATGGATGCCTTGAGTTAAAGACTCTCGATGAGGATCCACTTCCCGGCGGCTAATTGTCAGATGGAAATCATCATTTCGGAATCCGGGGCCATTTGCCGCCACCCCCACACAGCCATTTTCAATTTTTAACCCGCCGTGGGAGAAATAAGTGTTTTCTCGCAATGCCGCACTCCCGCGAAGACAGGAAGAGATGGGAGTAGGACGATACCGTGGTGAAGAGCGTGATTTACGGACTCTCTTTTCTGCTATCGCAAAGGCGTATTTACACCGTTCGTTCGATGAATGGAATAGGCGCATTTTGGCTTCCTTACACCACTGAACGCGCGGTCGTGATGCCCCCTTTTCAATGCCGATCTTGAGGGGGCTCTTCCGGTGATTAGAACATTGTCTTCGGGAAATATTTTGCGGGCGGCAAGCGATTCCGCTCTAATATGAACTCGCGGAGTAACAAAGAACCAGTCTTTTTCGATCTCTGTAGGAAGGCATCGTAGCATTTAAATAATGCTACTTTTCTGGATTCCACAAAGATATAAAGATATTTAGTTGATACCGATGTACACAATTTCTTCCTTAAAGACAATGTTTGAATACGTTATGATGATGTAGTCTTGGTAGAAAATTCCTGCATCATTTGTTTGTTTATGTCCTTTTAACACTAACATCCCCGTTTTTCATTTAACTATCCCTTTTAGATATTTAAAATATCTCAACATATCATAAAACAACAAACTACTGCTTCTTTGATAAGAGTAGAGTTTTGATTTTAAACATAAAAAAAGGTGTTTTAACCAACAACAGATATATTTTGTAACAGAATTTAGAGTTATTTATATCCAAGCACTAAATCTTATATTTTAGTGAAAATGTGTAATTCTTTAACATAAGAAAGTGTCTTTCACAACGAATTTATTCTGATAGTTTCTCCCGTGATTTATACTGTAATTATTTTAATTTATAACTTCTAAAATTTAAACTTGTAATTATTAAAACTTGACTGAGGATCTAATATTACAAAGTGAACTGATTATGATTTCATGAAGGTGAAATTTATTGGGTTTAGTATTTTTAAATTTTATTAAATGAAAAATTTGTATGGAGGATTAGTATTAATAATAATTACACTTATTCTTCTAGTCACAGGACGTATGATTTCCTGTAATAATTCACTTTGTGTCCGCGGTCTTTACATAATTCCTTCAAGTGAATATTATATGCAACATTTGGCATATAAATGTTATCGCCAAACGAGAATGCAGCGAGCGAGAGTAGGTTTGGAGACGCCGCAGTGGGCAGACGGCCCTACAGCGAGTGAGAGAGAGAGCCAGTAGATACCGTGATGAGCAGACGTGTTCTGGCAGATGTGCCATAATAATTAATATTATAAGTGTTTCATTAATAATTAATATAAGTGTTATATGTATGTTCGTTGGTGTAGCAATAAATGTTGCAGTTGTCTTAAAGAAAGTGAACTTATTGAAAGAGCCGGAGTCAATTAATGAAACTGTTTACCACCCCCTTTGCCTTCCCTGACGGACGTTTTTAACATAAATATCTAGTATACATTTATACTAGATATTTAATATTTTATCATATAAATGTCGTTATATTTTTACTCGAAATTCTCTTATGAAATAAGCTTTATATACATCGTATGTTCTTCCTCTTTTTACAGGAAATGGACAAGGAAACAGGAACACTTGCATTTTTCATGATAATTGGTGTTGGTCGAGCATAGACGTCTAGTACAGACTACGTTCCTCAGGAGAAAGAATTTGTAAAATATTGGAACTCATGAGGTGGAATTTATCTCTATTTGTTCGACAGAAAGAGGGTCTGTTCTAGCCCTCTTGAGGCCTTTCCTTGGAGGTGGAAAGCGTGTCCTGATACCTTTTTCTAAACTTTCTCGTAAATATCCAATAGGATTTAAGCTTAATGACTGAAATGGCGATAGCCGATAAGAAGCCTCCCGTTTGTATACTGCAAACGTCATTTCTTTCGATGTAAAAGTAGCGTTGTCCTACTGAGACATAGATGGTTTTCCTGAGATAAAATGGTTCAACCGAAGATGAAGATAATCACTAATAATTAGAAAACAGCATACAATTATGTTTTCAAATCTGCAGTCAACCGATACTGGCAAGGGCCAGTGTCCTTTGATACTACAATATTAATATGATTTCAAGAGAAGACGTACATCACGAATTCATCGATGCAACTATATCTGTGTCCGATTTTATAATCCTCAGACCTTGAGCTTTGACCTCCAGGAATTGACTAAGAGCGTTGACTCAAATGACCATAGCATTTTTGAAGCAATTTCTTACTTTGATATCTAAATCTGAATAGTTCTTGGTGCAGTTCTTAGAGGTGTACATCGCAAGTTAGATTATTTTTTACAAATGCTTAGCAGTAGTCCACTTATTTTTCTTGTTGCAGTTTGATGTAAGGCTTAATCGTCAGTTTTACAGAAATTGCATTTTACTATTGTTTGATTATTTTCCCATCGACCACCATGTAAAAAATAAACCATGCCATGCTGTACAGTTAGTTCTCTACAGTTCTCAGTAAGAGTTTCTCGCCGGTAGACCGACAGGTAAAAATAGCGATAAAGGTAGGTCGTAATTTCCGCTGTTCTGATTACAGATGTTCTCTCCAGGTTCGATCGAAGCATGACACTCCGTACGATATTACCGAGGTCCTAACACATTCTTACTAGTAGTAAACGACAGTATACCTTCGTTTGCCTTTATACTATACTAGGAAAGTCGAAATTTGTATATTCTTTGCAGTTTTTTTTTTTTTTTTAATAGATACCGAATTTCTTGGTACTAGAAAAGAAGGGACACGAAGCTCAGATTTTAATTTTTTCTGAACTTTCTGTATCTAAGAGTCCAGTGTCTCTCTTAATATTTTTTGATGAAAATAATTCCTACAAGCTTGAGAATAATTTTTTTTTCTGCAAAAGTAAATGAAAACTTGAACATATGATATTCGTTTATAAGTTAAGATTTTTCATTTTCATAACCAAAATTTTTACAATTCGTAACGTACACCAGTGGGTCGCAACTTCCCTGGGGTCGCGGATAATTTGGAGTAAATTTATATCATATTGAATAATTTATTAAAAAAATATGCTTTAAAGGTTCTATAATTACATATTTTTAATATATTCCCATAATTTTTTATATGGTAAAAAATGTATGATATTATAAAATAAAGTGAGTCACAGTTTTGCAATAAAAATGGCATCAACTCAAACCTATATATACTGTGGAATTTCCACTCCTCAAGGCCTTGAAAACCCATTAAAACACCGCATGAGAAACAGGAACCGAAGAGTTCCTTCAAAGACGTGGTATTTCCTCCCTGAAGCAGACGGGAGAACGATAAAGGCAGTCAGCCGGCCACGAGCAGGTGGTAAAACGGAGTACAATGAGATGGCGCCACGAAGGCGAGAAACCAGACACTATCACATAATAAAAGTCCGCCCCCTGAAGAATATCGATACAGGATTTTTTGGTGTATATCGATAAATAAATGACCAGAATTTTTGCACACGATACCAAAGAGGGAGCAGTGGGAAGAAGGGTTCGAATGAACGAAAGATTTGAATCCCACTAGGGAATGAACTGATATCAAGAGATGCTGAGATCACGAAGATTTCAGAGTTCAGAGATCTGAGAGCAGAAAAGCAGAGCTGAGTGGCGAGCCGCCCTCTGCTTCTTTTAGTGAACTTCGAGGGTTTAACTTGGACAACCCGGTAGTGAAAAGGCGAAGAGAGATTTTCTCTCGGAATTATTCGATATCGGTTCTAAGTGGCAAAGCTTCCGCTTATAGACCAGAGAGCTAATAGCTCTAGTTGCAGATAACTAATTCCGTGTGAAGGAATTTTACCAAATTCGGCAGATCAATTGAGTATCTTTTTCGGACAGTGTCAGCTTCTGTATTACACACCTGATTCCCCGAGAGCTTGACCGACGGCGAATAGCGATTGTGAAATCGGCTCAACTTCTAAGTGAACTAATCATCATCATCTGTGACGTCGATTCTTTTTGCGTGAACTATTTCAAACTGTGTGTGACCTCAACTCATCTCCACTTAATCTGTAAATTATATTTCTGTTATTGCGATTTAATCGTTGATATATATATTCCAGGGAACGGAATAAAGTGCACATCTTTTTATTTCACAAATCTGTTATTTGGCTGTTATTTCCATTTCACGTGACCTGTGACAGACGCTGCCTTGAGACTTCAGATTGACTCTGTGTCACAGGTAAAACACGTTACAATACATTGCTTCCATTTTATTTTGTATGAGAGTGAATTTTCAAAATGAGTAGCTGTAAAAACCAAACAATAATCGAGATTAAAAAGATGAAACGAGTATAGCACTCTGAAATATTGAACAAGTATTATCTAAGGTCCAGCCCATTTTTTTCTATTTTAATTTTTACAAATTAATGACATTTATAATTTATATTATATTTAATATGAAGCTTAAAATTCTGAAAATCTTAAAATTATATAATTCTCTCATTAAAGGGCATGATTTCAGAATTGTATTTCAGATTTAGGTAAAAATTAACACATTTTGAATTTTGTTAATTTTTACCAAAATGAATGAAAAATAATAATAGTTTTTAAATATGAAGATTTAAATACTTGTAAGAATCACATGACATTCAACAAAACCAAATGGAGGAAGAAAGTGACACATTTTTTTTTATTGTTGTTATGCAAAGTACTCAACGTACAGACTTTTAGGGGAGGTAGAAAACAAACAAAAAAAAATCACTTAGGAATGTATGACCGGAAACGCAGACCTGATTTGCTAGAGGATAAACGAAGATGCAGAAATGAAAAGCCAATAATGGGTGGAAAACTGTTTATTTAGAGATACTTTACACTAAGACTGTACGTGTACACGTTCAGTTTCACAACAAATGCTCAAAGTTCTTACCATCCACAGTTATGCACGCTTCACAACGACGATGCATCGATTGTCGAACCCTTTCAAAAATTCCATGCATTTCGCGGACGCTTGCAGCTGCGAAAGATTCTTGCAACGAGGTCGGTTGCAGAGTCAACGGGTGTCTCGTAGACCATGGGTCCCATACAGGAAGAAATGCAGGCCAGATAAATCAGGCGATCGTGGTGGCCATGGGACGTTTCCTCCACGCCCAATCTATCAATGTACGTACTGCTCAAGTAATCACGTACAACACGGGAATAATGAACTGAAGCCCCACCATGCTGGAACCACATTGCACGCCGAACAGACATTGGAAATGTCCAGTAATTCCGGCAATACCTCCTCCAGAAAAATGCGATATTTAGGGCCATCCAGTGAGGGTGGTAAGAGGTATGGCCCGATTAGGTAATCAGCAATAATACCCGCTCATACATTCACTGAGAACCGTTGTTGGGCAGCATGTGGTCGCATACATCGTGGGTTGTTGTGGCTCCACACATGAACATTGTGTTGATTAAAGATCCATTCACGAGAGAAAGAGGGTTCCAACTATAGATCTGATGAACAGCGCCCTCCAGCGTCAGGTTTGCGTTTTCTGTCATACATTCCTACGTGATTCTGTATTGTTTTTGAGTTTTCTACCTCCCCTAAATGTTTGTACGTTGAGTTTTGAATCACCCTATATATATATATGGCGGTCAACAAACAACAGTATCTCGCATTGCATTGTTTTCCACATACCCCAAACTTCCCAGCAAGAACAAGACTCTGGTACTATTCACTGAATATGATATTGTTAGCAATTTTTTTATTTCTCGATTATACTTCGAAACTTATACCATTTGAAGGCGGTAAAGAATTTTGTTTCGAATATTTACACGATAGCGAATTCCTGGTCCCTTAAAGAATAGAATCGGGGCCAACTTGACATGCTCATTCCATGACCCATATCACAGGAGAGGGTTTGAAAGTCTGCTCTGCTATCACTTGCTCTGCTGGAAGTTCAGTGGTGAAAGAATTATAAAAAAAAAATTGCCTCACTAGTAATGAATTGTATTATCCAAACATCTCAACTTTAATTTGGGAAAGCACAATAAAAATACTTCCTTTTCAGTATGTTTAACTAGTGGACCTGAAATTTCCCTGAAAAGCAGGAAAAAACGCACCCTGCGTGTATCAGCCTTTCAGACAACGGTATGGCCTGTTTATCTCATTTAAGGATTGCCCTCATATAGCTTGCCAAAATAAAAATAAATTCTAGCTGTTGTTTTTAATCTTATATGATGTATTTCAAACCCTCTCATATCTGCTTCTAATAAAAAAAATACGCTATTTCTAATCTTCTTTCTTCTATGAAAACGGCACCGAACAAATCATTAAAGGCATAGATTCCTTTCCCTTTTGTCCCTGGGGGGGGGGGGAAGTCGGCGGCTAGATTCTTTCCACTCCACTGCCATCGATTCCGCCTAAAATATTTTTCGTCACTGGCATGCAAAACAAACAAGCACACTGACTTATACGCGGGAATCGTTTAACTCGAAATTAATTTCCTCTCGTCGATGCTCAGGTGAATTATTTTGACGGCAATTTATTCGCGGAAATGAAGGGGCTCTCCCTAATAGGCTTGTTGTAGCCCGCTTTTAAAAGCCACCTGAACGAATTTGCTTTTCATTGGGATTGGGCAGGAAATAATACAAATAATGTATCATTAATGAAGCAGTCTTTTCAAAAACTGGGATGAGTGCCTTTAGGCCTTAACAGTCGTAAGACTTGACAAATATTGATTTAGAAACACTTGCTCAATTTATTGTTTGATTAATTAAATTAAGGGGACAAGGAATTTTCAATCTCGTTCTTCTTTAATTTTCAATATTTTACTCTATATACCCCATGAGTATAATTTATATTCCTTCCTACTACACTGAAGATACTAAGAATTCACTAATAAGTATATTTTTTTTTTTTTTTTTTGGGGGGGGGGGGAATAAGACCTGTTTATCCAAAAATTCTTCAAAAATGCTAGAATTTTTCAAAAGGTTCCATGCATATTCATTTTCTTCTGATATCTACCAAATTTCTCAGAATTGTTAATTGAAATTTTTATCGCATAACTGTGCATAATTCTTTGAAATCACATTTTTTTTTCAAATTTATAGACCATAAAATAAAGTAAAAATATAAAAAAAATAACAGGTAGAATAGAGAAAAATTATTTAAGACTTTTGATTTACACACAAAAAAAAAAATGCAAATTTATATTTATATACATATGGTAAACTTATAATACAAAATTTAAAAATTTTAATTAATATAGAATGCGCATGGAGCCTTTTGAAAAACATTAGCAGTTTTGAAATTTTTTTTTGCAAAACAGGCATTATTCAGCTAAAAATTCCTTATTTTGAATTCTAAGGGTTTTCAATGTAGTAAAATAGAAAATTAATTATTCTCATTTTGTATATAGAGCTAAAAACTGAAAATTAAAAAATTCGAATTTGAAGGTCCCCTGTCCCCTTAAGAAAAATTCACTTGAGGGGGAATGGAGTGTTAAAATAAAACAAACAAGTCCCATGATAGAACGATAGGTTTGTCTGTTCAGCCTAAAGATATGTTTGGTTCCAGGTTTACTATCTAATTAACTACTCTGCCATCAAAATAAAATTAAGGTGTCCATCATGATGGTTAAATGTTTGCTGGTCTACTTTCAAATATGGATGAATAGGAAGTTACAGTACTGGTCAAGAAGTTTAATGGATAGCATGATCTTCTGGTTAGCAAGAGGTCACATCTTCCAAAGCAGAAAAATAAATTGCATCAAATGTTACCAATATATAAGCACAGCCACCCTTAGTTGCACAAACTCCTTATCCTTTTAATGCCAAAAATCTCTTTGATTTCTCAATATTCCTGAAGATATTGGTTTGAATGTTCAATGATGTAGCAATAAAACAAAAGAAAATTCCTGAGGAGGAATTTTAAATAACCCTTGTTTATTATTTTTGTGATTGACATTAAAATAAGCAAATAAAAATAAATAAATAGACACCCAGTTTCACTTTAATGCCTTTAGTTCAACTTTCTACAAGAACAAAATCATGTTGTCCACCAGATCAAATGGACAGTCAGAAGTTTAATAGGGAGACAACTTTGTGATGGGAAAATTTCCTTTCTGGCAAATGAGATGAGAAATAAATCTGGTAATAAATCTTCAACCATTTAAAATTTTAATGAAATGGCTGGATACTACGCCAGCCGTTAAGTTTTGATTATTGTAAGTACGGAAGTAAAACAAAGAATCGAAGATCAAAGAGACATGGAGATATACATGAAGATTAAAGAAATTATTTCAGTGTAATAGTTCATAGTGTTTGTCCTAAAACTGAAATACAGGAAATGCGTAGTCTCAAGAGGGTTTTGCCGGATGACGGCTGAATGGCTAGGGCACTGGCTCTTGTTGCTGAGTCCGTGGGTTCGAGTCCCACTCCTAGCATGGATGTTAGTAGCCGCTCAGAATCGGCTTTAAGCAGTAGATCCCGTCTAATTAGCAAAAAAAGTTGTAACGTGTAGCGAAAAGTTGACCGTAGCGTTCCAGACTAAACCAAACCAACCTCAAGAGGATTTTTCTGGACGAGATATCACCTCCAGATAGCAGTTGAAATTGCGGCTGCATGTAAATCGTCCTCAAATTTGTTGCCAATAAACCAAATATATATAAAACCAGCTTCAGGATAACAGAATTCTTCAGTATTAAATAAGTAAATAAATTAGAAGCTAAACGCTTTGTGTTTCGCATGATTAGGGCCATCTTTTGAAAAGCACACTGTTTAAAGTGGATCAGTCCGAAGCGTTTTGATATGATGAAAACATGGGTTGCTTAATTCCTATAATTAAAAAGCTAGCCGGGTAAATCTAGTTTACTCTAAAATCTCAAAGCTAAATAACTTGAGGTACTTAATCCAAGAAATGTCATTTTAAACGTTGAAGAATAAATGGGAGAAAACAACTTCTTAATACCCACGATATTATTATTATGGGGTTATTAAGAAGTGGTTTATCCCCGATTACGTTTTCCATAAATTTCCCTTAAGTTGAGGAATATTTTTTTCTCTGAAATCAATTCATCGAAGAATCATGTTATTCAAAATTTGAGAACGTGCTTAATGAGGGGTTTATAGCATAACTTAACAGACCCTCTAAGAAGCTAGAGCTATGTGTGTCGACAGCAATACCACAACTACAATTCAGCGGAGCTGTGAAATATGGCGATGAAACTTACCAAATATTTTTACGTGCACTTTTGACGGCACAAAAAGAGTAATAATAGAAGTTCTTTTTCATAACCTGCCAACTTAATATAATACCATATTGGGAGTTGTTAACATTCGGCAATTCAGATGTATACAACTTATATAGTAAATGTCCTACTGTTTCATGCATGTTTCCTTAGTTGCGTGTGTAGAAATAAATTCATGTCAGTCTGGCAATATCTTTGAGACAACGATTCTTTACATCATGAAATTATCACTTGCCAATAGTTTTATCGAATACGTTTGTTTAATTGAAATTATATTTTAATAAATCCTTTGGGATTATTTCCTTAAAACGATATTTAATTTTAATTAATTAAGAAGTTTATATATATACCAAGTGAGCCAAAAGTTAGTAAAAACTTTAAAAATTCATAAAAAAGGAAGAAATTATGATAAAGAAGTGCACTTTGTAAGAAAGGGCTCACAAGGAAGTCAGAGTATTTTTAGCAGCAAAATAAAAATTAAAAAAAGTCACTGGTAGAGTCACTGGTCCAGCTTTGCGTCCCCGTGGATGATTCCACCTCTATATTATTCATAACGGTTTCCATGCTGTAATGCGGCCCTCCGTCAACGAGGGTCTTCCACTTCGTGGCCAATCCTCCAAATCCTCGTGTATCATGGTCTTTTATTGCAAGATTGATTTGCATAATTCTGCTGAATCTCTCGCCTATCAGCGCTATCTACGGGTGACTTTTAAACTTTTAAAACTGTTTTGGCTGCTTAAAAAATCCGACTTCCTTGTGAGCCCTTTCTTGCAAAATGCACTTTATCATAATTTCTTCCTTTTTAATGAATTTTTAAAGATTTTAGAACTTTTGTCTCACCCTATATATATATACGTATATACTAGCTGAAAACCCGCGCTTCGCTACGAAGTACATTCAAATTAAATACAACGGTCAATGTATGCAATTAATGCCAAAAAAAATAAATATATATATTTATAATAAATGCGAGATAAATGTATACAATTGATGTAATATATATATATATATATATATATATTTATAAAAAAATCGTAAGGGATATTTATTGTTTTTTTGGATAATATCCAATCGTCTGCTGCATTAGAAAGAAAAAAAGATATTTTTTTTGTCTATTTAGTTGTTATGCACGTGACGATAAATTTATTTAAAGTACCAGAAAAAGAAATCACGTGATCAACATTTAACAAATTCTAAAAATTAATCTTTAAAAGTTCACCAAAAATTAGAAAATTGAGGTAAAGGTTCAAAAAAGATTTCCTTTTAAAGAAATTTTTATGATCTTTCTCGTGATATAAATTTTATAACCCTCAAATTATTATTTTAAATGCAAACTTTAAAAAAGTTACAAAAACAGCTTAAAAATTTAATTTAAAAAAATCTAAGAAGAATTTTTCAGAAATCTTTCTTAGTGCACCCCTACACCATAAGAAGAATCGCTATGTAAAATTTCAGCCCTTTAGGTCCAGCGGTTTGGTCTGTGCGTTGTATGTCAGTGAGTCAGTTACGGAACTGTTTTATATATATAGATAATAAAACGGCGAATTATACAAGTGCGAAACACACAAATAAAAAGGTATACCGCAGAAAAACAAAAACAAATAGAGGCAATTTTTATCAGAAAAAGGTAATAAAAATCGATATGGAATGTTAAAGTAACCTGATGATAGTGTATTTGCATTTAAACATGTCACTGTAAACCTCTGTTGTGGGATTTTTATATTCTTTATAAATGCATAGAATCTCTATTAGGTAGTGATAACTGAACCTCAAAGGGCAGAATCTGGTAACAATAAACTCAATTATCCCTGCAGGACCTTTAATCGTCCCACAATGCGCAGTAATGATGACATAATGCTTCGCAACTTTTTATTTAGATTCTGGCATCGATGGCAATTTACACTGCTCCTTTTTTAAAGCACTAATCTAGAACATAGCTATGATTTTTCAAATATGATCTGAAAAATGTTGTCATCTCTGGAGCACATTAAAAGAAACTGGATTCCCTGTGCATATGATATTTGAATGCCCTCGCAGGCGAAAGTAATTAGCGAAAAGAGGGCCGGGTTCCCAATTACAGTTCAATTAGCGTTGTCCCAGCGGCAATGAATGGGGACATCACTTCAGATTTCCGGCCTTTTATGATCGCATCGCGTCTACTTTATACGTTCGACAATTGCCCATTGTAATGAAGCGAAACAATATTTCCCGATTCTAAAACATCTTCACAATCTCTCCCAATCTATAAATAGAGAAAATGGGCATATTAAGGGTAATAGAAGGGGTGCTGATTAAGAAGTCGCCGAAATTGAGTTGGTTCTTTATTTCCAATTACTAAGCGAGGACGAGAAGGGGTATTCATTCCCCTCTCCGACTCTGGTGAAACTGGAAGGCTATCGTCGTGCAATAACCGTGCTATAACAGTGAAATCAAGTGCCTTAATTTTTTTTTCCCGGTTGGAATAGCCAAGCGAAGATGATGAAGGGAAAAAAAATGAAGATTAAAAGAAATGTTTAAAAATGCACGCCTATCTACCGTTTTCAACCACATTCAATGAATACATACACTGAGAACATTTTTAGTGCTGAAAATATTTGTAATTTTTCTTGATGACTTTTATTTTATTTTAAGAATTTGCATGGCATCAGTTCTAAAAGCATTATATATATAATCGCCGTTGTCTCTGTATAACACTTCCGGGCTGTACTCATCTTTCAATTGAAGCCCTCAGTAAACAAACAGCCGGTTAGGCTTAATTTCAATTTCAGATGTGGATCAGAATTTTTTCTTACCTAAAAACTAATATGTTCTCCGTCAAATCACGTTTGTTCAGCCTATTTTTCTATAAATCATTCAGAACTAAAAAAAATTGGATGTTTCTAGCTGTATATTTAACAGTTTTTATAAATCTGTTTACTTTTGCGATCAATTCTGAAAGTAAACAAACTTGAATGTGAATGAATCAAGTAGCTCAAGTATTCATATCGCGTAGTGAGCTGTAAAAAACTGGATGGCAGTCTACTACTCCAATCGCATGAAAAACTAAATAAATAAAAAATAATGAAAGGGTTTACAAGGTGTGGATTAAATGCAATATTGTTAGATAATTCGGGATATTTCTTAACTTTCATATACTTTTTCCATTATGACGTCATTATTAGTATTATGACGTCAAAATGACGGGTTACCTTCTAGTAAAGACCAAATAATATTGGAATTAACAATTCACTCCCTGAAATCTAAGCTTTTCCTTGCCTTGCTAAAAGAAAATGAACCTCGAGGTAAACCTTAAAGAGCAATAAAATGTGCCCCACCTATAGTGTTGTATTCTTTATAAACTTTAATAATTTTATTACAGCAGAGAGACCCCGAATTTCAGGAAGAAAAATTAGAATCAAGAAGAGTAGATGAGAATGAGAAAAGAGAAAGTTCTAAACAGGCCTTTCTCTGTTGGTTTCCCTTCTTATATAAAACGCTAGCTGAATACCCGTTCTTCGGTATGGTGTACATTAAAATTAAATACAACGGTCAATGTATGCAATTAATGCCAAGAAAAATTTATATATATTTATAAAAAAATCGTAACGGATATTTTTTTAGGCAAAATAATGTAGAAGAAAATATTCAAATTAAATACAACGGTCAATGTATGCAAATAATTTGTATGTTTAATATCCAAAAAACATACTAATTTGAATTAAATTCTTAAAAAACTTCCATCTCAATTAGTCTAGTGGTTAAATTTTATCTTTTACCGTATTTTAATATTTGTTTTGTCAATTTATTTCGTTGTTATGCACGTGACGCCAAATTAATTTAAAGTATCACAAAAAGAAAAGAAACCACTTGATCAGCATTTAATAAATTAAATTCTAAAAATTAATCTTTAAAAATTCGCCAAAATTCAGAAAATGGAGGTAAAGGTTCGAATAGGATTTCAGTTTAAAGGAAAGTTTGTAATCTTTCTCATGATATAAATTTTATAACCCTCGAATTATTATTTTAAATGCAAACTTGAAAAAAGTTACTAAAACAGCTTAAAAATTTAATTTAAAAAAATCTAAGAAGAATTTTTCAAAAATCTTTCTTAGTGCACCTCTACACTATAAGAAGAATCGCCATGCAAAATGTCAGCCCTTTAGGTCCAGCGGTTTGGCCTGTGCGTTATATGTCAGTCAGTCAGTCAGTTACGGAACGGTTTTATATAAATATATTAGATCGAATATGAGTATTAAAATAGATGCTAATTTCCTTAAAATCTCTTGTCTAATTAAGCAATAGGAGTAACCATTTTAAGTTTTATTGCTGGATTATAATGCAGTAAAGTTCGAGGCATTACCTATTATATTCTCCATGGCCTAATAGTTCAGGTGCGCCGGACAGATGGCGTTGTCATAGCATCTTCTCATTTGACTAACACCCTACCCTTTATGACTGCTAATTAAAAAGGGACAAAAAACGTCGGGACGCATCGGGTGAAAAAAAAAAAGGCATTTCTTCAGCGCGTCCTTTCATAACAGAGAACATGAAAAAAAAGGGATAAAAAAAAATTCCACGAAAAACAAAGAAAAGGTCGAAAAAATATAGAGCTGCATTAAAAATACTGGGGAAAAATCCACGCGTTAAGTGCACAAATGAGCGCAAATACACATTAGATGTTGACAAAGAGTTTTTAATAAAGCCTGTTTTTTTTTTGCACGAGTAAAACAACAAGCACTCCGCGGTAAAAATAACAAGGTCAGAAATAAATTCGTTTCCTTTTCTCCTGTGACTTGCTAAATTTTCTGCCTTTGCCTCCCAATGCCAGGGAAGTGATAAAAAAATTCAAAACTAAATTTTTGCAGATACTAGGCATTTTTGATCTAAGAAATTTCTCAGCCGTCTAATGAAAAAGTTAAAACTTAACACTTAATATTGGGGCTTGGCTTTCTTGCAATCGTAAAACATCCATATAAGCTTCTATGAATTTCCATCATTCTGTTAAAATGTATGCCCAAAACAAGTTATTTTATAATCAGAACTGAGAAATCTAATGTACAAGTAAACTAAATTAGATGGAATTGTTTTTTTCCCCCCATTTCTCCTGTAATCTTATTAATTTACATGATAATGTATTCGCTTGTTTGCCCTTAACTTCCAAATGTTGAATTATTTAATATGCATAATTAACGAATACAACATCTTTTATTTCTATTTATGAATTTTATTTCCAAGTAAGAACCTGGGATGCACGTAAATGGAACAAATTTTGATATCCGTTATTTTCGTATACAAAGATACTTCCGAAAATAATTCAAAGGAGCGAAATTTTAGGATTATATATTTCTCTACAGTTAAAATTTGAACTTCATTGCTATTTCTAGATGACAAATCTTGATAAGTGGTTCTAATAAGTTTAAGAGATTTCTAGATTATTTTAAAATCTTTACTACAAGCTCTTATTTACTAAGATAAATTAATTAGTAATAATTTTATGGCATGTATCATTATTTCTCAAAATATTTGGACATACTAGACATTTAAGGCAGCTGTGTACTAACCCTATTGGATTTTTTCACCTCAATGTTAACCTATGGAGAAAATTTATCTACTAGTTACAGCTACATAAATGCTGACATTCCAATAAATATGACATTTTCAGATAGCTTGAAATTTTCTCTGCACCTTGCAACAGGATTCATTTTATAAATTTTCTCCACCAAAGGAATTTAGGAGCGTTCAAAACACACAATACCAAATTTTCCCCCCGAATAATTTAAATTTTAAAATATTTGCATTAAAAAAAAACGAAAAATGCCCCCCAAGGTGTCAAATTTCTTTCTCTATAACGGAGTACAATTTAAAAAATATTTCAATCCAAGTTTGCAGGCAATCTTTGGACACATTTTCTCCATAGGCTAACATTGAGGTGAGCGAATCTAATAGTGTCAGTACACAGCAGCCTTAAGTGATCGTTTAGCGAAAAGTTGTCTCAAATATGACAGTTCTTGCACCAGTTAATGCCCCACGAAATAAACGTAAGACGATAAAAAATTGTTCTGAGGAAAGATAGGTCTTTGTAATAGAGTCCTAACATTATGAAGGGTTTTAAAAAGGGAACTGGCTGCTAGAATTAATTAGTTGACGTTTTACAGACTTTTATGTATAAAACAGCAGCATTTGTACAAATAAGTAAATTAAATTGATTAAATATGGAAATTAATTTAAACGATTTGAAATTAATATTGCGTATTACTTTAGTCTGTAAACAAAGTACATACTAATAGTTATTGAGGAATAAAAAGATGAGTCAAAAATATATAAATTCAATGTATAAATTCAACTTTGTATAATTGATTGAACTCAATTGCGTATTAGAAAAAATCCTATTTTCTGATTGGTAAATATTCATAATTCTATTATGCTTCGAATATTTACTTTAAATTTCGCACTAAAAGGATTAAACACGAGAAGAATGGACAAATATATAAATAATTGCTAGCAAGAGACAAATATAAAAACTTAAGCAAATACTTAACAAAACAAATGGCAGTTAGAAATAAAGTCATCTGGTGCCCGTATCTAAATTTGGAAATGTGCAAACTTCAGCTTCATAATAGAATAGGATTAAAATGCAAGCCATCTGGGGGTTAGTGGTCGAAAGTAGTGCTTAGAAAACTTAAAAGCAAAATAAGAAGTAATACGGTCCCCCCCCCCCTAAATGTCAAGAGTAGATTAAATAGGAGCTGAGGGGGGGGGGCACATTTTCTGAAAGTCTTTATATTCCAAAGGGTGCTGGAGGGTATAAATTAAAAAATTGGTGCAGAAAAGATTGTATGATTTAAAAATGTAATATTATATACATACATACATACATACATACATACATATATATATATATATATATATATATATATATATATATATATATATATATATATATATATATATATACATACATATATATATATATATATATATATATATATATATATATATATATACATATACATTTATATATATATATATATATATATATATATATATATATATATATATATATATATATATATATATATATATATATAGAGAGAGAGAGAGAGAGAGAGAGAGAGAGAGAGAGAGTGAGAGACAGACAGACAGACAGAGAGAGAGAAACAGAGAAATGGGTAAGTAGATCGATAGAAAATAGATAAATGGATAGATAGATAAATATAGATATGGACACGCAGGAAAACAGAGAGTGAAAAAAGCAAATAGTTCGATAAATAGATCGATACATACATGTATATCGATAGAAAAAAGCAGAAGGTATAGATAGTAGTGTGTACAGATACATATTGGGATCAGGCTTGTTGAGTCTCAGACTTTTAATATATTTAAAACAATTCTCTACATTGATTGCGAGCTTTTTCACATTGACTATTAAATATATTTTTGATAGGTCATATCTCTTTATTTAGGTGTTGGATATTCGAGAAATCCTTTCAAAAAAGTTGAGATAGTAGATAATCAAACCAGGACACGGTAGAAAACGAAACCTGTTGTTGCTTTAAGTAATTTCTATATGAACAAAGTTTCGTTTACCAACCTCCTGTGAGGCACATGGGAGAGGGAAATAATCAGAACACATACGGGCGCAAAAACTGCCCGAGAATTCCAAAAAAAAAAACTATCGAAAAAAAAACGTAAGAAGGGTAAGATTAATCACGGGGAAGAGAAAGATTACATTCCTTTTTCCCGAACATGGAGCGCCCGAGTTTAGAGATATGAAAAGCAAGACAAACACATTTTTCTTAATTTCATTTTTGTCTTTCATCTGAGAAGTCCTCCCGAACTCTTCCTTATAGATTGTAAAAGTCTTGGTTATTTATTTTTTTTTTTCATACATAATATCCCGTTTCTTCCACAAATTTCGTTTTTGCAGGGAGATCTTCGAAAAGAAAAACTTTCCTCCGGATTAACTGACTTCATATCAGAGAAGTCGGCGGGATGTTCAACCGGTATCTGTGACCGCAACATGAAATGGGGATGAATGCAAAATGATTAGAATCTCCTGAAGCGGATGCTCTGAGGAGTTTTTTGCTAAATAATTTTCGAGAAAGTAGTTTTCTTTTTTTTTTTTTCGAGGTATTTTAGGAAACCTTAGAACACAGATAATAACATCTTATTTTAAATCTTCAATGTAAAAATATGAAAAGAATTTTTGTTTGCTTTTAAAAAAGTTTTGAGAAAATATTTGAATAGAGTTGGATATGTACCGTCGTCTTCTCTTCTATTTTTTTTTTTACGTAAGTTTTGGAAAAGTTGACAGATTCGAATAAAAGATGTGAAAATTATACTAATTCTACATTCGTATATGCATTCTATATTATAACCATATTTTCTAACAAAATTAGTTATAGAATCAATGAACTAAATACTTTAAATTAAAAATAATATTTTTTTCCGTGAAAATTGAAAAGTCCCCATGAGAGGAACATTTTTACTATGTTAATTTAAACTATAATATTCACTATGCACCTTTATATTCATAGTCATCTTAAATATTTTCCAAGTATTGTATAATAACTGCCGTTGTATTTTATGTATTTTTCTTTTATTTCTAACTTTAAACTTATTACAATGAAAATAAATTTTAAAATTGCACATCAAGAAAAGTTTTAATTTATATAAGCATAATCATGGTAAAGATGTACTTCATTATTATCAGCAAGGCTCTGGCGATCGTCTCTTTCTCGTTAAACTAAATGTACTATAATATCAATAAATTCCGTAGCCATATTTATTAATGCTTAGTCAGCTGTTTCAGCTTTTGGCAAGTAAAATATATTCCTTATTTTTAAGGAAGTATTCAGTATGTTTACTTATACTGTTAACTTATATTTTTAGAAAATTTATTATTTTTATTTATAATTCCATTTCTATCTGAAGATCTAAGTGTCGATACAAAATATAGTACATGATTTTCTTGAATAAGATAATCTGTGGATATATCAACCTTTCCTCCTCCACTTTTAACTGTTAATACTATTAACCATATTTTGTACACGCAAAAATATGAAATAATGCATGAACAAGAGCACCATGTTTTACAGATTTGAAGTTACGGTATCAACAATGTAGACTAACATATTCACCCATGAGCAAAATTTGAGAGAGACAACACTATCAGCTGTAATATATGAATAATATTTCGATTCTAGTAAAATTATTATTTTTTAAAAACATGGATATATACAGGATAAAAGATTAAATAACGCATTCAAGAACTGTATTTAATTTTGTGTTCTAAACGACATAATATTTTATTAAGTTCAATAAATGATTAAATATAAGGAAATTACATATATTATACACACACACACACACACACATAGATATATATAATGCTTCTACTTGTATCCTCATCTTAAATCCTTACGATGCAGTCTTCTTCATTACACTTCATGTATAAGCAAAGTAGTTTATTGTTCAAGAGGAAGATAACTCCAGTTCTAGCAAGTTTATGTCGATATTTTCCCCAAAAGCCTCAACCTCTCATCCGCGAAAATACGCATCCTATCGCCTCCGATCTCTACATCGTTCTGCTTCACTATTAGAATCGCGTAGTATGTTTTCCCACTCCCAAAGCCATTGCGTGGGAGTTGAGCGCGTGATGAAATTAGTAAGCGATGTTTCATAATCCGATGACTGGGGAGCCAGAATCGCCTGGTCTCCGTCGCAAGCTGTTTTGAAAACACATCATACGTTTTTCAGTCCAGATCCTCTTGTCTGGTGCTGTCATCTATTGGCATTTTTTCGTTAACTATTCTTTGATAACTCTTAAATTTTATAGTTTTGATAATAAATTTAATTAATTCAACCAGTTTAATCGCCCTTTATGGCATTACACACACACACACGTGTATATATATATATATATATATATATATATATATATATATATATATATATATACACACACACACACATTTTAGTAAAACACAGTTTGTTCCAAAAAGTGTCCTGTGATGCGTATCAAATCAGTAATTTAAAAAGATTGCAGACAAATCTATATAGTCTCATCTGAAGTAGAAGTTATTTGATTCAATTGTCATTTTATAAAATTATGGTCTTTAAAAAAATAAAAATGCGAGGAATTAAATAAAGAAAGTTGAGTCAAAATCAAAATGACCAGTAAAATTATAAATAAGAGTTCTGAACAAGTCCAAAACTATGTCATAAAATCAGATAAATGAAGTCTAGACGGCGTAGTTCAAAACTTATTACGTTCTAAACAACTACAATTACAAGGATTGAAATTTATTGTAGTTTCAAATAAATCCTGATACCAACCTTGATAAGTATGGACATTCCTATAAAGCTATGTAAAGCATCAAAATGAATCATCATGGTTGACTTCTAAGTACCGTCTTTTGATTACTTCTTGGAGGAATACGCAATATCAGAACAGATAAATTTGATTCTCAGTGGTTTTAATTATTTCCACTTTTCGAGGATATCAATATATCTCCAAGTATTCGCTCATTCGTAAAGGCAAAAACTAGAGAAAAAAATTTAGAGTTCCACCACAGAATCTTATGATTTAATGAAGGAAATAGCGCGCTTCCATAAACGACCAACGTTTTATTATTATAGAGAAGGGATCTTCTGGCAATTTATAACTTAAGGGAATATTTTTTTTATTAGTTTATGAATTATTCAGTGACATTTAGAAGGAAACGAATTAATTGCGGTCTTAAAATAAGTATCATTTTCCTTGCAGTCATTCTGCAACTGTTGTGTGAAACCGTATACGTGTAGGAAATCTCTCCCGGCGAAAATGGCCTGCGACTTCTCATATTAATTTCTAAGACCTCCGAAACAGCTTCAGCTGCAGGAATTAATTAATTCTTCCTCTTGTACGAAATCCGAAGAAAAAGCCTCTTGCATTTTTTATCTCCCCACCTCCTAACCCTTAGTTGTGTTTTATGAATATTTTCGTAGCTAATGACTCCTCTCGCTTCTCTTCCCCACTACTTCCCGCTTTTTTTGCCCATTTTTCCCTTTTTTTCCCCGCCATTCTTTAATAACCTCCATCTCCTCCACCCTTCGGCACCATCGCATCATCAGATTTATTAAGATGTTTATCGGATATATGACTTTATCTCCGAATTTCGAGGGTTGAATTTGGGTAAGGGTTCAATATACAACTAGAAGTTTCATTTTCTCAAAACTGTACCTGTTTGCTCTCTAAATGTTATACCACAATTCGTAATAGGCGATGGTTCTTTCTGAAGTGAGCACAGGCTGTAATGCAATAAAAATTTACAAAAATTCCGCATTAGGCGTTACGTTCCCTCCAACGCACTCATCAGTTATGTCTTGCTGAAGAGCACATAACCAGTACTCTTCAGCACTGGTTATGTGCTCTTCAACAAGGGTCTGATTATGTGCTCTTCACTCCGTGGGTTCAGTATACCACTAGAAGTTTCATTTTCTCAAAACTATACCTGTTTGCTCTCTAAATGTTAAACCACAATTCCTGATAGGCGATGGTTCTTTTCGAAGTGAGCAAAGGCTGTAATGCAATAAAAATTTAGAGAAATTTCGCATTAGGCGTTACGTTCTCTCCAAAGCACTTATCAGTTATGTCTTGCTGAAGAGCGCATAACCAGTATTCTTCAGCACTGGTTATGTGCTCTTTAACAAAGGGATGGTTATGTGCTCTTCACTTCGTGGGTTCAGTATACCACTAGAAGTTTCATTTTCTCAAAACTATACCTGTTTGCTCTCTAAATGTTATACCACAATTCTTGATAGACGATGGCTCTTTCCAAGTGAGAATAGGCTGGAATACAGTAAAAATTCAGCTTATTGCAAAGAGCGCCGTCATTTTGCGATGCACTCTGCTGATTGGCAACTAATCGACAATTTTCTAACTAGCCTGATCTTTTTCAGGCTTATTGTAATGAGCCCATGCACCTTTAGGCTAGTTAGCAAATTCGTAGAACTTTGCTCAAACAGCCTGGTTTCCCCCAAGCTTATTGAAATAAGCTCAATGTAGTAAAAGCTTATTAAAAATTACAAATAAAGAGATTGTTACTTAAGGGGATAGTAAACATTACAAAGCGATTTTTTAAATTTTTACCTCAGAGATATGGAATTTTGTATATATATATATATTCATTAACACTAGAAAGACAGGAATTTTTTTCTTACTAAAAAGATTGAACGCCGTCATTTTGACGGTTAAAAATAAAATCAAGAATTTAAAATATTTAATGTTTTTTTAAAAAAATGGTTAAATACTTTAAATTTTGAACTATTTCACACCAATATATAATAAATTAGTATATGTTTAAATGCATTTTTATGCAGTTATGGCGATCTGACAGCCTGGTATGGTTTATCCGTAAAAATATATGCATGGTTTGTGCAGTCCTTATTTTTCCATACCAATATTTCCGAACAGCCAATATTTCTGTTATTTGCAAAAGGGGGAAGAGAAGAAAAGAAACGAACACTTTTTCGGTATTATTTTAAAGATTTCTGCCAGCTTTCTATATTACCGTCAAATTTACAGCTTTCAGTCTTATTAGGTATACAACACATTTTCTCCCCCTCTTTACTATCGAATATAATTTTGTAAATCGAATATAATCGAATATATCGAATATAATTTTGTAATGTTAGAAACAGTCAAAATTACGGAAGCCGTCTTTCTAGTGTTAACCTTTTCCTTACTGGATGGGATAGCATGTATCTCAAGAAGGAACGAGCACACACGCACGCACGCACGCACACACACACACACGCGCACACACACACACACACACACACACACACACACACACACACACACACACATATATATATATATATATATCCCTCCCTTAATGGCCGTTCAAACAAAGGGGGGTATGAAATTTTCCGTTCTAAAGAGGGAATAAGAAAAATGGGCCCCGTAAGCTGGAGGTTAAAGTATAATTATATCAAGCATCTTATAAAATTTTATAAATATTTAATTTTTTTTTTATTATTTTGAAAATTGAATTATTATTATTATTTTTAAAATGCTCCTTGCGATCCAATTTTTAACTTCTTCCCTTAATTTTTCATTTATATTGCTTATAAATACATTTTAAACAGAGTTATGTATTATTTTGTGCTTTCGTTGAATAGTTAATTTTTAGGAAATATTTTTATGCTTGTACTCTGAATTTTCGTGAAATTTTTGTAATTTTCCACACTTAAGTAAAACTTTGATAATCTGAATGATGTCGAAACCTGAATGGATACATAACTTTATTTTAAAATATTGGAGGATTTTTTACCATAAATTTTATAAGATTTCGTCAAAAATTATGACGTAAGGAGCATTTCAAAGACTTGCAAATCTTGAAATTACTCATTTTGAGAAAAAGGGAATTCAAAAGCTGTTTTTTCACCTACCTTTAATACTTAATTTTCCAAAGCCACCAAGTTTTTATTTTACTTTTCCCTACTTATTTTAAATGCATTTTATTCTAATATTTTATATATTTTTAAAATATTAATACACCAAAAAAATTCCAATTTTTGTTCGATTTTTGGTAATTTGAAAGTCCGCCATCCTCTTAAATGCTGCCTTTAGTGAACATATGAATGAGTTCAGAAAAAATAGTAACGGAGCGGCAAAAATCCCATGAAGGTCAGAAGAGAGCAGAGGGAAAAAAATGATTGAAACTAGTGGAAAAAATTGAAATTTGTTGCAGTTGGAGACTTGATTCCGTTAAATGTCCCGAAAGTAAACGATGGCTCTTTAGACTGTCCAAATTTAATTGGTGAAATTCTTAAGGTGGAAAGAAATGTTTACCAGATAATGAAAAAAGGGGCTTAATTAAGACTTAGTTTGCTAGATGTGACCTTCAGATTTTTGGCGCACATATCTTTGAAGACGTCCAATAAAATATATTCACTCAAGAGCCAAAACATTATGACCACTGTCAATAACGAGTTGGCCCACCTTTGGCGCGCAACACAGCTTCAACCCGCCTTGGCATGGATGACACAAAGTCCTTGGTAGATGGCCGGAGACAGATTGTACCAGATGTTTAAGCAACGGTCACGCAAATCCGAGATATTGCGAATTGGTGGTCTTTGAGCTGCCGTCCCATGACATCCCAAATGTGTTCTATAGGATTGAGATCCGGTGAGTTAGGCGGCCAGAACATTAACTGGAATTCAGCATCATGTTCCTGGAACCACTCCAACACAATTTTAGCCTTCTGACACGGGGCGTTGTCCTGTTGGAATATTCCATTTCCAGCTGGAAAAACAGAGGCCATGTAAGGGTGCAACTGGTCCGCAATGATGTTCAGATACCCTGTAACATTCATGGTCTTCTCTTCCACAACCACGGGTCCCAGAGACGCCCAAGAGAACGTCCCCCAAAGAACGTCCGCCCAAGAGAACGCCACCACCGGCCTGTGTATGACCTACTGTACATTGAGGGAGCAACAGTTCGCCTGGAAGACGGCGTATCCTGACACGGCCATGACAAACCGTGATGAATGACAAACCGTGATTCATCTGACCAGGCAACTCTCTCCCACTGATCCATGGACCAGTCGCGATGTTCTCGGGCCCAGCGCAGGTGCAGTTGGCGATGACGCTTGGTCAGCAAAGGCACACGAGTGGGACGTTTGCTGCGTAGCCCCATATCCAATAGTGTCCGCTGAACAGTGTGCTGCGATACTATTCTACTTGGCCCTGCATTGTATTGGGCTGTCAGCTGAGCCACTGTCTGGCTCCGGTTTTGCTTCACCATGCGAGACAGTCTCCGACGACCTTTTTCTTTGATAGCGTGTGGACGTCCAACACCATGTCGTCTACTGCTGGTTTCACCGTCATTCATCCACTTTGCATAAGTACTAACAACTGTAGGTTGCGAACAACCCACGAGTCGTGCAGTTTCGTAAATACTTGTTCCGAGCCTTCGAGCCATTACAATCTGCCCTCTATCAAAGTCGCTTAGATCCGCAGCCTTTCCCATCACGCACAAAAGTAAGTGAAAGAATGATCCTTCAGACTCTCCAGCAGCAGTTAAATACCACTTCCACCTGATCACGCGCCTTCCACGTCATCCCGGCGAATTCATTGCAATATGTAGGGGTGGTCATAATGTTTTGGCTCTTGAGTGAAGCTTCGTGAAGCTGTACTGAATGAATAGAAACTCGGAGGCCAGGATTATAGCAGCTGCAAATGCTCAATGTCAAAAATTCAGTGTCAAACAAAAAAGTTCGTATGTGAGAAGGTAAATCAACTGTGCTCCTCGAAGTATCATGACACTTTACCAAGGGGAAATAAATAAAGTTAAAATGTATGATATGAGGAAAAGTCCGATTTAAATTCTAAAAGTTTATGTTTTTAATAATCTCTTCATTGCAATTATTTAATAACAATAATAATACGATAGTTTAGTAATAATAATCATTAAAATTTTTCAAAAAATGACGTTCGTTTTGCAGTTTTTAAGTTACCTCTTTTTAACGTAACTTTTAACTAAATCATATGCACACTAAAGGAAGTACTTAAGTAATAATCCTTTATCTGTCATTTTTAATAAGCCTTTACTACTTTGGGCTTATTGCAATCAGCCTGGATGAAACCAGGCTGTTCGACCAAAGTATTGCGATTTTTTTAACTAGCCTAAAGGTCTATGGGCTCATTACAATAAGCTTAAAAATATCAGGCTAATTATAAAGTTGTCGATTAGTTGACAATTAGCCGGGTGCATTGCAAAACGACGGCGCTCTTTGCGATAAGCAGGATTTGTCAATTCGCCTACGACATATATTTGGATAGGTATAGGGGAGATCCGTGTAATATGGACCCCCTAAGCAAGAATGCTCATAAAACTTAAATAATTAAAAAAAGATTTAATTTGTTGGTTGCTTATTACAATTGTACAGATGCATGGTTCAAACTTGGTCAAGTACTCTGGTAACTATTAATAATTGCAGAAAATAATTTTTTTATTTTCGTGTCAGTGGTCCATATTACACATACGTTCATGTAATAAAGACCGAGTGCTCCATATTACACGAGAATAAAAAGTATGATATAGAATGAAAGACGGACGCACGAAGCTGTGCTTCTAGTAAATTTATTTCAAGTACAGCAATCATCACAATAATAGTGTATTGAGTTCGTTATGTTGGCTCAAGCTTCATGCACACATGAGCAGCATTTCCCGCATCTGATACAGTCTTCCTCCGTACTCTCCCCCGCAGAATATGCAGAAAGTAAGCGATTCGGTAACTTGATTCGCAACTGTCCCCTGGCCGGAGGTTCTTGGGGATGTCCTTACTGAGACCCTTGGAGCTGCCGGGAGTTTTCGCTCTGTCGTCTTCTTCTGTGCAAGCGTCTCTTTTTGAGCTTTCTTTGTCATTCTTTCCATTTTCCGACGCTGTTAGATATCCAGCTTTGGTCGCTTCTTTTTTCGTTTTTGTGCAACGGTATTCTTGAAACGGGATGAAGTCAGAGCAGTGGCCTCTGAAGTGTTTCCCTTTTTCTTTCTTAGGCTTCTTTGTACGCAATGAGGAAGGGGACTGATGTCTTTCACTGAGAACATTTTATGACCAACGGGAGCAGGGATGTTCTCCTGGACTAAATCTTCTGAAGTTGGCTCTTCGGAAACAGACGTGTTCTGCTGGACTGTAGCGTCAAGTGTTGGATCGATAGGAGCTACATTTTCTGGCAAGTGGTCGCTGGTCTCGTCTTCTGATGTGACTCTTGCTGGGGCTTTATCAGAAACTTCGGATGGAGCGAAGTTGAAATCGTGAAATACATGGCGATTGACAGGCCAAATCTCACTTGCACGGAAACCATTGGCAGCGGTTTCAAGAGATGCCGACCGTGCATAAGCTTCCCTGAACAGTTCACACATTTGGAATTATGAAACGGCCCGTCCAGCACGTTCCCTCATCCCCTTGCCCCTCTCATGGGAATAGTAGACGCTTAATGGATGAAAGAAAGCGAGGTCCAAAGGCTGTATTCGATGGGTAGTATGCGAAGGAAGTGATAGAATGAATACCCCTGCTTCTCTGGCCAATTCTATAGTCTCGAGATTTTGAGTGTGGGACACATGTCCGTCGAGAATTAACAAAACCTTCCTCTTCTTATCAGGTTTAGCGAAACTAATGAAATGTTTCATCCATTCACTGAAAAGTTCGATCGTCATCCAACCTTTTTCCAGGCATTTGAAAAGAGTTCCTGGGGGAGCTCTTTCTTCCAGCTCCGGCTTCCATAGCTTACGGAAAAACACCGCCATCGGTGTGTTGAAGTGACCAGCAGCACTCATTGTGCAGACAAATGTGACGTTCTTTCCCTTCTACGCAGATGTTATCGATCCAACGTGTCTACAACGTGTAGTATGGACCAGTGGTCTTTATTACACAACAGCTCATGGTTCATATTACACGCATGGATGAAGCAACGTTGTTTACAATCACATATCGCTATGCAAAATGGCGCGCATAAAACATATAAATGGATTGTTAAGAAAAAAGGTACATTTGCTACTAATAACGCGAAAATTATATTAAAACTATCTAACATCAGAAAATAATACATTAATTTTAACATACCTGTTACATCAATGATCATATAAACCTAAAACACAATTTCATAATCGTCCAAATAAAGGCAAACATGTACAAGTCACCTCCTGCTTTGGATAACAATAATATTCACTAAAGGCAATGGAATGGTTCTGCTATCTAGTGGTGAACAGATAAATTTCCACATGGTCCATATTACACGATGGTCCATATTACACGGATCTCCCCTAAACTTGGCAACAGGATACTGATATTCATTGAAGTGTTATGACACAGCCCCGAAAACTCTGGTCAGATAGCCTTTTACACACGATTGTATCTTCATTGTACTTTTACAGATAATGGTAAACCCAAAGAAATATATACCACCAGGACGTTCTTTTTCATAAAGCGAAGTTTCCTTAAGTAGCAATATAGGATTCGTCCCTTAAGTCATTGACAAAGCTGTCAAAAAATTCAGTTCATACCAGAGCAATCTATTCACTCACACTTTTAATTAGTTCCAAGGTTATGATAAAACAGTAGTCTTCCCATTTCACCTAGCACTCTGTTATGAATTTGAGAGATCTACAGAGTTTGTCCAGAAAGTAAAGAGACTGATTCCATAAAATTCGTTTATTTGAAGATAATTTTACAGACACTTAATATTCTTCAAAATAGGCTCCCCCTTCATTAACACACCGATGCCAACGTCTCTGCCACCCATTGATTTTCGCTTGGAAATCTTCAACTGGAATGCTGTTCAGAACGCGCGTTACGTTTTTCTGCAAGTTTTCCAGATTGCAAAAACGATGACCTTTTAAGCTGGATTTCAACCGAGGGAATAGAAAAACGTCCGGAATGACGGTGTCCGGGCTGTACGTGGTTGGGGCAGAGCTGTGACGTTGTGTTTTGCCAGGAACTGAGTCACTTTGAAGGATGTCATGCGCATTATTGTGGTGCAGAATCCAATTGTTTGTGAGCTCCGGGCGGACGCACTCGATTCGATTCTTCAACCTCTGATGCACTTCCTTGTAAAAATCTGCATTAACTGTCCGTACGGGTGGCACGAACTTTTTGTGCACTATTCCCTTGGTGTTAAAGAAGGCAATGAACATGGATTTCAGTTTTGATTTTCTCACTCGAGCCTTCTTTTGACGAGGAGATTGGGGTGTGTGCCACTCTGCACTCAGTCTCTGTTTCGGATCATACTGAAAAACCCATGTTTCGTCACTGGTAATCACTCGCTTCAAAAAATTAGGGTCACTTGTTACACACTCCAGTAATTCACGCGAAATTGACTCAATGTTTTTTCTCTGTCCGTCGGTCAAATTCCCTGGAAGCAGCTTGGCACAATTTCGCATTTGAAGATATTTCGTGACGATTTGATGCACAATCGATTTTGTGAGTTCCAACGTCTCCGCAATCATTCGGACACTCATCTGACGATCAGAGTTCAAAAGCGCTTTAATTTTAGCCACACTGTCTGAAGTTCGAGAACTTGATGGACGCTCAGCGCGTTGTTCATCATCGACGTCCTCTCTTCCATCTTTGAAGACTTTGTGCTCCCTAAACACACAGCGTTGGACAAAAAACCTTCCCGTAGGCTTATTGTAACACGGCAAGTGTCTCAGTAGCCGATTTGTTTAGTTTTACAAAAAACATTATGGCGTATCGCTGCTCGACACTCAGCTGCATTCTGAAAACCCAACGCCACTTTCAAATACGTGTCTGCTTCACGAGCTATTCATGCGCTGCAAAGGCTCTAGGCCAACTGACTTCCGCCAGATTCTGTAGCTGACAACCCCCACCACCCGTACTGCCGCAAAATACGCCCCTTTGGCCTTCTGCTCGGAGCGAAAAATTCAGTTTCATTACTTTCTGGACAGACCCTGTATTATCCCTGTAATCTTATAGTTATATTTAAGCCTGTTAATAAACTTCGTTTTACTTTGTTCTAAAACCTGTAGTAATCTACTTTTTACCATGTGATGTTTCAGTGTCTTTGTCTGGGTTATTATAAGGTTTCTGTTTTTGATTTACTCCTGAGTATGAAATTTTTATTTGATGCAAGATAATTGAAGAATTTCCTGATGATGAAAATTACACATTTACAAATACGTTGGGTTATCAGATTGCACCAGATGATTTTAGTAATTGTTATAATTTACTTCTGGAGGTGCGGGGTCAAGTGTTCCGGTTTCGCCACTTGACTCGGTTCAAAATTACGGGACCATTCATTTAGCCAAGTCGAACTCCGAACCTTATGGTTCTAATTCAAAACAGGAGCCGCCCGTTTCCGCCCAATAGCCTATTAGGACCTGGTGAATGAAACTTCCAACCAGGGGCATTAGCAACAACAACAACAACAACAACAGTAATTATTATGTCTGGTGGAAGTGATTATTAGTCCTTTCTTAATTTTTCTCTATTTCAACAGCACACAAAAAGGGTTTTGTTTTCTATGAAAAGTTATCTTCAAATTCACTGGTGATTTCCTAACCCGATCTACTAAAACTATTCTTCATGGTGAAACTAAGACATGGTGATCAATTTAAGATTGTGTATCGTAAATTAAAACTACGTTCCTCGTATGCTTAAGATAAGTTTCTGTTAGAGTCAGTTTAACTTTCAAGAGTTGTTAATGCTGAAAGTGAAATTAACCTAAAACGTAAGTTTATTGCAGTATCCATCAACAAGTCCAGATCGTTCATTATTATGAAAAGGAAGTAAAAGCACAAAACTAATTTTCTTGGTACTTTTTTGTCTTTTTCTTTTCGGTAGTAACATCACCTTAGTACTGTGTCATGGTAAATAAGAAACTACCGCAGATGTTACTTCTAGTAACAAAAATAAACTAGAGAATTTTTTGAGACACTCCATTTTTTTCCTCATATGGCGTCTGTTTTTGCTTTTTTTTGTTTATCCCATGGAGTCAGAGCAACAAATTTCTGCCCGAGCTAAAAATTAATAAAATACGAAAGAGAAACAAATTTTCTTAATTATTCTTATGTTGTGTCTCCTAGAATAAGTTTTCTCTGAAGGCGTTGCTTAAATGTTTAATTTAAATTTAACTATACAGTTAACAATATAATTCTGTTTTCCTCTCATAGTATATAAAAAATATTTGAAAAGCACCAGGAAAAAAATTCGCAGTTTTAAGTGAAATAATCTACAAACTGCAGATAAGTAATCCCTCCCCCCTAAAATAGCCTGCAACTTACCCTTAAAGTTATTAAAATTTTAAAAGTCACCAATTCTTTAATTATAGAGTACTTTTCAAACATATATGTATTGAAATATATTAGGGCGAAAATGGCTTTGAAGGGATCTTTAAAAAATATAATTTTTTAAATGGAAATTTAGGGAAAATATTAAATTTTTTCATAGCACATCAGATTTCACAAAGAATGGTAAAGTTAATCTACAAAACTGACTGAAAACAAAACTCTTCAAGTTAAGTAAAAAGATGTTATTATATATATATATATATATACCGGGTGGTCATAAAGAAACTTTGCCGATATATGGACCTCTAGCAGCCGTTCCGTTTAACCTATCGAGATGAGATTTCAGATATAGTTATTCAGAGGTATGAGCTCAAGATTCTGAGAACGGAAACACAGTGACGCTCACGGTTACGGTTATAGGTATAGAAACTCGAAATTTTCAAATGGCAACGCCCACTTTTTCCCATCGCAAAATGCTCAGCGCATCCAAAAACCCTAAAAAGCGTTGAAACGGTACGTGTTCTACAAAAAACGGACGCGTTATGAACGGACAAAAAAACAGCTTTGCGAATGGCCAACAAAGATACGATCGGGGCGCACGGAAGAAATTCGCATACGGCAGAGGCTAGAAACTAATCTCCAGAATGCTGTTCGCCAGATATTAAGCGTAGAAAATCGATAAAAAGCTCTCTGATCGTGTTTTTGTTAGCCATTCGCACAGCTGTTTTTTTGTGCATGCATAACGCATCCGTTTTTTGTAGTACATGTACCATTCCAACGCTTTTTAGGATTTTCGCATGCGCTGAGCATTTTGCGACGGGAAAAAGTGGGCGTTGCCATTTGAAAACTTCGAGTTTCTGTACCTATAACCGTAACTCTGAGCGCTACTTGGTTGCCGTTCATAGAATCCCGAGCTCATACCTCTGAATAATAATATCTGAAATCTCATCTCGATCGGTTGAACGGAACAGCCGCTAGAGGTCCATATATCGTCAAAGTTTCTTTATGACCACCCTGTATATATATACATACATATATATATATATATATATATATATATATATATATATATATATATATATTTATTTATTAATAAAAATCAGTATACAATGATTACAATTTATTCATAACTTTATTTCTGCAGTAGATGTAGCAATCAACGTATAATTATTTCAGCAATCAGTAATTATACGAAGGATTATTTTCATGAAGGTTAATGTTACTGACATTTTACCATCACGCCTTATGGTGCGTTAAAATATTGCATTAATTGCACTGCATATAAATACGCAAAAAGTATGCAATTAAAGGAAAATATTTAGCATGTTAAACCAATTTTATTGCGTTTATTCATTTCGATAACAAAAATAAAAAAAGTACACCGAAGAGAGCCGCTAATTCGACAAAATTGTCTCGAGAAATACGTATCGGGCGAGCTGTTATATTATCTCGATGACAAAAAACAGCACCCCGAGTAGCAATGGAAAAGGTTGCAGTCAATCATAAAATGTCATGAATGTATCTTTGACTGTTTGAACTATATTCAGACACACCATACACGATTTAATATCGGGGAAGATAAATCCTCATTCTTATTTCAGAGATATTCCTAGTTAGCCCTCTACGACAAAAACTGCCTGTTCGCTGGACCTCCTTTAAAAAGAATGCAGCTGTCATCTGATCAAAGTGAATAGACACCTTAACAGTTAAATATTATATACAAATGAGTTAGGTTCTTACATTTGGGCTAAGACGAAACTCACCGTTGTACACGTTTTAGGGACCATTGATTAAATAAAACCTGCCTTTGCTAGCTGTTTATCAACATTTCAGCTAGAAACGACATATGATGTAAAAGATGCAATGCGGATTTAACTCCGATAATTTCTTGGCGTTGCCATGGTTGAATACAATTTGGCTCGATCCACTGTAGCATCATTTCCTTGGGCATTCCAGTAACTTCGTGGATGATAAGTGAACCCTCCTGATTCCAATGGTGAAAACACGAAGTAACATCACGTCCATTGATATAGACTATGAAAGACAATAAAGCCTCTGTCAGCCTAATGATTCGGGTTTAACTTAAGATACCCATTGGCTCAAAATTGTGTTTTCAACTTAGCCAAGACATTTTTGCCCATGACATTGCTTCTGCGTTCATTGTAGTTTCAGTGAGGTAGATGTACGAATTATATATTCCTTAGATATGAATGATTCTTTAATATATGAGTGTGAAAAAGTTGTGATAATCCGTTGGTGTTGAATTACTAATCATTTCCTAATCTCAATAAAAAGTAACTTTTGTTGACTTTCGTCAAGAGCGAATTAGTTTATCAAGATGCTTAATTTTTTTTTGTCATGGCGTACATTTTCTATTAATTCCTTTACAAAGACATTGCATTATCTCTTTAATTTTATGGGTATTACAGTATTTGAAAGACAAGAGCCTTTAACTAAACAAAGGTATATTACCAGTTGTTAAACAAAGCTATAAAAAACATTACGTAGTTTCTTTAATAAACTTCACATATATGTCTTGCTTGTGATTAGTAGTAAAAATGGCTCTTGCAAATATATCACTAATTCAGATGACATTATTAAAGTAATTGTCGATACCTTGAATTTATTACTGTATATTATAAATATGGATTTAACAATATGAAATTAAAAGTAAAGCTCGATCGCTTTACGACAGCTTTGAATAAAGATAAATGGATGCAAAAATCAAATTTCCTTTAGATGATCTCAAATGTTCGTCCATTAAAGACCCTCGATAAATCACACACCAATTTTCTCCAAAAATGATTTCATTAATAGGACAAGAAAATAAATCGATGAACGTCCTTTATTTTTCCCCGGATCCGAAAATAAATTGTTATGGGGTATTTAATGGTTTAACAAACAGAATACAGTTACGAGGGTATTTATTCTTATTGGGGGAGACCTTTCTGTAAGGTCCTATATTTTATAACTTCCATTTCATAAATGTCCTCTTTCAAGGAAATATTTATTCGATATTTCTTTTCATTACACTGAGCTTAGAGTCACTTGGAAAAGAAGAGGAGATATAAATAACTTAAGGAGGAGCTAACAATTTACACAAAGTGTTTATTTAATAATTATGAACTATATCGTATTTCTAAGAAAATGGAAAATAATCTTATAGGGAAGTTATATATAAAATCGACTGATTTTCAAAAATTATAAACAACAAACAAGACAAGTGACCATTTCTGACAATATGAAAGGTGCGGCCATTAATTTCTAGGACTGATCTAATACCTCCAGAAAATATTACATGAAATACATACCCATTTAATATGTTTCGAAGTAACTCCCACCTGCCGTAATGCACTTCTGTGCTCGGCTGTATAAGTGTCGGAAACAACTTTTAAAGTCCTCTTTCGGAATGGTCTTTAATGTGGACGTCACCGTGTTCTTGAGGGCTTCGAGATCCTCAAATCTTGTTCCTTTCAGCAAATTGGTCCAGCATGAGGTCGGGGAGATGCAACATCCTCCATTCTCTCCTAACTTAGCACCAGCAGACTTTTAGTTGTTTCCAAAACTGAAAGATTTGAATTATTTAAATTGTTAAGGCCAAGAAAGGTGTCAGTCTTCATCATAATGGTTCTTCAAAACCTTATTTAGCAGTTCCAGCTCTGTGAATATGGCGACTATCATCTTGAAATACGTCTATTTATCACACAAGTCCCTGATTACTGACACGCGAGAAAATATGTCAGATGGTGCCATGAACATAAGAACTGGAGTTCAAACGATTAGAAACGCGTTGTTTAGTCGAAATAATGGGGCCTCACATTTTTTTCTACCACTGGTAGATTGTACGATTGACAAAGACATTCCTAAGCACACCATTTGGAAACGTGTTATTTAGTAGAATTTATCGAGCCTCACATTGTTTTCTACCACTGGTAGATTGTGCTATCGACAAACACATTCCAAAGCACATCATTTGGAAACATGTTATTTAGTCGAATTAATCGAGCCTCACATTGTTTTCTACCACTGGTAGATTGTGAGATTGACAAACATATTCCTAAGCACACCATTTGGAAATGTGTTATTTAGTCGAATTAATCGAGCTTCACATTTTTTTCTACCACTGGTAGATTGTGCGATTGACAAACACATTCCAAAGCACACCATTTGGAAACTTGTTATCTAGTCAAATTAATCGAGCTTCATATGGTTTTCTACCACTGGTAGATTGTACGATTGACAAACACATTCCAAAGCACACTGTTCCGACAACTTGGTGCCCACTGTCAAATATGGCATTGTATCTCTGATGCTGTGAGATACCATTTCTTGGCCTTCCAAATACACTCATGTCCATAAATTAAGGATAATTCAAAATCACGCGGAAATTGAACTCTAAAGTAAAAATTTCCCCCTGTAGAATTATCACACACATCTTCAAGAATAATATGCAAATTACAGGAAGCCACCAGATGACGCCGATAGTACGTCACAATGTCAAGAATGTAAGAGAGGGTTATATAAGGAATGGTGGCAAAGAAGTAAAATTGTTCACCAGCGTTCTGAAAGCTGCTCAGTGCCATAACCGAATAGTTATGACACAGAGGACGCATGTGGATGATTTTTTACGTGGTAGAATTATTGGCCCCCTGGAATGGGGGCGTACTCAGATGAAAGTATCCGAGGAACTTGGAATTGCCCAAAGTGTTATCTCTAGGCTTTGGAAACGATTCCAAGATGATGGAAATGTCAGTAGACGTTTTAGTACAAGTCGCCTCCGAGTTACAACGCCGAATGAACACCGGCATTTGGCAGTAACTGCCAAAAGAAGCAGACGGAGCCCAGCATCCGACCTGTCTCGTCACCTACCTGCAGCCACGGCACCACAGTTTCAAGGCAAACCGTGTACAGACGTTTGGGAAATATTGGTCTATATGCTCGCAGGCCTGTCAGATGTGTTCCGCTCACGTCAACTCACTGTCGGCAGCGATTAGCCTGGAGTAGAGAACATGCAATGTGGACATCGTAACAGTGGGCTTGTGTGATGTTTTCCGACGAGTTCAGGTTTAGCTTGCAGTCTGATTCACGTCGGACTTTCATGTGGAGAACGCCATGTACCCGTTACCACCAAGACAACATCATTGAACGACACCGTTACGGTGGTGCAGGATTGCTCGTTTGGGGTGGAATTTTACTGGGCTCCATAACAGATCTGCATGTTCAAATCGGAACTATGAACGGCCACATTTATCGGGACATCATTCTGGAACAACATGTACGTTTGTTTTGGGGTGCAGAATTTGTGTTTATGGATGACAACGCGTCCGTCCTCACCGAGCAAACATCGTAAACGAATGCCTTCAATCTGAGGATATCCCCCGTATGGAGTGGCCAGCTTCTCACCTGATTTGAATACGATAGAGCATGTGTGGGACATGCTTGGCTGACGAGTTGTAGCCCGTCAACCACCTCCTACATATGTACCGGAATTTGGGAGAGCATTCTTGCAGAGTGGAGTAATCTTCCTCAAGATAAGTTTGATAATTTGATACTCAGCATGCCTAGGCGTTGTACAGACTGTATTTAATCGCACGGGAGACATATAATGTCTTAACCATCATACCAACCATGTAATATTAAGTTTTTGTAAAGGAGATATCTTTTACAATTTCCCCAGGGAGCAAAAATCGTAGTTTTTATGAATGGTATCATACATACACCATCTTTTTTTGTTCTTTATCTTTTGTTTAATAAATGGGCTTTATGAATAAGTCACGTTTGTTTTGTTTCTGAACCTTTATTTGCCGGAGCTGGCATTATCCTTAATTTATGGACATGAGTGTAATTTATCCTCGTCTTGTGGCAACGAAAGTCTTCGAAACCCTTCCGGCAGATCACATGCATCCAATGGGGCATGCGTTTTCCTCAATGACTGTCCATTTTCTAAGACAATAACGCACCCGTTATTTCGTGCATCATACGAAAATCGTACACCTTGCATCACAACAAAGAAATTCAAAACCACATGTTGACATGTACGGATACATGTCAACATGTGGGTTTGAAAGACATGAGGATGAGGTTCAGCATCTATCCTGGCAGCTTCAATTACCTAACTTTTACGCTGTTGATCACCATTTGGAACGTTTGGAGAGAAAGGTTTGATCACGTTCTTCTCTTCCAACATCCCATGGTGTAGTTAGGACATATGCTGCAGGATAAAAAGTACCAAATTATAATATCTTATGAACGAGTCTTGTATCCCCCTATCCCAAGTTGAATTCAACAGTGAAGCCAAAGGTGGGCCTATAGTTTATAAATGAAAAGTTCTGCAGAAACGATCATCAGCGTTTCCCCTCTTTTGTAAACCCCTTGTACCAATTACTCTTAGAAAGCATTAGCTAATATAACTGGAAAACAAATACGTGAAAATCAGTTTTATTTGTGATTATTCTTTTTGTTTACATTTGATATGTCGGGCAGTATGAAATATATATATATAGATGTACTTCCCAGGAGTTTAAATAGAGTGGCATACTTTCCCAGATTGTCATAAATAATGAAATAGAAGAGAAATATTCCTTTCGAACCAGATTTTTGTAATTTATCTTCTCCACAAAAAGGAAATATCGCGGAACTTTTCCGTTCCAAAACTTTTCAAAAGAAGTCAAACGTCTCGATTAAAACCAGCGAAGAGATTTTCCCAACTCCTTTTGTTTTTAACGATGACTCCGGCGACATTTTTACGCTTCAGTCGCTTGGCAACAAAGAAATTCGGAACACAGAATGCGGGGAAAAGAGAGAAAACCGAACAAAAAAGGGAAAAAAAAGAGAAAGAGGAAAGGGCAGGAGAGAAAGAGATGCGCCTAATTCACACAAATTGCAGAGGGTACATGCATGTGATTGCGTAGAAGAGAGAGGAAAAAGTTTTTCTAAACGCTGCGTTCGAAATGGAATTTTTGCAAACTCATTAAGGTATTTAACAGAATATTTAAGTTTCAAAAGCCATCTCCTTCCTATTTATTCTTAAAGTTTACATTTTCAATTTTTGCGTATTAAGTACAATGGACAAGTTTAGAACATTTTTATCCCGTCATAAAGGGTGAGTTTTTATTCCGCTGCACTCATTAAAAGTCTTTAAAGAGGTTCTTTTGAACCTTCAAAATCTCATTTCGGGATCTGTGCCTTAGTGTACTTTCACCATTCGAGGGTTCAGCATACAGATGGCTGGCAAAATGGGGTTTTTATAAATTCGTGTTAGACTCTGCACTCAGATAGCACGAGGCGTTTAATTTTCAACAATCAATCTGAAAATCAACTAAAACTTTTTTCTATGAGTTTTTTTCAATGCATGAAACTTTACTTCAACTCAATGAAATAATACATATTTAGTTCTAGAGCTTCATAGGAAGAGAACTTAAATGTGCCATCTACAGATTGCGGATTTTTGACCTACGTAAAAGTAAAATTAAGAGGTTTTATTTAGACAGCACTTTCTCCATAAAACATTCATAAATTTAGGATAGTTAAGGCTTTATATACCAATTATGAGTGAACAAATATTGAAATATCTAAAAAAAAATTTTGTTGTTGTTGCTAATGCCCCCTGGTTGGAGGCTCCATTCACCAGGCCCTAATAGGCTATTGGGCTCCTGTTTTGAATTAGCACCACAAGGGTCGGAGTCCGACTTTTCTAAATGACCGGTCCCGTAATTTTGAACAGAGTCGAGTGACGAGACAGGAACACTTGACCCCGCACCTCCAGAGGTAAATTTGAGAGCTTGGAGGACATTACAGCCACGACCTATTTTACGTGCCCCGGCCACCATTAGTGAATACGGCGGTGGATTTTCAGCGACGAGTATCGAACCAAGGACGTTCAGATCACTGGCCCGCTGCTCTTGCCAACTGGGCCAACGCACAACCCCCCCTCCCCAAAAAAAAAACAAAAAAAAATTTCCGTTTTTCACGTTTTACAAAATGACACATATCTGTGATATATTATCAGACCAAAACTGATCCCTATTTATTAAACTAAACTCTGTTTAAAATTTTCACATGTGAAAGTAAACTCAGCTAAGACGCAATTTTACATGTTGGGGGTATTGGGAGGAATAATTTTATACCCCATTTACAATGAGCACGCGTAATATGTTTTGAACAGCGGTGTGATTCTCACCTAGCAAATACTTCAGCTATGTTTCTCTTATTTTTGTTTGTCAATGCACTAAAATTTGTATGTATTCGGTGGGAAGTACAATAAATAAATCATCGACCTGGCACTAAAGTGTAGTACACGAAGAAAATAAAAGAAAGTTAAGAAGAGTCGAAAGGGGATTTCTACAGAGATAAGACACATTATATCATGTGTTTGTTTATACAGTTTGAAAATCAACGTTATTCCAGACATAAAAATAACACTGTCATCTGTAACCAAGAGCGATTTGTACTTCTTTCATGAAAATCACGGGAGACAATTACATATCTAAGACTTTCTATGTATTTTTCGGCCTAATTTATCCAGTTGTATTAGGAATATGTCAGAAAAAAGATATCCAACGGGATAGTCCTCACGAATGCAGTTTAAGCCAGTTAAAGGACTATTTGCTAAACTCTTAGTCACTAGATTTTTAGATATTCTTGAATCTACGCCGATGCGTATGTAATGTAATTCGGTAAAAAGAAGACCAATATATTGCTTAAATATCTCAAATTTTATGGAGGAGAAATGGACTTTCGTTGTACAGTAAAAAAATAGGATAGATAAATAAAAAAAGTTATGTTTTTTAAACGAAACATAAAAGTTTTAATAAAAATTTAAAATCTTTTTTTTATAGTTTCCCCATCTCCCCACTTACTGAAAAATAAATAAATATGTAAATAAAAGGGTGACCCAAATTAAGCTTTGGAACCTTTGCAACACTTTGTGTAAAATTCTGAGATTTCGAAAATCTTAGCACTCGAATCAGTGTGAACCGTAAATAAGCATAATCATATTAAAATTTATTAAATGTAACTTGGATTTTTTAGAGTCAGGAAAAAATGCACAACTAGACAAAGCATGGTTATCTAGATACTTTGGAATATTCTTCCTTGCGACAGCAAGCCATGAAATCAAGCAAACACTCAGCTATTTTCACTGGAATATTCTTTCTTGCGACACCAAGCCATGTAAAATCAAGCACATATTTAGATATTTCCAGAAGCCAAAAATTCTTCATTGCACAGAGACCTAAAATGCTTATGTTACTTACTCTTACATTCTACAAATTCTTTAAAATATTAAACCGAAAATATGTGGGATAGTCTAAAAAAAACAACACACACAGTCATGTCTATTTCTTCTACCTCCATCCCTTTCTGTCTTCATATATGCACTTTTAAAGTTCCATGTTGCGAAATGAAAGAACTCAAAAATTTAATTTAAAATAAATGGAGGTTAGACCTCCCTAAAGAAAAATATCTCATTAATATTAATTATATAAAAGAAATGAACTCATATTAATTTGAAAACTTTTAAGCACTTTCTTCTTTTACTCCCTTACAAGCAACCATGCCACTCTAACATTAAAATGTCCCTAAACTGGTATTTTAGAAGGGGCAATTTTTCAAAAGTTGGTGGAAAATACAGAAGAAATGTTGTTGTACTAAGTATAAGTAACTGCCGTAAAAATTAGTTAAATTGTTCCTAACTTGTTAGATAATCGCTAAAAAAATGCTCGAGGTCAACAGATATGAGATAAAATAAGGTAAATATAGCTGAAGATAACATAAAAGCTTCATCGTACTTTTCAGACCTTGGACAAATTCGACGTGTAATATTGTTCCAGTATGTGTTTATCTACTGGAATAATAAAGCTCAATATTACCTTTTTTCCGCAGTATTTTCAACATTTCTCAAACTTTAAGCATCACAACGACATAAAGCCGGCTAATCAACTGTCCCTAGACTGAAAAATATTTATTTTTTAATTGAAAACGTTACTAATCAATTGGATATGTCAATTAATATTACGAGAATAATTTTTGTGCTAATTGACAAAATTTTAGATCTAAAAAATCTTGTCATTTCGTTAGAAACATTAGCAGGCAACATACAGTTAACGAATTGATTTCTAATTTACTAATTTTTCTAAATTAGTTTTGGTGAATATAGAAGATTTTATAATAATATAGTCACCAATATGCAACCAATATTATCTTTTTATTGATAGTAATAAAACTGTACAACAATGTTCCAAACACTATCTTACCTTCAATATGCTGATCAAAGTCAACATAGTTTTTTCCCTTCGACAAGCACTTATTCTGAAAATTTCCGCCCATACACTCTCATATGACAATATTATTATAAGGGCACCTTACAGGTGAATCAACTTACATCCCATGAGGGCAAAACACTGGAATATCCACGCTTTTTAAGGTATCCGACTATGTTTAAAACATCGATTTTGACGAAAATTCCGAAATTGTTTTAATTTCTTTTTTTTTTAAAGATTGTAAATTTATGTTTCTAAATATGCTTTTATTTTTTCGATATGATCATTAGAAATTAGAGCGATTTAAAGATCATCAGCAGCTATGAATTTCAATACAAGTTGAAAACTTTAATCGTGTTTTCTGAAGAACTTATTTTTCATCAAAAATGTAAATGACTCTTGTGATAACTCAAAATCTAATCATTATATGTGTATGAAATTTTTCATGTATGTTTTTTATAATACTAAAAATGTAATGGACTACAGATTTGGTTCTAGGTATATTATTTGTTGATTTATAGCTGTATTTATAAAAAATCTCATGGAAAATTACTAAAATTTTACATGTAACTGCATATAATGACCTGTATTTTTTTATATTTTGAGATATCGATTAGCTTCAAGGTCATTCATTACACGTAGAGGATACTTACATACATATGACAAAAAAAGTTAATGTTGTATGCATAATTTATTTTAGCGCTAGAAGCGTTTTTGTAAAAATTTGCTAAATCCCGACCCAATTTCCTCAATTTTGTAAAAATTTGCATAGTTAATGCCTATTTTTTTATCATTTTCGACTTATATTTATAGTCTTAAATTTAGAGACAAGCCAAATTTTGATAAGCATTTGTTCCTTGGAAATTACTGACTAAATGACATATGTTATTTGTCAGGATTACATTTAAAAATATTTTCTTACAAGGACCAGTAAGGTCTTCATTTATAGTCTTAAATTTAGAGACAAGCCAAATTTTGATAAGCATTTGTTCCTTGGAAATTACTGACTAAATGTCATATGTCATTTGTCAGGATTACATTTAAAAATATTTTCTTACAAGGACCAGTAAGGTCTTCATTTATAGCCTTAGATTTAGAGACTACTTCAAGGCAAATTTCGATAAGCATTTGTTCCTTGGAAATTACTGACTAAATGACATATGTTATTTGTCAGGATTACATTTAAAAATATTTTCTTACAAGGACCAGTAAGGTCTTCATTTATAGTCTTAAATTTAGAGACAAGCCAAATTTTGATAAGCATTTGTTCCTTGGAAATTACTGACTAAATGCCATATGTCATTTGTCAGGATTACATTTAAAAATATTTTCTTACAAATACCACTAAGGTCTTAATTTATAGCCTATCACAGTTTAAAAATTAATATGATTATAGAGTAGCCGATTTGTGCTATTTAAACCCACCAACGATGGTATTCAAATCTAGTGGTCGATCCTTTCAAAAGCATTTCCTTAATAGAATCTTCTCCTTCTGAGTCCGGAATTTATACCATTCGGTTGGTCAATTTTACATTCAAAAACTTTCATTTGCTTTTTGAAAATTTTTTTCCCAATATTTTTTCTGAACGCCAAAATTTATTTGGAGGCCGAATCTTTTTTTTTCTTCTTTCATTTCAGCTTTTCTATTTCGGTCATTATTCATGGTCTCTCGGCCGCTGTTGTACAGCAGAAGTCATCCCAAATGGCAAGTAAAAGAATCTCCCTTTATTAATGGTATCGCCTCCTTACCCTAATTAATTTAGGAATAATGCTTTTGTTGCTATAACGGCGTATAGGAGGGGAAAAGGGAGGAGAGGGACGCAAAAACGCAAGAAACAAAAAAGTCGGAGATTTATAGAAGACGAACACTCTTCGGGACAGTCAGCTAATAATAGCAAAACCGCATCAAGCTGAAAGAAAGGAAGCAGGAAAATTTCCTGGAAGAAAAAAAAAAAGAAGAAAAATTTTATGAAGACAAAAACTTTAACCCAAAATGAGGCTCTAATGAGTTGTCCGGTTTAACGTTTCAAAGTTCTTCTTCAGACTCGAATTTACGACTTTAAATCGTTCCAAACGACTGCCAGAAATTAATGAAGTCCCTCGTAAATGACTCGCTGCGTGCAATTAAATGTTATCAAAACAGTTGTCCCTCCCCCCTCGAACAAAAGCGGGATTTAATGCATCCAAAATTACACTCGGTTGAGTTTTGTTCTTTCTGTCGCTCGCAGTCACCCCTTTCTTTCTCTCTCCGGGCTCGAAATGGTCCCGTTCATTTGTTTTAGGTGGCTTTCAGTGGAGTGCCACTCTGTCGTAAAAGACTGCGGAAGTAGCCGGGGAAAAAAAAAAGGAGCTAAAAATTTTAAAAAAGGAGCCATGAGATTAAGAAGGGAAAGGGCACTTCCTTACTTTGTTATGAAGGTTTGAATTCCAGAACTCGAGGGATTTTTGAATGACTATCGTAAAATAACAGTTCAGCAGTGAGGTTCAGTCATCTTCAGGAAGGGGCCTTCACTATTTACTTATATTTTCTTACAAGTAAACGAGAATTTATTTTTTTTGTACTGGGTCCTATTGTTCAGTGATGCAGATAGTTTTAAAAATTGATAGTGCTGTGCTGTGTATTTCGGTGAATTTTCTTCAGATTTAATGTTTTGACGCAGGAGAAAAAAATTGCCTATGTTGCCAAAGAGTGTTTCTTTCCCTTAAGCTAAAAAGTGCGATAACATGAAATGATGTCTGAAACATTTTAGTTATATTTTAGATGAGGGCGCGGTAGCCCAGTTGGCAAGGGCAGCGAGCCAGTGATCTGAACGTCCCTGGTTCGATGCTCGTCGTTGAAAATCTACCGCCGTGTTCACTAATGGTGGCCGGGACACGTAAAATAGGCTGTGGCTACAATGTCCTCCAAGTTCTCGAATTTACCTCTGGAGGTGCGGGGTCAAGTGTTCCGGTCTCGTCACTTGACTCGGTTCAAAATTACGGGACCGGTCATTTGGCCAAGTCGGACTCCGACCCTTGTGGTGCTAATGCTAAACAGGAGCCTCACCTTCATCGCACATAGCCTTCGGGACTTGACCTGATGTTACATGTCGGTCAAGGGGCATAAGCAACAAAAACAACAACATATTTCAGATGATGGTGACATCTAAAGTTTGCATTTTAATTCTTATTTTAATTTTGAGAAACTTCAATATAAAAAAACTATTAATATAAAAAATTGCTATGAAAATCTCAATAATTATAATTGTCATTGCTATAAAAAGGGCTATAAAATTATTTCGAATTAGATCGATTTTATCAATTTTTATTTAAATGTATTGAATAGAATACAGTGGAATCTCGATCTATCGTTTTTCAAGGGACCGATTGAAATGAACGATAAATGCGGGAAAAAGATAGATGCGGACACATAACAAAGAAATATGATCATTGGAACTGGATAAAATGAACGACACATACGGAAAAACGATGGATCCGAAAACAATCGATCGAGATTCCCCTGTACTAAAATGTAGTTTATCAAAAAATGTTTCTCGCTGTCTCATACAAATCGAAATTCTCATTTCATGTTTGAAAAGCTTTAACAATCATTTTTTACTTTTCTTTCCATAACTAAGGACCTAAAATTCTTTTTTCATATTCCAGTTTTTCCCACACATCCTACTCAGCAAAGGTAGTAAAAAGTATGACATTCATCATCGAATGAACTGGAATTGGGAAATTCCTCTCTGCCTAATTTACATTAAAAAATATGGAAACACGATGAAAATAAGTACAGAGTTTGAGGAAACAATAAAGTTTACTATTTTAAACTGGAAAATATTTCTGGAAAATACAAATATTTTAAATTCAACATTCCGATTAAAAATACAAAGAAATAATGGGCAGACACAGTCTATATTAAGAGATGTAGGGTCCATAAAGTTATCACCGGGGACTGTGATGACACTAATAGTTTTCATTTTTAAGCTATGACATTATTTTTTACTCTACCTGGTGTATACCTTCTAAGACTTTGAGGTTTATCAACATTAAAGAAACGGAATGTAATACGCATCCTAGCAAGTTTCAAGGAACAGGTTTCAAAAGGAAGTAAATATGAAGACATGTCCATAAGCCCAAAACGTTTTTATAGCAAAAATATGATGATAACACATCTGATGAAGAGTGAGACTGCTTTATCAAAACTCGAACTGTGTTCACTTTGCTTTTACTTTGATTTTTAAAAGGAATTTTTAAGGTTATACCTCTCTTCTGTACAAATTTTAGTAGCCTTAATGCTTTAATGTTCTTTTGAAAGATCTTTGTATCCTATACTGACCAGTATTATCTACTAAAAGAATGATGAAATTCTTAACTGTTGCGGTATTAAATATTCTTACAGAAAAGGAATAATTAAAGGGCTAAATTTTACTGTAATACTTGAACACTATTTGAACTGGACACACTACTTGGGGTGTCTATCCAGTCTAGTGTCTACTACTGGATACACTATTTGAACTGGACAACCGACCATTTCTGGTGGATGTAAAGTTACGTATGACGATCATACCCAGGACCGCCGTCAATTGAGCCAGGGCCCGGGGCAAAACAATACAGCGGGCCCCCCTCTCCACTCAATATTTGAACATTGTATAGATTTATTTAGTCAACTTGTAAGGTATACACAAGATTCGATTCACAAGAATCGGACTTTTGAGTGAATGAATTAAAGGAGCTGCTTGAGATATGCTAATTTCGGCATACGCGCTTAGTATAAATACCATGCAGCGTCATTAATAAAAAAGGTTGTTAAGGTTGAAGAAAGGTTGTTAAAGTTGATAGATAAACGAGAGGGAGCTACGGGGTAAGTAGCTCCAGGTGTTATCCTGCGCTAGTGCTTAGGGGGCCCAAAGTTTACGTGGCAGTACTGCTGGTTTGACTCTCTGCTGGTTTGTGAGTAAGTCAAAGTGTATTTTTATTGAATGCTAATATATATATTCCGTACAAGTAGTACGTATGCTTATTGCTGTAAAAGCAAATTCTATATGTGCAACGAATTCAATAAACATTGTTTCATGTATAAACTGTGTTTGTATCAAATTCATTTAGAGTGCCACTTCAAATTATATACACCCAAGTCTGGGTAGAAGTGAGCTATTTTCCCTATAAACTCTTATTTAACCGGGCCCCCTGCTAGCTCGGGCCCCTGGGCATTTGCACCCTTTCTCCCCCCCCCCCTGTCGCCGGCCCTGATAATACCTATTCCAATCCCAAATCAAAACTTCTTCAACAATGATAGGAGACAGTAGCTATATCAAATTGACAAACTGTTGGTCTCCTTGTTCATTCCCGATAAGAATTCGACGAGTGTTTGGGTGAAGACTAAACTCGACGTATAGGAAAATCTTTTCTCAGAAGTGTCCCATACCATATGTTCAACAGGCTACAGTTTGAGATTGCGTACAGCCAGTGAATAGCGAAATAAATGCCTGCCTTTCTCAACAAACGTAATGATGTATTGTTTATGTAAATACATATTATAACCGTAGATAGCTCTACTTTAGATCCGTTTGGATCTGCTGAGGGTTCTTATAATACACGTTTGAATAAAGCTTTATTATTGCTATATGACGACGTTGCTCCATTAAGGAGTCAGCTACCTTTTAAAAGCTAAGAGACTCGACAAACATATCCCTATTTTCAGTCATCCGTAGTTATGAAGATAATTTATTCAGGAATATGTACATTTTACTGGTAGTTAAACACACTTTTTCTTTACAAATGTGGCTCTAAACTTTTTCTAGATTGAAGATAAATTTTTTAATTTTAAAATATTTAAACCATTGTTTTTTCAATGTTATATCACTTCGCACAGAATTAAATCTGTACATTAATAAATATACACCTTTATTTTAGTTTGAAAATTAAGTTATATAATATATATTTTAAATGACCAACTTTGTAATAAAAATTCTTAATTCTCCATAGAAAAAAAATGTTTTTTAAAATTTTTTTAAAATTTCAAAAAAGTTTTGATAAATTTTACTGTAATTGTAATTTTTATAACAGGAATGACCTAATAATCGGTCATTTTAATTACACATGTTTATATTGCATATGTATAAAATTCCATGGTATTCTAGCCAACTGTTCAGGTGATATCATGTGCGTAATGACATAACAATGAAAAAACAATGGTTGAAGTATTAAACAATTAAAAACTTTCTCTTCAAGCTAGAAAAAAAATTGAGAACTGTATTTATAAAGAGAGACATTATATTTAATGTAATATTGATTCAACCACACGGGACACATTTTCCATTTTAATTCCACTTCATAAACACTAAAACTAAGGGACTGGGTAATGTCAAAATTTATTAATTCCAAGATAATTGATATATTACTCTGATAGATGGAGCAAAAGGGGTAATGGACACAAAATTTAGTTGTACTTTTTTTAGAAGAATTCAAATATTAATTTTATGAATGTCATAGGTCACAAAAATTTATGAAAGCTTTTAAAAATCTTTGTAGCGATGAGTGATGTTAAAATTTAGTATTTCCAAGATAATTGATATAGTACAAATACTCTGATAGATGGAGCAAAAGGGGTAATGGACACAAAATTTAGTTGTACTTTTTAGAAGAATTCAAATGTTAACTTTATGAATTTTATAGGTCACAAAAATTTATGAAAGCTTTTAAAAATCTTCGTAGCTATGAATGATGTTAAAATTTATTATTTCCAAGATAATTGATATAGTACAAATACTATGATAAATGGAGTAAAAGGGGTAATGGACACAAAATTTAGTTGTACTTTTTTTAGAAGAATTCAAATATTAATTTTATGAATGTCATAGGTCACAAAAATTTATGAAAGCTTTTAAAAATCTTTGTAGCGATGAGTGATGTTAAAATTTAGTATTTCCAAGATAATTGATATAGAACAAATACTCTGATAGATGGAGCAAAAGGGGTAATGGACACAAAATTTAGTTGTACTTTTTAGAAAAATTCAAATGTTAACTTTATGAATTTTATAGGTCACAAAAATTTATGAAAGCTTTTAAAAATCTTAGTAGCGATGAGTGATGTTAAAATTTAGTATTTCTAAGATAATTGATATAGTACAAATACTCTGATAGATGAAGCAAAAGTGGTAATGGACACAAAATTAAGTTGTACTCTTTAGAAGAATTCAAATGTTAACTTTATGAATTTCATAGGCCACAAAAATTTATGAAGGCTTTTAAAAATCTTCGTAGCGTACAGGTTTTCCCACCCTTTTGTTAGAAACAGAATAACCCGACGAAGTTCACATCAAATTTAATTTTTTTTTTATGATTTGAAGTTCAACTCGGAGACAAACTACCTCCTTGAAACTTTCCAAAACTTCAAGTTATCATAGTTTATAAAATTAGGATTCACGTCGAGTGGAACTACTACTAGAAAAAATAATAATAATAATGAAGAAGAAAGGAAAATTTCAAACGCTTTTTTTTTCTCTTTCTTCTTGAAAGAGATAAAATCAAAAGCATATGAGGTTGAAAAACACAACGAAAGTAGGAGGGGGGAGGGGTCTTGGAGAGAACCTCGCATTGTCTCAGCGCTTCGCATTCCTTGTGCGCTTTTGTTTGTGTTCGGGACAGTGTCGCGGCGGCCCCCAAATGAGTCGCAGCCGTGAAAGAGCGGCAGTCATGCACGTGCAGTAGACCGGAATGATTCGAAAATTCCTTACCCGGCTCCGGTTATGAATCTTTTATTAAACGGGAACATTAATTAACGCAGCCCCCCCCCCTCCCCCATCGGAATAACGCGGCGATTAATCCCTTTTGTATCGCGGGGAAATGGTTCTTCTCCCACCCCCTACTTCTAGCCGTTGTTGTAAACGAAGAATGTTCCTTCTTGCGAATGGGCTCTCTACCATTTTCTCTCTCAGCCTGTACTGTTTTCATTAGCGTCCCTAATGTGTTCGGCATTAAGCGAACGAAAGTGGTCGGGTATACTGTAGGTCAGGCTCGGAGTCATCCAAGTTCAAAATTGATGCCAAATGATGGACGGAATTGTCAGTAGTATCTTGAATACAATTTTTCATAGAAGCTTCCGTCTGATGGAGAAGGAACTCAGCAAGAAATCCTAAATGATGTATCGTTTGAAAAATCTCCATTTATAAAACTGCCAAGTTTAGTATCATTAACTAAAAGTTTACGTAAAGCAGTTAAACAATTCCGGGTCGGGAAAATTGAAATATGTCGATCGAATTCATTTGGATGTTTATAAACCAGTTTATGCGTTTTGCTAGAGCAGTGGTTCCCAACAGGTGGTCCGCGGACCACATGTGGTCCACGAGGGCCTCGTGAGTGGTCCGGTACCACATATAAAAAAGTTGCCAAATGAATGGGGATTTTGAAAGCAATGTTCATTGAACCAGATTGGCCGAATATATCCGATGACAAACAGGCGTTGAATAAAAATTTCTTAAAAGTTTAACATAATTATTTTATTATTAGAATATGATACGTTAGAATGTGAGTACGTTAATCCTGCATCCCTTTTGCTTGAGAGATATTCTATACCCCCACACCCCCCGGAAGGTTCCCCCACCTCAAGTTGGGGGGAGGGTCCGCACATGGTTCAATTTCTGGCTTAGAGGTCCGCAGACTTCTACTGTTTGGGAACTACTGTGCTAGAGACTTGAAAATTTCTAAGAGAAGAAAAATTATTAAAACAGTTAAAGGGGATTTATAAGGCATCACAAACCTCTATATCTCCACAATAATATTTTTAATTCAGGTGTTGCCGAGAAAAAAAAACCTTAGAGTCAAAATATATCCTAAACCAAAGTGAACGTACAGTGAAAAAATAATTATCCTTAATTTACAGGGAAAAACTTTTGTACATCTCCAGAACCTAGAAATTACTGACCGAATCATACCAGATAACATAAACCTACAGTAAAAGAAAGAATGATAAAATAAATGCGTGTCTTGCATTCAGTAGAAATAACATGCATTTATTGTAGATTTATTGTAGTATTGGTTAAACAGCGGACACACTGGGAGGTTAAAGGGGAGTTCATAATGTCAGGGGTGAGTGGTAGGATAGGAATGATGATATATTAGGGCGAACATCGGAGTTTAGGGCTGACCGTAGATCCAGATGACTGGGGAATACCAAGAGGGAGAGAGAGGTGTCGACTGAATTCATTGCAGCATATATAGATCACAAATCCTTACGTCCTCTCTGAAAATAAAAAGAAAGCCGTTTTTTTCATAAAAGTAAAAATCTTCTCTTAGATTTTACGGTTAGCAAATATAGGCCCCAATGTAAGCCTTTGTAATGGGAAATAATGCAAACTGAGCTTTCACATAGCAGATGTTACATGATAACTTTTTAATTCGATTTAATAATATTATACAGTAAATACTTTTATGCATTATTTGTTAATAATATATGCTAGAAACTCACAGCTGAGGACGTAACATGTTTGAATGGTGAAAATAATTAATTTTTAGATTACTTGTTCAATCTCAGATATGCTTCAATTAGAGTGGCAAAGCATTTTCAATTTTTCCACAAAAGGAACTTTTAAGCTAATTATTTTCCCTCCTGGCCATATTTCGATGCACTTTGATCCATAAAATCTTTAAACTTGTTGACAGTGTAGCAAGTTCCACATTTTTAGCACATCGAGGTTCGTTCCTCGAGACATTTTAACTTCAACAGTATTTTTTCTTCTTCCCGGATAAAGGTATGCTCTTTCGAGCTCGTATCTAAGTATTCCACAATTACTTACGTCAAAAAATAGGAAGTGCCATGTATGTCTTGAATGGTAAGCGAGAGAAATAAAACAGGCATTGCCTGTAAATTTTAATCATATGATGCATGTTGCCACAATGTGGGAAACATTAACATTAGTTTCTATAACTTACAACTATGAATGAGAAAAAATATCTTTCGGGAATATATGATTTTTTAGTGCTGTGATGCTTTGCATAGGGATTTGCTAAGATTGTCTTAATACGCATGTAAAATCAATATTTGCTTTCAAAAATGCATTCCTAGTCCTTTTCAACTTAAGCTTCCCCACGGAGCTTAACAGTTTGAAGTATGCACTCGAGTGCGAGAGCTCAAATTTTATTATTATTATTATTAAAGCAATAGCACTTAGACATACATCTATAGACTATTATATGCCACTAAAATACAACAAGCAAACAGAAGAAAAAAACACAAAAACACTAACAAAACACGTCAATATTCACACACGACATATAGAAATCTTGGAGCAGAAGCAACAGTCTAATTTGAGCTGCAATCCATTCGTACTCTCAGTTCCCTGCCCCCCAATATCTGCAATAAACAGTGTCTGCATTTGCCATTGTGCTCTGCAGTTACTTAACAATGCGGAGCACAGTGGCAAATGCTGTGCATCCATAAGAACCTCCATACCACAAAGTGTACAGTTTGGTCTTTCGAGAATACCTAACCTGAAAAGGCATTTGGGCAAAAAATCGTGCCCCGAGCTCAAATACTAATATCAGACATAAACTATGATCAACGGGATTCCCCTCCTTTGTATTCATGTATAATCAATTAATGGACCCGAGGTCCGGTATAATCCAAATAGGCTTTACAATTTTCTGTTCATTATGTCAAAAGACGTGTCACCGTCTGCATTCTGAAATGGATACGAAAACAATTCTCGTCTTGAATACTTATTTGTAGGTACTCCCATATTATCATTTAGTTTGGTAATCCTTTTGTCTTTGTAACATGTATGCTGAATACTTTATTTCAATTTTAATAAGAATTATATAAAAAAAATTTCTTTTAAAAATAGAATTTTTGATGATTTCCATTCTTTCCCAGAGTTAATAAATTTTCCTTTACTTCTATAGAATATTTTACGTTGAAAGTTAGAAATTCTATTAAAAGTCGTATTTTTTTTTATTTGAAAAGGAAATTTTTTCATACTTTTTACTAAAGAAATGTTTTTTTTAAGTGTGCAGAGGACAAGAGGCCATTCTTGTTTTAATACTTTAAACTTCTGGGAAGGAATTTTTAAGAATGATTTTTTGAAAGACCAATTTTTCATAATAACTAGTTTAAAAGCTTGCTGACATCATTTATAGTCTGTTCGACCAGCATTAATGAAACCTCTATTACAATCATTATATAAACATGCAGGTTTTACCCGTTTGTATGTAAAATTGTAGGAGGGGAAGTGATGTACGACGTAGCAAGATCCTCAATGGATAACATTTTTTAACCTAAGAAAAGTATGTTTACTTCATTATCTAAAAGCCTCACTGCTATTCACTATGATTAAACTAAGATGTTTCCTGTAGGTCACAGGAATGGAGTATATAGATTTAAATATATGATCAAAGTTTCTCTTTCGGTTGAAGTAGAAACTACGCCTTAAAGTTAAATTTGTCTTAATGAATTGTGTTTCTTAACCTGCTAATATTTTTTCTTATTATTTGTATTAGTGTTAATTGTAAATACTTTAGAAACATTACAGATTGTGATATTTTATTTGAACATTTGTTATGAAGAAATATGGATTTTTCTCTAATTAAATTGCATGGAATGTATCGTAAAGTAAGTTATGCAAAGAGTAAGTTATACGAAGACAGAAGTTTTGCAAAGGTTGACATCAGTACTTCAATAATGTATGCTGGATATTATCAGTATACATGAGTGGAAGTTTTTCGTATATTATGGGCTAATCAATATGGCGTAGTCGATAAGTACGCTGGAGATGTCAGGATTTCCCTAAAATTTTGCTCGTGATTGACAAATTGCGAGGCCTGAGTCTACGAATGCTAGGCCCATTGGAGATGCTTTACTTTTGTCTAATTACTTCAAAGCATTTAGAGTTTAGGGAAAATATATGTAATCTTAAATATATTTAAATAAACGCGATTCTTTGATTTTATCATAAAAGGCTAAATATGTATGAAATTTAGATTTTTCAATGTTTTTCTAGATTTTCATAGAAATTATAAATATATGTGCATCAACTGAAATGAATTAAATGTAATAATTTATAAGTGCTATGTCATGTGTTATAATATTAAACGCTGTACATTTATAGTATTAATAAAATTTGTAGAGACAGTTTTGGTATTCATTAATTCAAATGGTGCTCGTCTCGAGTATATGTTTTGTATTTCCTAACGTTTGGTAGCTCATTAATATTTCTGAACCTCTCTGAATACTTTTGATTAATTACCTTTTGATTAAATATCACGTTGTTAAAAGATTATTTTTATCAATTTAAATATAATTAATTTTAAGTATTGTAAATAATTTGTTCCATTCTCAGTAAGTTTGTGTTAAACACACACAGCCTTTTGACGGGGGAAGAAAGGTCTTTTTCATCTGCATTAAGTGACATGTCCGGCAGGCCTTCCCGGAGTAAATTTTGGATTTCCTGGACCTTAACAGAGAAGATATCATAACAAACCCTCTTCTAGTACTTTATTTTGTTCGAGTAATATAGCTCATGGATCTCATATGAATTTACATTTGGATGCCAGAGGATTAGAAGCAACAAAGTTCTAACAGATTTTAGCTTTGCTGTATCAACAGGCTTATCACTGAGTAAATATATTTACAGGCAAAAAGACCCTGCAAATATATCTCGGATACTGCATGACCGAAAAAGTAAGTTTCCTTGACAATTTTTTTTAAAAATGGTAGTGAATTTTTTATCATTCGTTATTTGAAACTATTAATAATAAAATCTTGCATATAAAATATGCCATTTAAGAAGCATCCCAAGAAAGAAAAATTAAAATATTGTAGAATAAATCTTTAATATTTAACAATGAAGTAGAAGTAGAAACTATACTAATGTAGTAAAAATAATAATGTGACGTATAGTCTGGATTCAAGTAAATATAAATAGCCATGCTAAGAAAGAGGTGACCCTCGACTCCGAGTAGTTTCAAATTCTTTTTCAGTTTCAAACGATATTATCAACTTTTTCAGAAAAAAAATCAAATTAATTCAATTAACATATAGGGAATTATAGAACATTTAAATAACAATAAAACCGTAAATATTTAAATATAAGAAAAGATAGCTTACAATTATGTTCATGTGCGCCTATTACTTTGTTTGACTTAACCCACGTGAATGCCATCCTACATAAAAGTGGGTGCCATAAATGCATAACGGAAAATACATAATTCCCTAATTATGTCACTAAGGTTAGAAATTAGACAGGTAGGAGTTTATAGCTTTTATTTTTCCAGTCATAAAGATATTTAATGCAAAAAAAGAACTATTTGCACTCTACAGTTAATTGTGAGATTCAACAGAAGAAGACTATTCGAAAAGAATTTTAATTTTTCAGGAAATGACTTTCAGCTTAAGGGTCAGGGTAAAGGTTTTCAGCTTAAGTACTTTACAGGTTCTAATAAAAATAAATTTTATATTTGCTCGCTGTTAATTGACAACGTAAAAAAGCAATGCTACTTTTCATTTTAATTGGCTTGAGCATTGTGGTGCTGCCATCTATATTTGCTCCCTTTAACTATTTTTTACAACGCCAGAATTACGAAGAATTAAAATTGTCAGATATATTTGTAAAAACTTTAAAAAATGCATGTGGCAATCAGTAACTTAATATTCAGAGTACTTACTGTAATTGGTACGTTTATTTTCCATGATATTTAATTATATTTACAATATAGTTTGCTTGAGGTCGGAGAAGGAGATGGGCTTTAAGTCCCATCAACGATATCGTATGGGAGCTTCTCGGTTATGTGTGAGTGTTGCGAATGTGTTAGCATTTACTGAAACAGGAAAATTAATAAATTTTAATACCAGAAGTTTTATTGTGTACTAGAGTCAAGCCAAGTTTTAAAAGTTAAGAAAAGAGGCCTAGTTAAGAAAAGATAAGTTTAAGTTTTCAAACTGAAGTTCAAACATGGTAGCTCAAAAATAGGAGTATCTTTGTGTAACTACAAAGAAATAGTTCTATTACAGTTTTAAAATATCATTAAAAGAAAATAATAAGGGTTAATAATTTAATAAGGCAGCAGAGTAAAGAATTAAAAAAAAGTGAACACGTCATTGCAATCTTACGATTGAACTGCCTAGAAAAACAACATTTAATTAACTATTTACCTTGTTGTACGAGCCTTTTTTGTATATGCATTGTCAATAGTAGCTCTAATAACTTAAGTCCGGTAGAAACAACTCTTGTTGCAGTTTTCTCAAATCCAGTAACATTCACTTTAACTTTAATAGCATCTCTTGTCCATCAAAATAAATATTTGTGGTAAAAATTTTTAGCACCACCTCTTAGAACCTCAAACCATTATTGAATTCAACACTATGCCATACACTGTTGTCAGACATATTTATTTAATGTCTAAATATGACATTACAGAATATGATATGGCCAGTCTAGTAAGAAAATAATGTCTAACATAAGTAAATTGACACTACACAAATTAATAAATAATTATACTATTATAAAATATTTAAAAATTTTTTTGGCGACACATAACATTTTTTAGTAAAAAGAATGTATCTAATATACATATCAAAAGTATCATATAAAAGATATATAAATAAGCTGTTGAAAAGTGGGTTTGCTTCAATGAGGTTTCTAAAAGAGGTGTAAATATTTCTATAAAACTTTCCAAGCAATAGCATCATTTTTATAAAAATGACAGTCACACCGAAATTTAAATGGAGTCAATTATTAGCCTTATCATATCAATAACAGCATAAATCCCATTATCAGCTCTCCTAATGACGAGAGATTAAAGACCTTGAATTTGGTTTTACAGAGGAGTAATGTCATAAAAATCTCCTAGTCATAGTGATGCTAGCGATATTCATGCTAAAAATTTACAATACCAGCATAGTAAACTTTTAGTTTGAATATTTATAATATGGTAATAGTGTTTGACAAAAGGGGGTTGAATATTAGGTGGTCTTAGAGGATTCTGTTCTCTCTGGATTCTTGTGTAGATGGAATTACTTCGACCTAAATCTTTACCAGAACTAGTTTTCGTATAAAAACGGACCAAACTTGAGTAAAGCTGAAAGAATCACGAAAATTTTTATGTCAGTCAACCAAATAATAATATTTTAATTCCTCTTAAGTGTAATGCAGGGTTGAAGATGTCATTTAAAACACTATGGGAGGAAATTCTTGGAAATAGTTTTATTTTTAAAAGAAATGATCGTTGCAATATATATCTATATATATATATATATATATATATATATATATATATATATATATATATATATATATATATATGAGGTGGGGGTACGTGTGTGTTTTGTTAATAATTAATTTTTGCAGTTATATTTATTAATCGTATTTTAAAATCAGAAGACAACATGTATCATGCCCCTTCTTGTATTGAAATGTATGGCTATATGCCAAAATTTTAATATAGTCAGTTATACTTACATCAGAATTCCTCAAAATAATTTTACTAACATTATTTGTTAGAAAATTTATAATTCTATGTGTAAAGATAATTTGTTTTGCTCTGGAAATAAATAGAGAATTTGAGTTAAGAAAATGGCAATTTTGTCCTGGTACTTTTTAGGCTCCTTTTTCCTTAAATATTAAATTATTCTAAAATATTAAGCCGTCCAATACAGGAATAGCCATTTTGGCTGAGCATTGTAACTTGCAGTTGTTCAAGTTTCATAAAAGAAGCAATTACGGCCGTTTAAGTCCTTTAATATATTATCAGAATGCATGTTGCCCTTTTTTTTATCGAAAGTTATTTTCCACGAAGTAGACCATCTTAGTTATGTCTTCAAAGTTAAGAATTTTCTTCCTTTTAAAACATTTAAAATATTCAAGTTTTATAATGCGTGCTAAAGAGCACCTAAATTGCATTTTAAAGTTTATACAACAAGTTTTAAATTTTTCATTGAAATTGATTCATTTGTTTAGAGTCTAGCATTAAAAATTATCAGATGTATAATTAGATAAATACGTCTCAATTCAAAACTCTTAATAAATCCTAAATCGAAACGAAATACTTTTTGTACGTCATTTAGGAGAATTTAACTAATACCTGACGTGGGTTTTTTATGCATGTTTTACTTTTAAACTTTAGGTTGACAGCCATTTCTTAAGCAAGGGTTTAGGAATCCTCAGTTGCTTTTTGGGAGCAAATTAAGTGATTTTTTTTAAGGAAAATATCAAAATACTTAGAATGTCGTGGAATAGTTTACACGACGGCATTCATTTTTTGTAATGTCTAACTTGTGATGTTGAAATAAATAATCCAACAGCGATAGATAAAAATAATACGAATATAGACAAAAAACAAACAGAAATCAAGCACTCAGGGCATCCACGCACCAAAGGCAAAATTCTGTATAAGTGCTGGAACTGAACCATAAAACAACATAGAGGTAACCGAAAGATCTCTTCATCAGGGAGCCTGACCAAATCAGTTACCTCAAGGGGAACTTTCTGAATAGGATGCAGGTAAGATCAACAGACATCCCAATGCCCCGAGTCCCCCAAGGAAGCAACTGGCTGCTTTTTCGCCATAACCGACACTTACGGTATTGGGGTGTGTATGCATCTTTGGCTTTACATTAGGATTATTTGTGTGCTTGCATGTACGGTGCGTTGAGCCCTTACTGTAAGTTGTGCTTGTATTTTCATTTTCTTTCGACTAAATGCTTCCTAAGAGGTACATTAAGACCTACTTCAATGTATCTACTTCAATGTACCCTTCAATGTACCTACACTAAGAGGTACATTGAATGCAAATTGACCTAAAAACTTTGTGGTACACGAAAATGAGTAATATATGTATATTGTTTGACACTGTTTGGTCGTGTTTTGTCACTGTTAATTTTTAAAGCATCAATTATGTTTTCCACTGGATACCTCTTACGTTATTTTCCCATGCATGAAAGAAAAACAAATAAAGACGATACATATGTAAAAATATCTACCTACAAGATTTTTACCGAAATTTTCCCTAAAACTTTAGAATAAGTAAGACTTTATTGCCTTTCTAATGTGAATGTATTTAGTTAAAGTGTGTGAATATATTCAATTAAACAAAGTATGGCAGCTAGGCTGAGTAAACTTTTTTGGAATTCTGACACAGGTATAAAATAAAATTCCCACTTATAGATATAAAACAAATTCTACAACTTTCTTAATTTATGGAAAAATACAAATATAAGTACCCAAAAGAGCAATCGTAGGAAAATAAAAATCGGTTTGAAAAATTTACGTTCCTTAATCTATGTTCAGAGTGTACAGTTCCGTAACTGATTGACTCACTGACTGACTGATTGACTGACTGACATACATCGTACAGACCAAACCGCTAGACCTAAAGGGCTGAAATATTGCTTGGTGATTCTTCGTATAGTGTAGGGGTACAATAAGAAATATTTTTGAAAAATTCTACATAGATTTTTTAAAATTAAATTTTTAAGCTGTTTTAGTAACTTTTTTTAAGTATGCATTTAAAATAATAATTTGAAAGTTATAAAATTTATATCCAGAGAAAGATCAGGAAAATTCCTTTAAAGTGAAATCTTTTTCGAATCTTTACCTCCATTTTCTGATTTTTGGGGAGTTTTTAAAAAATAATTTTTAGAATTTGATTTATTAAATGCTGATCACGTGATTTCTTTTTCTGGTACTTTAAATAAATTTATCGTCACGTGCGTAACAACTAAATAGACAAAATAATTTTTTTTTCTTGCTAATGCAGCAGACGATTAGACATTATCCAAAAAATCATTAAAATACAGTAAAAGATATGTTCCTCAAACTGTACTATATTAACTGTACTATATTCTGTAGTATGTCCTATTAGATTTAATATGAATATTTTCTTCTACATTATTTTGTCTATAAAAATATCCCTTACGATTTTTAAAATATATATATATATATATATATATATATATTTTATTGCATACATTGGCCATTGTATTTAATTTGCATGTACTCCGTAGCGAAGTGCGGGTTTTCAGCTAGTGTCAATATACACTGAAGTGCCACTGAATTAGGGATAGCAAAGCCTATGCAAATTGTGTAGAGTTGCGCATCATGTATGCGGAAGTGAGGGCGCTGTGGTAACTGCACATATAGCGCGTACTGTAGTTGTTCTGAATTAGTTGTTGGAATTGCCAGTATGGGTAAACTGCCTGATTTAGACGTCTTAGATCGCGGACAAATCGTAGGTGCGCGACGCATGGACCATTCAATTTCCGAAATCGTCAGACAGCTAGGATTTTCAAGGTCGACAGTGTCAAGAGTATACCAAGAATACATGGATGGTGGTAAAAAAACTAGCGATCGGGCAAACAGCAAAGGACAATTAGCCTTGACAGTGCGTGGTGAGAGACGGCTCAGGCGTATTGTACGTAGCCAGCGAAGCCAAACATTAGCTCAAATTACCACCCAGTTTAATGACGGTGCCAGTCGTACAGTCAGTAAACGGACTGTGCAACGCTCGCTTCACCGTATGGGTTTCGGGAGCCGTCGACCTACGAGAGTACCATTGCTCTATACTCGCCATCGGGCTGCACGTCTTGCCTGGGCAAGAGAGCACAGAGACTGGAGTGTAGAGGACTGGAAACGAGTAGCATGGAGTGATGAGTCTCGATTCCGACTACTTAACGCCGACGGGAGGCTGAGAATATGGCGTCAGGCTTATGAAGCCATGGATCCTGCGTGCCTGGCTGGGACTGTACAAGGGCATGGTGGCTGAATCATGGTCTGGGGTGTTTTTTCGTGGCACAGTTTGGGATCTTTGGTGCGTGTACCAACCTCCCTCAATGCATTTCGGTACGTAGAGTTGCTGGGTGATCACCTCCATCCGTTTATGCTGTTCTGTTATCCGCACGGTAATGGAGTTTTCCAGCAAGACAACTGTACCTCTCACAAGTCCCGGTTGACTACTGGCTGGTTGGATGAGCATTCCTCTGACTTCTCTGTCATCAATTGGTCATCTAGAAGCCCAGACTTAAATCCTATTGAGCATCTTTGGGATGTTTTGGAACAAGGCGTGAAAGGCCATCACACAGCACCAAAGAACCTTACTGAATTATGGACAGCTTTAGCCAATATTAGACAAGCCATTTCCGTGGAACGTTTCCAGAAACTTGTTGAATCTATGCCTCGTCGTGTGGCACCCGTTATCAAGGCAGGAGGAGGCCCAACCCGTTACTAGGTAGGTATCCCTAATTCAGTGGCACTTCAGTGTATAACTATAGGTGTCTATGAGAGCAGTTGTAAAGTTTTATTAACTCGTTGACACCTAAACACTTTTGGGCATGCAGTTGAACCACGAATGAGATTGCTTTTCTAAAGATGATCTAGTTATTCTTAAATTTCCTTTTTATTGTTACGAATAGTCTACATTTCCCTCGAAAAACAAACATAAATAATTTTTTTAGATTTACAGGAAAAGGAGTTTATCTTCTTTTATTCGAAAAAAATACTGTTCTGGATGCGTACTATGAGACGAGGGGGATGTGGGGCACAGCCTTGGGACGTCACTCCGCTAGTTCAGTGATATTCTGGAATGAGTTTGATGTTCTTTCAGTCATATCACTCATTCTCTGAGTCGAGGTGCTGCCATATTATCCCATTGTAGGTAAAATATAAACAATAGAAATAAACAAAAAATAAAAAACAAACATAGACCGCTAAATCACTTTAACATAAAACATATCCTGCAAAGAAAATATTTTCAATAAAGGATAGCGCAGAAGCTTCATATCCCCATAATGAAAAAACAAATAAATAATCCAACAGAGATAGATAAAAATAATAGAAATATAGACAAGAAACAAACAGAAATCAAGCACTTTGGGCATCCACGCACCAACGGCAAGATTCTGTATAGGTGCCGGAACTGAACCATAAAACAACAGAGGTAACCGACAGGTCTCTTCTTCAGGGGGCCTAACCATGTCAGTTACCTCAAGGGGAACTTTCTGAATAGGATGCAGGTAAGCCCAAAAGACATCCCAAGGCCCCGAGTCGCCCAAGTAAGCAATAAGTCAAAAAGAAAATGAAGAGACAAACACAACTTACAGTATGGTGTAACCCATTGTAGGTGTAATATGCATTCAGGAAGATTCACATACTCCACATGAAGGTTCTAGGAAGCACAGGAAAAAAAACACGATGGATATCATGACTTAGTTTGCAAAACATTACAGGTTCAATAAATTTACTAAGCATTATTGAACGACATCGTCTTTCGCTCACCATTTGTCATTTCAAGGAGCATCAAAAGTAAGAGATTAGCAGAATCAAGGTTTCGGAATCGGCTAGTCCTCAAAATACAGGATGTCCGGGCTAAAGAGTATCCAGAAGTCATGACTTATTTTTATGGAACTACCCATTAGAATTAAAAAATAATTCTTTAAATAGAAAGAACATCTCACCAAGTTTTAATATCAATCATAGATTTCGATCAGTATCATAGATTTCGATGTGTGCGTCTTTTGTAGCACGAGAAACGTTAAAATGGTAATCCAGTTCTCTCCAAGTGTTTCGTAGCATATCAGGAATTATTACACGAATTGCTTGAATGGTAAGCTTCTTCAACTCACCCACAGTTTCAATTTTTTGTTTATACACAAGGGATTTAATAAATCCCCAAGCAAAAAAGTCTAATAACGCCTGATATGCCACGAAACACTTGGAGAGAACTGGATTACCATTTAGACGTTTGTCGTGCTACAAAAGATGCACACATCGAAATCTATGATACTATGATCGAAATCTATGATTGATTTTAAAACTTGGTGAGATCTTCTTTCTATTTAAAAAAAATTTAAATTCTAATGGATAGTTCCGTAAAAATAAGTCATGACTTTTGGTTATCTTTAGCCCAGACACCCTGTATAATATAATGACCTCACATTACTGAACGATTCGTCTTCAGCTATACCTATCCTGACACTACTTCAAAGCTTCCATCTGAGATGACGTGGTATTCAGTGATTTATCTCGCTTTCCTCTCCTAACAGTTGACAACTGTATTCCTATTTGCAGGAGATCCGTCATATGGTAAGACGTAGATTTTTCCGTAGATCACTCGTTGTGGATATTCTTGGAATAATATGAGGAGCTCCCGACTACGATACTCGATCCTTTCTGGTATCTCAAACTAGCAGTCTTACCAATCAGGGAAATGTTAATTAAATCTTACTTCCGTTGTTGTATAACGACTATGATGCGATAATAGTCACTCATAATTTTCAGTCCTTAAGTCTTTATGTTAATTTATTCTTAAGTTTTTGCAATTTTAAAAATGAACATTGCTTTAGTTTGGACGGTTTAATAATTACTCCTCATCGTATTATTTCCTTCTTAAATTTTCGTAAAGAATGTATGATTGCATTAGGATGCTTTTTTGCTTCGCCACAGTTTACATTCGCGAATTGTTTTAATTGAAGGATATTCAAATTGGCATAGATGATACATCCAGGAGAAATAATTTTCTGCTGTATTTATTTCCGTGACTGTTTGACAAGTTGCAGCAGTGAATGGCAAAACATTTTTGCAGATAATGCATATCGGTAAAGCAGATTTTGAGGATTTAGCATTAAATGAAAAGGTTCTCTCTCTCTCTTCGTTGATTTAAATTAGAAGGCTTCATCCTATGTTATAGAGGGCCCTCTGATTATATTGTCGAGACACTTTAGGCCAATGTATGTGAAAGTTACAACTTAGGTGTTAGTTCTGTAAGTATTAACTATTATATATATAAGTGAGGATCAATAAAATATATCCCAAGAATTGATAATAAATCCGTCTTTAAACAAAAACGTATTTCTAACGAAAAGCAAAGTATATACCTCTTTGAAAATTGTTGATCAATGTTTATGTAGCTTAAGGGAACAAGGGATCTTCAATATCGTTCTTCTTTAATTTTCAATATTTTACTCTACATACCACATGAGTATAATTAATATTCTTTTCTACTACATTGAAGATACTTAGAATTCACAAGTAAGTATTTTGTGGAGTAATTAGATTTGTTTATCAAAAAATTATTCAAAAATGTTAGAATGTTTCAAAATGCTCTATGCATATTCATTTACTTCTGATATGTTCCAAATTTCTCAGAATTTTTTATTGAAGTGTTTGTCACAAAACTGTGCATAATTCTTTGAAATCACAAATATTTTTCAAATTTCTAGACCATAAAATAAGGTAAAAATATTTAAAAAAACAAAAAAAAAATAACAGGCAGAATAGAAAAAAAGTTTTTAAGACTTTAGATTCCTACAAAAAAAAATTAAATGCACATTCCTATTTATATACATATTGTAAACTTATAACAAAAAATTTAAAGACTTCAATTAATATAGAATGCGCACAGAGCATTTTGAATAAGCTTAGCATTTTTGAAAAATTTTGAAAAACAGTCATTATTTTGCAAAAAATTCCTAATTTTGAATTCTAAGGGTTTTCGATGTAGTAAAAAATAAAATTAATTATTCTCATTTTGTATATAGAGTTAAAAATTGAAAATTAAAAAATTCTACTTTCAAGGTCCCTTGTCACCTTAAATTAACGAATAAAATGTCAAATTTCTCATTAAGACTACAACAACATGCATCTCTATTACAAAGTGGGTACCTCATTGACAAATTTCTCCTAATTTAGTTACATACATGTATTTTTTTCTTGCATTAAATAAAAATTTCATTGCTACTGAACCTGATTTCAGCTATTCATTCGATTAAAGTGTGTTGGAATTTCCGGAATTTATTAATGTGGCCCTCGGTCCTAAAGGTCGGTCGTTGATTTGGATAGTTTTTCGTTACATGATTTGTTTTCATGTCATTAGTTATTACTTGCTAGTATCATCGAAATATTCTGGGATTAAAAGGAAATTCATAAACTGGTTATCAAAAATTAAGGAAAAGTCACAAAAATAGCGATTACTCAAAAAGTTACGCGTAGAATTTAATGAAACTTATACAAATTATACAACACATAAGTAGGTATAAAGTAGCATAAAAAGAAATCGCCAGACATTTATGGTGTTATAGAAACTAGCATATGTATACAATGAACAAATCGGATGTGTCAGTTTGTAATAAGAAAAGTACCTTTAATATAGCGTATGATCCCTCCGAGAAGCAATACATCACATACAGCGATGTGTGATGCTGTGAATTATGCGGTCTATGAGTTCGGTAGGAAGTGAGAGCCATTGCTCTTGCAAAGCAGTTGAAAGCTTGGCTAGGGTCCTAGGAGGAGGATTGAGAGCAGCTATACATCATCCTAAAGCGTCCCAAACATGCTCGGTAGGATTCAGGTCCGGTGATCGTGCTGGCCACTCCATGCGCTGAATTGTTTCCTGCTCAAGATAAGAATCCACGAGGCGAGCCCTGTGCGGTCTCGAGTTATCGTCCTGTAGCACGAAAGCATCAACTATTGCCCAGGCATAAGGGCACCCATAAGTCTCAAGGATGTCATGTCTATAGGTGTGAGCATTCACATTTCCACGGGGAAAGACATGGAGGTCTGTGCGTCCACCCAAAGAGATACCACCCCAAACACAAACACTGCCTGATCCGTATTCATCTCTTTCACGGATGTGTGATGAATGAAAACAAGTTCCAGGTTCTCTCCAAATCAAAATACGCCTACTATCGCTTTGGAGGCTAAACCTGGACTCATCCGTACAGAGAACAGCCCTCCATTGATCACGCGTCCACTGGACATGTTGACGTGCTTACTGCAAACGTTCCCGCCTATGGCGTGACGTGAGCGGGACGCAAATGGCTGGTCGCCTCGCAAAAAGACCACGTTCGTGAAGCCTTCTACGCACGGTTGACGTCGATACCAACCTTCCGGAGCTTGCAGCGAGGGAGGATCTGTTCAGACGGAGTTCAGACGGAGTTGCGGTTCTATTCCTTCTTCGCATAATGCAAATATCGGTCATCGGCATTCGTCGTAGCATATGGCCGGCCTTGACTGAACCTCCTGGTTACCGAATCCGGGTTAGAAATCGTTGTCAAGTTTATGAACCACAGACGGACTCCCATTCAGCCATCTGGCCACTTCTGTCTGACTTTGTCCTGCCTCTAGTCTCCCAATAGCTCGCCATCGCAGTTCTTCGGTCAAATGATGCATGGAGGTTATTGTTACAATTTGGCTGTGCCATATGTCTAATCTCAACCTCGCAACGACAATTGTCGCCTTGCTCTGAGACATGCACTTTTATTCTCTTCGCAAATGACGTATTCCGACTGCAGCGCCACTATTTTGTGTAATGTAGTATTGTTCAGCACCTTTAACTTAACAAGATATTCAAATTTTTAACAGATTGGCTTAGTTTTGAACGTGTTATCCCTCTTTTTGTGAAATTTCCTTAATTTTTGATAACTAGTGTAGTACAAAATACGTTATTAGGTAATTATTTTCAATTAGCACTAGAAAGACGGGAATTTTTTCTTACTAAAAAGACAGAACGCCGTCATTTTGTCGGCTGGAAATGAAATCAAGAATATAAAATATTTAATATTTTTTAAATGCCTAAATACTTTAAATTTTGAACTATTTCATACCAACATATAATAAATTAGTATATATTTAGATATATTTTTATGCATGTTTGCCGAGCTGACAACCTGGTATGTTGTATTCGTAAAAATATATTCATGATTTGTGCAGTCCTTATTTAACACCAATATTTTCGAAGAGCCAATATTTCTGTTATATGCAAACAGAGGAAGAGACGATAAGTAACTAACCAATTTCCGATATCATTTTAAAGATTTCTGCCAGCTTTCTATATTGCCGTCAAATTGACGGCTTTCAGTCTTGGTATACAACACATTTTCTCCCCTCTTTACTATCGAATATAATTTTGTAAATGTGTGTGCATATTTCGCGTAAAATTAGAAAAAGTCATAAAATTTCAGAAGCCTGAGGACGTAAATACAGACATAGTGCTCAATAGTATGTCCGAAACCGTCAAAATGACGGCAATCGTCTTTTTAGTGTTGAAAAAGATGTCTGCGATTATGAATTTTATAAAAGAAGATTCACACTATATAGCAGTTTTTAACAAAATATTGATCCGAAGGAAAATCGCATTGGAATCAGTAATCTTCAAACATCTGATCATCCAGAAATAGGGATTTGAATAACACTATTTTAGTGAAGCATTACAAAATAATTGCTTTTCTCTGGGAACAGCATTTATATATCTATTGAAATTTGTATTGAAAAACGATGTGTGGGGTCAGTAATTTTATTAATATAATTTTATATCTTAGTGGACTGTATGAGAACAAAAATATTTAATGCTCTTATTTAAGTGCAACTAATCAATCTTCTTACTTCTTTTAATAAAGGTAATATTGGAATTGCTTACCTTTAACATCATCTGAATAATACCTGAATAATATGTCAACACTAAAAAATTTAGTTCCATGCATGTATCCTTAAAATGCATTTAATAATTGAATTCAGTTTAACGCATAAAGGTTGAATTCATGGCTGACTGAATAACCCTTCGTAATTAGGTTTTACAAAGCATAATTGACTTCAAAATGTCAATAGCTTGAACAATAATCTGAACAGAATCCTTAACAAAAAAAGAATAAACGGAATCGCATCCAACATAGCGATTTTTGAATTCTTACATGACATTGCTTAGAGTAGAGTAAACACCACAACAGATTAAATATTTCTTAGCCATTTTTTTTTGCTATTACTCAGAATCGAATGTGCAACAACAACCGATAAAAAAAGTTACATAGTGATGCCATCTATTGACCAGAAACTTAATTAGAATACAAATTACAAACAATATGATGAATAAAATTAGACAATCATTATAATGAATTATTTAAAAATTAAAATAAAATCAGTATGTCTTTTAGGAAGACTGAACACTAGGTAATCCCGATTTATCTCCTCTTTCTGAAAGTAGAATTTTTTAAAAATGTCACATCTTACAATCTGAGAAAATACCTTAACCATTTCGTTTTTATGAAATACTTGAAAACTGCAAGGAATAGTTTTAATTTCCCTCACTTCCACGCTTTCAAACATTCACGTTTAAAGCCACAATAATCAATATATGAAACTTACGCTTTTGAGCTAACAGTACCTCTTCCCCTTTCTTATATTCGTATACGCTTGGCCAAAATCGCTTAGGCTAGAGCCAAAAATCTCATTTTTCAGAATGGGCTTTTAAATGAGTCGATATCATTTTGGAAAATCGCAATTTTTACAGACGGCGCCGGACTCTGGAAGCGTCTGGAGGTGCCATTTAAAGTCATTAGGAGGTAATTAAGAAAAATAATTAAAAGCGATCCAAGAAAGGAAGCGGTCCAGGTTTCTGTTTCATTAAGCGTTTCTTCGTATCCGAAACATAAACGGCGAGATTGCCTCCGAGCAATTTAGGGACCGCGATTCAAGCACCGTTCGAGAATAGTTTTCATCGCGGGAGAACGAACGCTATTTGGCAAAGGTTTCGGAACAACTTAGTGATGTAATCGCTCGTGCAAATTAATAAATGCTCTTTAAATTGCGGGAAAAAAACCTCGATTATAAGAAGCGGAAAAAAAGGAAGTGATACGATTCGGAATAGTTAAATGTCGGGAGAAATGGGCCTTTCAAGTTATGAAACCGTGCGACCCAAACAGGGGAATTGGGAGTTATTTCCTGATTACCATCCAGAATCGCTTCTGAAAATCTTTGGTTCGCAAAATCTGCGACGTGGGCTCATTAACTTAGTTTCCAGCCATTTCAATGAAAATGAGTCCGAAATGATGGGTGCACTTTAAAGAGAGATATTTTATGTGAAGTAGTATTTTCCTCGTCTTCCACAGTTCCGAGCTTCAGCTTTGGGCCTTACTATAAATTAAATTTGCTTAATGTGATAAATTAAATCAAAAAGCATCGCTTTTATGTAGAATAATACGCGATCAGGCGCTTTTGAAACAAGCTGTGCAAGATGGTTGCTTGTTAGCACTAGCATTATTTCATATTTATTTGGAACACAAATAACTTTAAATCAGACAATTGTCAATAAAATCTACAAAGGTCACTAGTCATGCTCATTGAAACAAGTTGAGCGAGATCGTTGTTTGTTAGACATAGTATTACTTCATATATTTTTGGTTGGTTGATTGGTTGAGAGCATTCCGGTCAGTTTTTGCCACACAAGGGATAATTAAACCAGGACCTTCAGTTTAAAGCCGATTCCGAACTGCCAGAAACATCCATGCCAACAGTGGGACTCGAACCCACAGGCTCTGAACCGAATGCCAGCACCTTAGCCCTTCAGCCATCCGTCGGGAATATTTATTTAGAACATAAATAACTTTAAATCAGACAATTGTCAATAAAATCTACAAAGGTCACTCATCATGCTCATTAAAACAAGATGTGCAAGAGGGTAAATTGCTAGCACTAGTATTACTTTATTTTTATTTGGAAGAAAAATAACTTTTGATCATACAATTGTCAATAATATCTACAAAGGTCTCTCATAACATCGTCATGTTCCTTCCTGAGAAAGCAAAATTAATATCATATGTATCCAAGAAGGTGCCATTTCTTTAAATGTAAAACCAAAAATTAGACTTATTTTCTCTTACATAAAATCTTAAATCTTACATTACTTTCTTCGATTCTCAGTATAGTAAGATGAATCTCTCATCCTAAAATTCAAGTTGATATCAATTCTACACATCTTAGTATACGTGACTTCCCCGTTGATGCAAACGAGGTAACTATCTATAGTTAGCTATATTTCAAATATTGCTAAATTCTTCCTTTGGTAATAATATATATATATATGTGACATTATAAGTTGAATCTTGACATTATAAGTTGAATCTCGTCTATTTCTATAATTCGGGTCCCACATCTGTTAAGAGAGGACCCTTTCTCTCAGAAATAGCCCACCCAAAAGCAAGTGAACATCTGCAAATTCCAGTGGGGAAAATAACACAATAAATTCTTTTCAGTTGATAGGATTATTAGCCATGCCGCCCAGAAGGAGTAACAAAACCCCGTCTCTAGTCATCTAAAATCCGCAGTTCACAATATCTCAGAGATAATGGCTGCAGGTGCCAGAGATAAAGGATCAAAAGTGTCAAACAATATCATAAAGATAAAACGCACCCAATGTTCTTCTTAGTAGTATTACCACCCACGAAAAATATCTGTGTTGATGTAAACAGTCGCTGATTTTTGGTACAGACCCTGACTAAGAGAGCAGGCAGTCTGCGATTGTCTGTCTTTGTAAGCACTTGTATGTTCCGCGTCATGCTAGAAGGACGCTCTGATATCCGCTCCCAACTATTCTGAAATAAAGGACTGCAATTTTATAAAACTCTACCTCGTCGTTTGTGATTATTATTGTGTGTGTTATGGAATCAGGGGTGAAATGTCACATATATATATGGGTATCTATACAGTTTGCTTTCAAAATATTTTTAGCGCTCCATTACTAGGTATGCATTTAAAAATGTCCGTTTTTCAACAATTAGTTTTGTGTATTTTCAATGAATAATTACCTGCATTTGATGTAAAAGAGTGCAAAACAATAAAATAGCTGTTCTCTGTTTCGCAATAAAATGGAATTTAAACAATTATCCTTTAAAATGGGGAAAAAAGTGTGTTAAAATTCCCTTTTCTTTTTCACTTTTACACATTGCTATCCAGGACCTGTTTTCTGACATCGAAACAGTCGACCAAAGCTAATTCGAGGCACCAAAGGCATAACGAAACATTAAAGGGAAGCCCAGGCTTATATTGTTTGATTTTTGCTGTTATCACAACTTTACATCCTTGTGAATAGTTTATATTTCGATTTGATAAGTTTTTGACTTCCTTTCTCGATATACAGAAAATGTAAGCAGTTTTTATTAAAAGAATGATTGTTGTACTCAGTGAGAATATCATAATGTGCAAGTAAAAATCAGTATTCTCCTTAAGCTGGTATTATTTTAATTTCTTATCAGCATGGGTTTCTTAATAAGAGTTCCCGGAAATAACGTATTTCTCGAAGACAAAGTTTTAAATTAGAAATTCAGTTTCCTACCTTAATATATACATTAATATCCCCTTGGTATATGAAAAAATAATTTCTGCTTTCTAATGACAGTGAAAATATTTTTGAATACAATATGATAGAATGTTTGTTTGTTAGATTGTTTGCTTTTTGCTGTTATCACAACTTTTGATCATTGTGAATACTTTATATTTCGCTTTGATAAGTTTTTAACTTCCTTTCTCGATCTAAAATGTAAGCAGTTTTTATTAAACGAATGACTGTTGTACTCAGTGAGAATATCATAGTGTGCAATTAAAAATCCGTATTCTCCTTAAGCTGGTATTATTTTAATTTCTTATCAGCATGGGTTTCTTAATAAGAGTTCCCGGAAATAACGTATTTCTCGAAGATAAAATTTTAAATTAGAAATTTAGTTTCAAATCTTAATACATACATTAATATTCCCCTGGTATATGAAAAAATAATTTCTACTTTCTAATGATAGTATAAATATTTTTTAATACAATATGATAAAATATTTGCTTGTTAGATTGTTTGTTTTTTGTTGTTATTCCAACTTTTGATCTTTGTGAATAGTTTATAGTTCTATTTGATAAGATTTTGACTTATAGCTTTCTCGGTCTAAAATGTAAGCAGTTTTTATTAAACGAATGACTGTTGTACTCGGTGAGAATATCATAACGTGCAATTAAAAATCAGTATTCTCTTTAAAATTGGTATTATTTTAATTTCGTATCAGCATGGTTCTCATGGTAACATTTCTCGAAGATGAAGTTTTAAATTTGAAATTTAGTTTGAAATCTTAATATATACATTAACATTCTCTTGGTATATGAATTTCTGCTTTCTAATGATAGTGGATAATATTTCTGAATACAATATGCTAGCATGTACGTGCTTAAATATTACATAAAATGAAACGCTACTGTCATTTTATGCTCCAAGAGCATTGATCCGATCGGAACCTGCTGGACGAAACCGACCCAAGTTAACATTTTCCATTGACATTGGTTTCAGTGCTATATTCTTATGCTTTGACTGCAAAATCATATTTCTATAGCATTAAATACACGTTAACTCTTGTATTTCTTTTAATAGAATATATGTTTTATTTACGTTAGTATGCTTGTGTCAACCACCATCTTACCTTTGGATTTCCGTTCGGCTGTAATTTAAAATTCTTTACCGTTAAAAAGCTTATAAAAGCAAGGACGAAAATAAACGTTTTGAATGTATAATCGTTAATTATTCCAATTTGATACTGTGAAGAAGCATGTAATTTTAAAAATACTTCTCTTATGAACGAGAAAAAAATATATTAGCTCTTATTACAGAGATTACTAATATATATTTTAAAGAGAAAAAGAAACGTTCATACGTGTCACAAAATAATGACTTTATTTGGTAATAATGGCACAAAAAAGCCCGAATCATCCGCTATCTGAAAATATCATTTTTATCTGATTATCAGCATTTATCTATATATATAAAACAGTTCACTGACTGACTGACATACAACGCACAGACCAAACCGCTGGACCTAAAGAGCTGAAATTTTGCTTGGCGATACTTCTTATAGTGTAGGGGTGCACTAAGAAAGATTTTTGAAAAATTCCTCTTAGATTTTTTAAAATTAAATTTTTAAGCTGTTTTTGTAACTTTTTTAAAGTTTGCATTTAAAATAATAGTTTGAGAGTTATAAAATTTATATCATCAGAAAGATCATAAAAATTCCTTTAAAATGAAATCTTTTTCGAATCTTTACCTCCCTATTCTGATTTTTGGTGAATTTTTAAAGATTGATTTTTAGAATTTAATTTATTATATGCTGATCACGTGATTTCTTTTTCTGGTACTTTAAATAAATTATCGTTCACGTGCATAACAACGAAATAGATCAAAAAATATTTTTTTTCTTGCTAATGCGGCAGACTATTGGATATTATCCAAAAACATATTAAAATACAGTAAAGTTCCTCAAACTGTACTATATTCTTTAGTATGTCCTATTAAATTTAATTTGAATTTTTTCCTCTACATTATTTTGTCTATAAAAATATCTCTTACGATTTTTTTATAAATATATATATATTTTTTACATCAATTGCATACATTGATCTTTGTATTTATTATAAATATAAATCTATTTATTTGGCATTAATTTCATCATACATTGACCATTGTATTTAATTTGAATGTACTCCGTAGCGAAGTGCGGGTTTTCAGCTAGTGTAGCTATAAATAGTAGAGACATTTTCTCCGCGGGTTAAAATTGAGGTGAGCGAACCCAATAGGGTTAGCACACAACAGCTTTAAATAGGAGTTGGTGGGTGGTTAACTGGGTGGTTAACTGTAGAAAAATGTCATTTAATAAATTTATTTGAAATATGAATTAAAATCTCCTACAATATAAAATTAAGGAAAAAAACATTAATTTGTTACTTTGATTACTGATATAATCTCAAGAAAATCGTGGGGTTGGCAAGCTTACAACCTGAAATTACGCATTCAGGACTCTCGACTGATCTTAGTTCACGTCTAATTCCCACACAGTGGTTTACACGCCTGTGTCTTCGAATTTACAATGCTACGTTTTACCAAAGAGTAAAACAAAATAGTCTTTACGACAATGTCAAGAGGAAAATTGTTCCCGTAGACCCGCATTTTCCTGAAAACAGCATCTGCAGAGATGTATGTCTCTCTCTCTCCAGTGACAGGCAAACACGAAATGTCGTGCAAAAATTTCCCGCGTTTCGCGTGCGGGGACGATCGGCTCACCTGTTATTACTTCGTCCATCGTCTCCGAAAAGAGTTACCAATGACACTTTCTCCAGATGAATAGCTGGGGCATGAGACGTCTTTGGAAGGGGGCAGGGCATGGGGGGGGGAGGTCCACTCGGCGAGCGGGGAAACAAATAAATCTTCGTGCGACTTCGCGTGGGAGACGGCACACAGCCAGGATGCCTCTCCTTTAAAAATTATTTTCGTTTGTGTCTCCTTATGTATTTCTCGGAGACTGACTCACACGCACGCCGTGGATTCAACGGGGGAGACATTTCGAGAAGTTTCGGGCGCAAGTTTATGAATAAAATCATCCCCCAGCTCCCCGGGTTTTCTGGATAGAGAGAGAGAGAGAGAGAGAGAGAAAGGTCTGCGTACAGAGAGAGAGTGTGTCGTGCGCATTCATCTCGGAAAAGATCCGACATTTTTAGGGAACAACTTCGGATTGTCTGGGATCAGGACTTTTGAATGAAAAGGGATCGTGCGAGATCGCTCTCACGTGAAGACCGTGAGATCGGGGCAGGCACGGAAGGAATTAGAAGCGATGGTCGCATATCAGACAGGAAATCGTTTAATGGAAGCTCTCCTCCTGCCTGAAATCTTTGATTTGTGTTCAGCGTTTGGTGTCAGAGCTTGACTCTTGCATGAGTAGCGGAACCCGTTTACTGAGGCATTAGTATTTTAGGGTTCAGTTTGAAAATGCAGGGTGTCCGGGCTAAAATTTTCCAAAAGTTATGGCTTATTTTTACGGAACTACCCATTATGGTGCATTCACATTGGACAGAGTTCTCTCCCCGACTCTCCTGTCATCACTTAGTCACGGTAACATTAGACACGGTATTTAGAACCACCCCACTTCCCGCTCTTGATCTGGTGTCTCCCCCGACCCCGCTCGACACCATTTGACCCGCTGACCCCACTCTCTTTCTTTGAAGGACCGCCAGAGGAGGCGATCCGGCGCAGGGAACAGAGTACAGAGAGACATAAATCACTGGCAGAGGCAGAGAGCGCTGTGCCAGTCTGTACGCGCTATTAGAATTTTTTAAAAAAATATTTTTATAGAAAGAACATCTCACTAAGTTTTAGTATCAATCATAGATTTTGATCATAGCATCATAGATTTCGATGTGTGCACCTTTTGTAGCACGACAAACGTCTAAATGTTAATCCAGTTCTCTCCAAGTGTTTCGTAGCATATCAGGAGTTATTGCACGAATTGCTCGAATGATACGCTTCTTTAACTCATACACAGTTTCAGTTTTTTGTTTATACACTACGAATTTAAGGAATACCCAAGCAAAAATGTCTAACAACTCCTGATATGCTACGAAAGACTTGGAGAGAACTGGATTGCCGTTTAATCGTTAGTCGTGCTAAAAAAGGTGCACACATCGAAATCTATGATACTATGATCGAAATTTATGACTGATATTAAAACTTGGTGAGATGTTCTTTCTATTTAAATATTTTTAAAAAAAAATTCTAATGCGTAGTTCTGTAAAAATAAGTCATAACTTTTGGATACCATTAGCCCGGACTCCCTGTATATTTTCAGTGCATTTTTATCGTTATGCTCATTGGTGTGTGCATGCTGTATAAAATGAAATATATATATATATCTAGGACATAGAATTTTTGCCTAGGAGTTTGAATGGAAAACTTTAATTTTTCCTTCTAATGTATCACACTAAAAATAGTAAATGTAGAGTTCCGTGATCTGCATTCTGTTTCCACTTAAGTACAGTTTGTGCATATCGATACCAAAACTCCAAAACCTCTCAACTGAAAAATTGCAAATTTTACAGGAGGGCTAAAAAACATTTTAACAAACAAGTCTAAGCTGTAGATAAGAGGTTCATTAAAATGCCTTTAGAATGCACTTAACACTATATATTGAGTTTTCTTATGAATCAATAGATGGTAGTAGCTGTGGGTTATCGTATTCCCACATAAAATGAAAACAGCAAAAAATAGTTGTTGAGAGGTTTTGGAGTTTAGGAATCAATATGTTCTATTAACAGCAGAGGTCATATTTAACCAAAATGATAAAAGAATGTATAATTATAAGAAAACATTCGGTAAACATTTACAAGCAGAAATGACTGACGATGAAACTGAAGAATAGGCTATTTTGTATAATGCTTTAACTAGGCTGAGTTTTAGGGTTCAAAATATTTGTTTTTTCTGTAAGTGTTTGTTTGAAAGAACATTTATAATTGATTTCGATATTTATAAACTCAGCGCTTTTCACAAGGCTGAAATTCATTTCCGATAGTTCCGAATATCATGTATTTACACGTGTAGTTATTAACCATATTTTTTAATGAACTTTCAATTGCTCGTGAAATAAATTGTATAGGAAAATATACTCGCGTTTAGTATATCTAACATCTCAATTAATTAGATTTTTTACCAGGATTAGTGAGAAAGGTTACTGAAATTATGAACAACACTCCTTTATAAACACATTTAGTTCCAACATCAATTAGATACATCACTTAGAGAGTCACTATGGTTGTAATTTCACTTTATTAAGATACTGTAAGAATGTATAGGAACTAATTCCTATTACTATCATCTTTTTTAAAAGGTCAGAATGACTAGGCCTCAGAGTAGGTCAGAATGTAGGCTTCTGACATAGTAACTAGCAAGGAAGGAAGTTATATAACGAAAAAGGTAGACTTTAAAATTTATGATATCAACACAGTTATTGGCGCATCCGAATCGTACGGGTTTGGGAAGCGGAGCAACGTCTTACTAGTCTTATTTTACTAGTCATAACAATAGGAATTTTTGAGGACCAGTAATAATACAAAAGTAATAATTGGTTTGGTTTGGAGCGCTACGATGAACTTTTGCTACACGAGGGCTAATTAGACCGGCACCTGCAGTTTAAAGTAGATTCCGAACGGCTACAAACGTCCATGCCAGCAGTGGGACTCGAATCCAAAGTCTCTTAACCAAACGACAGCACCCTAGTCATTCGGCCATCACCCAGCGCACAAAAAGTAATGAATTTTATGTCTAAACTAGCTGAATACCCATGCTTCGCTACGGAGTACATTCAAATTAAATACAACGATCAATGTATGCAATTAATGCCATAAAAAGAAAAAAAAATATTTAAAAAAATCGCAACGGATATTTTTATAAACAAAATAATGTAGAAGAAACTATTCAACTTAAATCTAATAGAACATACTAAAGAATATAGTACAGTTAATGAAGTACAGTTTGAGGAAATTTTTTTTTACTGTAGTACAGTTTGAGGAACATTTCTTTATATTTTTTTGGATAATGTCCAATCGTCTGCCGCATTAGCAAGAAAAAAAATTATTTTTTGTTTATTTCGTTGTTATGCACGTGACGCAAAATTAATTTAAAATATCACAAAAGAAAAGAAACCACGTGATAAGCACTTAATAAATTAAATTCTAAAAATTAATCTTTAGAAATTCACCAAAAATCAGAAAATGAAGGCAAAGATTAGAAAAAGATTTCATTTTATAGGATTTTTTTATGATCTTTTTCGTGATATAAATTTTATAACCCTCAGATTATTATTTTAAATGCAAACTTAAAAAAAGTTACAAAAACATCTTAAAAATTTAATTAAAAAATCTAAGAAGAATTTTCAAAAATCTTTCTTAGTGCACCCCTACATTATAAGAAGAATCGCTATACAAAATTTCAGCCCTTTATGTCCAGCGGTTTGGTCTGTGCGTTATCTGTCAGTCATTCAGTCAGTCACGGAACTGTTTTATATATATATATATATATATATATATATATATGAAACGAATAACTCTTTTGTGCTTGGTACAGTGCCGTCAAAAATGAAATTAGAGAATCAGAAAGAAGGCAAGCGTAAGTGAAGTAGCAAGAAAATAAGTAATTTTGTTAGTAAAAAATAAAGTATGTTACATATACATAGTGTTTACGCCACTTGTCGATAATACATGAGACTTTTCGCCGATACCGAGCAATAAAAGTAAGAGTTACTGCAGTATGACAACAGTTTGCCATCCCTTCTTCTCACGAAGCATCCGTGTTCTATCACGTAATGTCGGACATATCAAGCGGGTAACGGAAAAGAGGTCGAATATCCCGGACTGCGTCTCGCGTGAGTTAATTTGCTATCGGATGCAGCCCGGGAAGGATTCGTCGAGCAAAAGTGTCAGAGGGAAGAATAACAAGTCGGAGAGAGCCATTAATAAGTGACTCATTAGGGAGAACATCGACTGATCCATCCCTAACCCCTTCATCCCCGCACGAAGATGATGAAGTGGTCGACGCGGCAACAGGGCTGCGTCACTTCATTATTTTGGGCAGACAGAGTGTTTTAAAGGCATCGCCGCCGTACTTCAAAGTATAGGCTTTAAGACTTTCCCTATATTTATTCTAAAAAGTCGTTTCTTTTCTTTTTTGTTGTTGTTTAAAATGCATCTAGTATTTTATTGTGGTGGCTACATAAAAAGACCGTAATTTCTTTTTATTTTCGCAATGCACTTCTTTAATGGTGTATTTTGTTTTTAAATGTGATGGTTGCCTAAAAGCTATACAAAGTTGTTGGGATAAACATGACTTCTGAAGAGGATAATTCTTTGGAGAAAGTCCATTCAACATTACATTACATTTTACACAATTACGCAGAGTTGTCAACGGCAGAGGATTTTTCTCGCCATTGGGACAAGTCTGAATCCTATAATAAGGTTGCTTTGATAGATTTATCCTATAGAAAACGTTACCTAATCTTTTAACAAACGCCTGTCGGTAGTAAGAACCAAATCTATGACTTCAAGACTTCTTCAAATCCCACATTCTAATAATTCACATACTTCAAAGTATAGTCTTTAAGACTTTCTCTATATTTATTCTAAAAAGTCGATTCTTTTCTTTTTTGTTCTTGTTTTACATCTAGTCTTTTATTGTGATGGCTACATAAAAAGACCGTAATTTCTTTTTATTTTCGCAATGCACTTCTTGAATGGTGTATATCGTTTTAAATCTGATGATTGACGAAAAGCTATACAAAGTTGTTGGGATAAACATGACTTCTGATGAGGATAATTCTTTGGAAAAAGTCCATTCAACATTACATTACATTTTACACAATTACGCAGAGTTGTCAACGGCAGAGGATTTTTCTCGCCATTGGGACAAGTCTGAATCCTATAATAAGGTTTCTTTGATAGATTTATCCTATAGAAAACTTTACCTAATCTTTTAACAACCGCCTGACAGAAGTAAGAACCAAATCTATGACTTCAAGACTTCTTCAAATCCCTCATTCTAATCATTCACATACTTCAAAGTATAGTCTTTAAGACTTTCTCTATATTTATTCTAAAAAGTCTGTTCTTTTCTTTTTTGTTCTTGTTTTGCATCTAGTCTTTTATTGTGATGGCTACATAAAAAGACTGTAATAACTTTTTATTTTTGCAATGCACTTCTTCAATGGTGTATTTTGTTTTAAATGTGATGGTTGACTAAAAGCTATATAAAGTTGTTGGTATAAAATATGATTTCTGACGAGGATAATATTTTGGAGAAAGTCCATTACAATTTTACACAATTACGCAGAGTTGTCGACTGCAGAGGAAGGAATTTTCTCACCATTGCAATGGTGAGAAAATGTCCCAATGCATTGGGACAAGTCTGAATCCTATAATAAGGTTTCTTTGATAGATTTATTCTATAGTAAACTTTCCCTAATCTTTTAACAACCGCATTCCTGGAGTAGGAACCAAATGTATGACTTTAAGACTTTTTCAAAGCCCATGTTCTAATCATTTAACCATCCCGGTATGTAAGATAATTGGATTTTTTTAATAACTGCTTCCCCTCCCCTTTTCAATCTTGTAAATAATAATCTGAGCTACAACATTATTTTCTATCTATCTGAGTTAAGTTATTCAGCAACCCAAATTATTTCAAGAGAACTAACCCTGTATTACTATTGGACTCATGAAACAATGTATTCCCAACCAAACCAAATCTGTTCACCAAAACAAAACATTTAAATATCAGACTCCCAAAGCAGTCACTCGTATTTTCATTATGATAAAGAATTACATGCTAAATTAGCATTCTTTTAACAGCACTGTGTTATCTTTGGAAAATGCCAAAGGAACTTTTACTCCCTATTTTTTTCTGGACACTTATTTATCCTTACACTTCGAGTAAGGACTGGACCCCGATATGGAAATATTCAATACTCGTAGAAAATGTCGGACGCTTGGAGCAATTTTTCCGAATTCCAGGTTATAGTGAGAATCTTATCTTCTTAACTTCAAAATAAACGCTTACAATAAAATAGTTTCACCGCTTTAACTCTTTTAAGCAATGCCCGCTTGCAATACCTGAGAGGTGCTATTCTCTTCTTGCTTATATTATGCTGAAACTATAGTGATAAAATGATCTTATTTAACCTTCTTTTTTCAAAAAACTTTGTTGAACTAACAATAGTTAGTTCTATTAGATATATAGATAGCAGTAGTGTAACAACTTTATATAGCGTTATACAGTTCAGACTTTTTTGTTTACTTTCTAACGCATTTTTCTTCTGGGCATTTTTTTCATCGTTACACTTGTGACAAGGACTGGACACTTTTTTATCTTTACATTTGTGGCAAGGACTGGACACTTTTTTTTATCTTTACACTTGTGGCAAGGACTGGACACTTTTTTTATCTTTACACTTGTGGCAAGGACAGGACACCTTTTTTAATCTTTACACTTTTGGCAAGGACTGGATAGTTTTTTATCTTTACACTTGTGGCAAGGACTGGACACATTTTTATCTTTACACTTGTGGCAAGAACTGGATACATTTTTATCTTTACACTTTTGGCAAGGACAGGACACTTTTTTATCTTTACACTTGGGAAAAGGACCGGAAATTTTTTTATATTTGCGGTTGTGGCAAGGACTGGGCACTTTTTTTTATCTTTACACTTGTGGCAAGGATTGTATCTCGATAAAGAAATCCTCAATACGCACAGAAAATATGGGACGCCTAGAGCAATTTGCTATCTATCATTTGTAAGTTAAGAAGTATACCCTTATTACGGCTTAAATAAAAAAAATATGTTATATATGCTAGTCGGAATGTTTACATTTAAGGTTTACATAAAAATGGGTTCCTTTCCTTTCCTACCTTGATTATCCTGTTCTTCACAATTTTATTTTGTATTTATTAGGCTGACATACATGTTTTCTATTACGTATTAACACTCAAAAATGTCCTTGAATAGACCAAGATATTAGGCGTAAATGTTGCCAAACCTTTTAGAAACTTGGCTGGAGTGTGCATGGACAAAATTAAAGTCTCATGCTTTCTCTCCTTGCTTATATTATGCTTAAACTATAGTGATAAGTTGATCTCATTTCACTTTTTTTTTTCGAAAAACTTTCTAACCTAACACACAGAGAAAAGATTGAAAAATACAACAGAATTTCGCACCAAACGATCAATCGCTGTTTGGGCTTCAGAATTTCGCGCGCCATTTAAGAGTTTTTTTTTCTTCTCCTCTCTTTTGCATCCGCGGATATCCTCTGCGGTCATAACTAATTAGTGAGGAATCTTCCCCCTTGAATTGCGTGATTTGTTCCACTTCCCGAACGGCCCCGAGGGAGAGTATTCGGCTCAATTAATAACGATCCAGTTCGAAGTGACAGTGACAAATGCCGGCTCGAGGTCCCCAAATGGGGCCTGATCTTCCTACTTTGGACGGGACCCGACAACGCCATGCGTCTTACAAGGATGCTGTTTTCCCAATTTTTTAAAAATTCAAAATCCTGGCAACCATAGATTAAACAATCAGGACATTTTTGAAAAAAAAATGGTTTTAAAGTTAAGTAAGAAGAAGCAGGTTTGGGGCTTTTGTAGAGTACATTTTGCTGCTAAGAAAAAAGAAGTGGAAAAGAATACAATTCATTATTTCGAGATTTCGAATTGCCTCGTCTAAGGGGAAAACCTGTAGTTTACGTAGTTTTAATTAAAACAATAAAAAACACACTATCATATATCATTTGTATATATAAATTTATAGAAAACTAAGCACTTGGGTCTTAGTATCATCATTCTGACAGGTGGTCGGTTTTTGGAGCGTTATGATTCCCTTTAGAAACACGAAGGGTAAATAAGCTAGAACCTATAGTCTGAAGTTCGATTCTGGACAGCTACAAACATCCATGTTTATCCAAGAGTCGAACTCACTCGAACAGTAAACTGGAATTTCAACATAGGTCAGCTTTCTTTTTCTGAATTTTCCTCAGGAAAATGAAGTTCTATATAGAAGTTTTAGAGTTATCTACTAGGTGTAACTGGAAGTATACGTATCGTGTAGTTTCTTAATATATATATATATATATATATATATATATATATATATATATATATACAACGTGACAAAGAAACAACAAATAGCATTCGTGGCCATGCGCTAAAACAGCCATTAACCACAAATCACGAATACATCATTTATCTAACGTTTGCAAGTACTATATCCATATGCATGACGCAGCCTAGCAACTAACACATAAAGAACAAAAACACAGGTGCATTAGCACCCAAAGATAGAAATATAGGTGAATCAACACCCAAAAGACAAAATGTTAAGCAATTAGACTGAAAAATCATAAAAATCATCTGTCTTTGCTTGGCTCATCAGCCGTGGGTAAAGCAAAGAAACATAATCAAACACAAGTGGTTTCGCCACTTGTGTTATATATATATATATATATATATATATATATATATATATATATATATATATATATATATATATATAATGCATATCATGACCCAATCCCACTAGAAACAAACTTTTATATTATCTTTTTAATCTATCTTTTTCATGCGGGGGTAGGAAATTTAATGAACACTTCTGTAAATGAATTTTGAACATAGTTAACAATATCAGAACATCAATCAGCTTCCCAAATTTCTTAAGCTTAAATATGTAGCATGTACGTATATAATATCTCTGTAAATGTGATACATTTGCATTTGTTCAATATTTGGTGACACGGTACAACGGATCTCGATGTCCAGAGAGTAGGTGCCCACCTGACAAACCCAGGTGGAAGACATTTAATTTTACCAAACATGAATCTTTATTGCATAATTTTGGTGCTAATTCACAGATGGCATGGTTAGAAGTTACATCATATGCAGGCAACTTGTTAAATCTATGATTCCTAAGACGCCTGCAATACTACGCGCAAAAGGGTCATTATGTATTAAAGAAGTGGTCATCAGAATTTATCGAAAACTGCATGCACCATTTTATTTGTTTATTTATTTCCCTTGTTAGCATTTTTTTTTACAAATTGTATAGACTCTTAAGATTTTCTTATATACTTTAATTTCCAAATCCAACACTATTCCTTAAATATGACTATCTCCATCATTAATGAATTCTAAAAGTGTTCAGGTGATAGCTCAAATACTCGTGTGTGTGTGTATATATATATATATATATGTGTGTGTGTGTGTGTGTGGGCGCGTGGCCCAGTTGGCAAAGGCAGCGAGCCAGTGATCTGAACGTAACTGGTTCGATTTTCATAGCTGACAAATCAACCACCACGTACACTAAAGGCGAATGGTTCCCGAGAAATCTGTCATAGCTGCAATGTCCTCCAAGTTCTCAAATTTACATGAGGTGAGGGGTCAAGTGTACCGGTCTCGTCACTTGACTCGGTCCTAAATTACGGAACCGGCTTGTAGGGGGTAATGCTGGCCATCTATACGGTGCCCCCTGAAGTGAATGGCCAACAGTCTCGCGGTGTACACACACACGAAAGTCTAGCGACAAAGTGCCTCCGCGTTCGAATATATATATATATATATATATATATATATATATATATATATATATATATATATTGTCAAACATAAGGACAATAAGCAGAGTGTGGTTGGCAGTACTGATAAGAGAGGCAGAGATAAAATAAAATATTTTATTCAAAGTCATAAATATAAACGTTAACTGATATATAAACATAATAAAATAAAACTGTCTCAGGCACGCAGTCCATGAGACATCTCACTTGTACTAGGCAATCTCTCAGCCGGCAAAACAGAAGGCGAGAGCAAAAGCAACAAGACTCGCTACGCTGTAGCTATATATACACAGAATATTTGCATAAAACACAAGATAGCACTCAGCGAGTTGATCCCAACTCGTGATCAATAAATCATGGGGAAAAGCAAATAAAACCCATTAATAGTTGATGAAAGCATATGACCATCCCAACAGGATTTGGTGTGATGACGTCATTTACAAACGATCTTACTTGGTCAACACTGTTGATTACCCGCTCACTAGGGTATCAAGAAAACGCATTTGGCAACTGTCAAAATCAAAATAATAGCGTGAGTGCAATACTACACTGTGGGAAAACTACAGGTAAGTTACTTTTAGGTGAAATTCCCAACATATATATATATATATATATATATATATATATATATATATATATATATATATATATATAGAGAGAGAGAGAGAGAGAGAGAGAGAGAGAGAGAAAGGGAATTGATAAATAGAAGGATAAACTCACAATAATATACATATACGCATAAGTATCCGAGAGACAATCGAAAGGGAAGTTTTCCGATTTGGCTACTCATTTCCTGTACTGTATCCCGATGCGGCTCATTAATGGGCGGAGAATCAACGAGCATCGATTCGCTCAGCGATGACAGTGATGAATGCGATATTCATCACTCGTGAGAGGGATTTTACTTAAAGTCTCTATTGCCATCTCGTCATTGAGAAGGTCAGAGAAGTCGTATTTGGTAGGTTTAAAACGTATTTCCAATGAATATCTGAATTCGAATCTTATTTTGACGACACGTAAGTGCAAAAACAATAGAAGATAAAAAATCAGAAAAGTTTTACTTCCTTTACATTTTAAAATGCCCAATATCGCTTTTAGATAAGACAACAATTTTTCTGCACATTTACAGCATTAATTGAAGATATCTATAGGTTTTTATTCTTCATAATTAATACACATTTATGCATCTACCTGTAAATACCTATATATTACCACATATATTAATCAATTTGATAGATATTTAGTAATATGATTACTTTGGCTTATGCATCTATTTTATAAGCTGTTGTAAGTCGTCAACCTCTCACAACAGAAGTGGTTTTAGCGGAACTGAAGTTTATAGGTTTCTTACAAATATTAACGGAATGACGGATCAGTGATTTTATAAAACATACTCTTTGAGGTTAATGTAGATGAATAAATCTACTCAGTATAGTCATTCGTAGAATGATTATCGTAAAATGTTCAATAACTGAGTTGACAATAATTAATATTTTTTAAACGATTGATCTTTTAAAACTAAAATCAATCTGTATTACTACGCAATTCTAAATATGAAATACAGTTCATTATCGCCAGCGAAGTACACACCTCTAATGGACTTCTTTCTCAGATTAATTTAGGTATATCAAGAAGGCTTAAGCTTATGTTTTGCTGTCCGTAGTATTTTCAATTACCTGGCTGTTTTTGGTAGCTCCAAACAATTTCTGTAGTAAATTCTTCCGACTGCATTTCACATCTCACAGTTATCTGCTCTATGTAAGCTCCAATCTTACATAGAGAAGCAGAGATTCAGGCGGAGATTCAGGAGAATTTCCTGAATCTCCTGTAACCTCCCTCTGGTCAGGTTGGATATGAACGTTGCCAGTTTCATAGTCTTTCCACAATGCACATGCTGTTCTCCTCATTTCTACCTTTAACCTTAAATACTTTAAAAAAACACTCGAGGAATGGTATATGTGATCTTTGATCATTGAAAAGATATACAACAGGAGAGGGAACACAATCATAAGACGGATAGTTTATAAAACAATAACATTTTGTTGTTGTTGTTATTGTTGTTGCTAATGCCCCCTGGTGGGAGGTTTCATTCACCGGGTTCTAATAGGCTATTGGGCTGAAAAGGGCGGCTCCTGTTTTGAATTAGCACTTCAAGGGTCGGAGTCTGACTTGACTCGGCTCAAAATTACGGTCATTTAGCCAAGTGACGAGACCGGAACACTTGATCCCGCACCTCCAGAGGTAAATTTGAGAACTTGGTGAACATTGCAGCCACGGCTTATTTTACGTGCCCCGGCCACCATTAGTGAACATGGCGGTGGATTTGCAGTGACGAGCATCGAACCAGTGACGTTCAGATCACTGGCCCGCTACTTTGACCAACTGGGCTACCGCACCCACACAATAACATGTAACATACTATTAGGACCAAACTCAATTACTAGCGTTACTTAAGAAGCTATAGCACGTGCAGAAACTGTCTTTTTACACAATTACCCCAAAACTAGCTGTTTAACTATCCATTTACACTAGTAGCCCGACAATGAACAGACATCATTTCCTAAAAGACTTCTTACAGACCGACAAAGATTTGAATGTAGCCATGGCGTGCTCCCCGTATTTTCTGTAATCACAGTGATATATATATATACAGTGGAATCTCAATCTATCGTTTCTTGAGGGACCGACTGAACTGAATGATAAATGGGGGAAAACGATAGATGCGGGAACATAAAAAGGCAACATGATCGTTGGGACTGGGGGAAATAAACAACACATGCGGGAAAACGATGATTCAGAGAACGGTCGATCGAGATTCCACTGTATATATATATCGCTCATTCCTTTCAGCAACGTCATATCTCAAAAGTCGGCGCTTTTTAGTTATGCCTGTTTTCAGAATGACCTGAAAGAGTAGTATAACCCTGCAAGATCATCATATCTCAACGCTCAATATTTAGCTGCTAGAGAGCAGAATTAAAATTTATTTTCAATACATTTTTATGTATTTTTAAACTTTAAAATCACTGTCCGGAAAAATCTTGTTTTTTGAGATATAACGTTGTTGAAAAGAGTGAGCAATATATCTATCTATCTATCTATCTATCGATATATATATATATATATATATATATATATATATATATATATATATATATAATGATTCCAAATGTGCTAGCGAGTCATATCAAATAATCTTGGGACTTATAATATATGTAATTGTTTTCGGCATCATGGATAATTGACCGTTGTCTTGCTTGCTCCGTCATAGATCTTTCGACATATATTCTGTTCTTTCGGTCTTCTTTTAAAATTTCATTACAAATCAATCGTTCTAATTCTTTTCCCACCTCTCTAAAGCGTAATAACTTAATATTTTATCAGACTAAAAATAATTCAACAGGTTTTAAATTTTTTAAATTGAAATGAAAATAGGCAAAACTCTCATCATGAGTGGAGAATTTATTTTCTAAGAATTAACTGTGCGTCTCCTTTGTGCACCGAGAATTAACTCTGCGCATTTGCTACACGGTCTCATAACTCAAGATAAGATTTATTACATATCATAAACCAATCATACGTTAGGAGATAATTTCAGTTTTTTTTTCTTTCTCAAATCTTTCTCTTTCCCCTCGATTCCCTGCGATTTTCGAACTATTGCCGTCGTAGCATCTTTGCGATTGAGTTATTCATTTTGCGAGACTAGGGTCGGGGTGGTGGAGGCAGAGAGCGTGAGCTACCCGTCCCTCCCAAGGTGACACGTTCCCACGCATCTCCCAGGAGAAAAGGTGGCTGCTTGGCACGTGATCCAAACACCTTTGTCGACTCATTTTTAATGGAGGGGTTCTCCCTCGAACGTTTTAAAATGCTTCAAACTAGACGAAGTGCCTCTTACACCGAAGATCGGTTCAGCAAACTTGCTGGGAAATGTGAGAAGAATTTTATACGGCTAAATTACTTGAAATAATCACGGCCTCCGTAATTACGTGAATTTCTTATCGTTATTTAAAGTATACTCATAGCTGTAAGCTGCAGTCAGAGTTGTACGAAAGCGTTAACAAACACGAGGAAGTCCCCAAGCCAATTATATGACAAAAAGCATGTTTTTTTCTATATATTTTTTACAGTTTTTAGTAATGAAGGCAGTTACCCAGAAGTGGCAAAGGGTTAGAATTTTGCAGCAGAAAATCCACAGAAAACCTGTCATATGGTATTAATACGAGTCAAACTAAGGAATCGATGTTAAATCTTGCTTTACGCATGTTTCTACCTCGTATTTTTAAGTTGTTTTAAAGCACTAAATTAATATTACTGGAGATTGGATTTAGGAAAGGGAATTTAAATGTTAGAATGGAGGGCATAATATTTAAGATATTATATATATATATATATACTAGTATATAAACTCCGTCAAAAATGACGGAATGTTGATCAACGTGTCAAGAGGTGATTCATCATTTTCATCGGGCATTGCTGAAAACTGTACTTAAACAGCAGTTAATAACAAAACAAAACTAAACTAAATCAAAACTAAACCAAAACTGTTTCAAAAGTGAATGACTCACTACACACCAGGCATTGCTGAAAACGATACTTAAACAGCAGTAAACAACAATAAAATAAAACAAAAATAAAACGTGAAACACAATTTAATTAGCATTAAAATTAAACATTAAAAATGTAGTTATTTAAAGGGAATATGAAAAACCACGGAGTAGAATGAATTCGAAATTCAAGTGAATGACACAATTGAATAAATGATTCTTTTCAATGGATATTTTAATTTGAAGATATTTCAAAAACTTACCGGTTTTGAGCTAGGGTTGTTCACTTGAAATTTTCATATTTTTTAAAGGGATTTCAAAATATGTAACTCTTGTGGTATTATTTTTCAAGAAAAATTTCAGAAAATGGCGTCGCAATGTTAAGATGTTCCCGACTTGGTCCGTCCCGGAATGGTTACCTACACTTTTTCTACTCTCGGCTTTTATATAAGTAAAGATATAGTTTCACATATTTATCATATATAAATAAAGTGCGGTGGAAATTATGAATTGTCTACTTCACTTGAAAAGTGCTGCTTTGTACATTTGAGAGATGACCTTCAAATCTATTCGTTTCTTGTATTTATCATCATGATCATTTAAAGAGAAAAATGCAACATACCCTTTTATAAAGTGCGAGAGAGTTTTCGAACACAGATTTGCCTTCGAGTCAGTTACCATACGAGTAAAGTTCTTTAAAATGGGCCTCTAAACTCAACGAATGTATAGATGCAGGCGTTTTCACTGACGACAATTCACTGACGTCAAGGATAAAATGGGCATGGATCAATTAGACCAGCACGATATGCCGTGAATATAATTTTTTTACACATTTTATCTGGGATATGGAGTAATTCTTTAAAGGTTTTAAACACCTGTTGAATTGTTAAAAACAAAATTAACAAAATTAAATAATTTATAAGGGGATTTGCTGTGTTGACGTTGCATTAGATTCGTAAAGGGAGACCAAAGCGGACATGTTTATTTAGGCTTACTGAAGCATATGTGCCCGGGGTTCGAAACTTATTTAAGTTAACACTTTTAAGTTTGGAAGGAGAAAAGTCTGATTGCTATGTTCCTTGGTTAATCAGCTCGTCTGATCAAGGAAGGAGAAGAAATAAAAATTCAGGTAGCCTCATCTAACGAAATTACCGAGAGTTGTTAACGTAGGATTACTTATCGTTGCTTACCTCTTTTGTATGTGTATATATATATATATATATATATATATATATATATATATATATATATATATATATATATATAAATTTTGACGCATTTCGGTACTTTTCTGTTTAACTGTTTACTGCTTGTCCAAGCGATACAGTCTGGGTTTAGTGCGCTGCTAAAATTGAATCTTCAGTTTGAAGAAGGGAACGAATCCAAAAACTGTTTTTGTGGGAAATTTAAAAAAAAAACTTAAAAAAAACTGTCTTATTTATTAATTTTTCTTCTCTAAACTTTTATATAAGTTTCTTTACATTCACCCGCTGTTCCAGTGCCTTGTACAGCTTGCAAGGACCGTCTATATGTAAATAACAGTATGGCGCTAAAAAAAAAAAAGAATTTCAATTTTTTGGCGATTATTCCCTTTTTCAAACTGCCGATTCAATTATAACTTGCGAGGTATGGACGGACGGTTTTAGCGTCTGAAATTTTCCTTTCCGGAAAACCGTTATGGAGGAACGTAATTTTGCGTTAAAATAATTTAGAATCGTAATGGTTAATTTATTTGTCAGTGTAATAGTAATTGAAATTTCTGCTAAAATGTAAAATTGTAAGTATCTATATAAATAAAGTAACAGACGTATTTGTCGAGTCACGTGAACGTCACGTCTCCGGGTCTCACTCATCCTGAGAATGCAATTTTGACGGCCATTTTGTTTTGGTTGAAATTCGGTGTATTATTTTTCTCATGAAAGTACATAAATCTTACATATTTGGAAAGAGCTTTGAAAACTGATAACTTTTTCTGCTTACAGTTATTCTGATACTTTAATAGTTTTAAAGATATTATAATTCTAAAAAAGCACTCCACCAGAGAAGCAGGCTACTCGAAGCAGTATGGTGCAGCCATCTGTCGGCAGCGACGGGAATGAAAATTGACGGGAATTTAATACATTTGTATGGCTCTGAAAGGGGCCTTTTTTTTCTTTTGTGGGGCCCGAGCATAGCCGGGCGAAGCCCGGCTAGTATAATATAGATGTAATTGTAAATTGTAAGATGTGTGTAGTGTAGTTGTCAAATGTAATAGTAAGTGCATTGGAGGCTTATGAGCAAATTAATACTTAAAATTAATCGAAAAAAAGGAATGATTTAATTACTTTTAGAAGAAATAATTATTACAAAAATGTTTACCAGTAAACCTGTTTGTTAATGGTTTGTAATACAATTGTATTATGTATGTAATGTAATTGCTTAATGCAATAGTAAGTGTAATTATGTTTGAAATTGCATCTTAAAATTGTCAGAGTAAGGTAATTGTATTGAAATTTTATCTTGAATGTAAATTGTGAGTATACAATGTAAATCTTAATTCAAAACTGCAATGTATCCATAATGTTGTGGTAAATGTTATTGTAATTGAAATTGTAATTGAAATTGCATCAAAAATGTAAAATTTTTAGTATATAATGTAAATTGAAATTGTAAATCGTAATCTATATATATAAAACAGTTCCGTAACTGACTCATTCATTCACTGACTGACTGACTGACTGACTGACTGACATACAACGCACAGACCAAACCGCTGAACCTAAAGGGCTGAAATTTTGCATGGCGATTCTTCTAATAGTGTAGGGGTGCACTAAGAAAGATTTTTCAAAAATTCTTCTTAGATTTTTTAAAATTAAATTTTTAAGCTGTTTTTTAAACTTTTTTTACGTTTGCATTTAAGATAATACATTGAGGGTTATAAAATTTATATCACGAGAAAGATCATAAAAATTCCTTCAAAATGAAATTTTTTTCGAATTTTTACCTCCATTTCCTGATTTTTGGTGAATTTTTAAAGATTAATTTTTAGAATTTAATTTATTAAATGCTGATCACGTGATTTCTTTTTCTGGTACTTTCAATAAATTTATCGTCACGTGCGTAACAACTAAATAGACAAAAAAAATATTTTTTTCTCTTTCTAATGCAGCAGACGATTGATATTATCCAAAAAAATGCATATCCCTTACGATTTTTTTATAAATATATATATATAGATAGATATATATTTTACATCAATTGTATACATTGATCATCGCATTTATTATAAATATATATATTTATTTTTTGGCATAAATTACATACGTTGACCGTTGTATTTAATTTGAATGTAGTCCGTAGCGAAGCGCGGGTTTTCAGCTAGTATGTTATAAATGCAATGGTAATTGTAATAGTAAGAGTAGGAGTATTTGAAATTGCACCTTAAATGTAAAATTGTAAGTATATAATGTAAGCTGTAATTGTAAATGTAATATGTTCGCAAGCGTAATTGTAATTGAAACTGCAGTTTGAATGAAAAATGGCAATTTTATAATGTAAATTGTAACTGTAAAGCGCAATTAGTTTGCAGGGTGTGGATAAGAAATATATGTATAAACTAGCTGAAAACCCGCACTTCGCTACGGAGTACATTCAAACTAAATACAACGGTCAACGTATGCAATTTATGCCAAAAAATAAATATATATATTTATAATAAATGCGATGATCAATGTATACAATTGATGCAAAATATATATCTATCTATATATATATATTTATAAAAAAATCGTAAGGGATATGCATTTTTTTTGGATAATATCCAATCGTCTGCTGCATTAGAAAGAGAAAAAATATTTTTTTTGTCTATTTAGTTGTTACGCACGTGACGATAAATTTATTGAAAGTACCAGAAAAAGAAACCACGTGATCAGCATTTAATAAATTAAATTCTAGAAATTAATCTTTAAAAATTTACCAAAAATCAGGAAATGGAGGTAAAAATTCGAAAAAAATTTCATTTTTAAGGAAATTTTGTGATCTTTCTCGTGATATAAATTTTATAACCCTCAATGTATTATTTTAAATGCAAACGTAAAAAAAGTTTAAAAAACAGCTTAAAAATTTAATTAAAAAAAAATCTAAGAAGAATTTTTGAAAAATCTTTCTTAGTGCACCCCTACACTATTAGAAGAATCGCCATGCAAAATTTCAGCCCTTTAGGTCCAGCGGTTTGGTCTGTGCGTTGTATGTCAGTCAGTCAGTGAATGAATGAATGAATGAGTCAGTTACGGAACTGTTTGATATATATAGATAAGTAAAAGGAAAAAACAAAGAAAGCAACAGGGAACTGGTGTGGAACTTAAGCGGTGTTGCCATTGTAAACTGGTTGAATAGATAGTTTAGGATCGCGAATTGTAAAGGGAAAAAATTGGCTTGGTGGTGCCCGAGTAAGTCGTTCGTCCCCGAGCCAATGGGTCCCTGCTGAGCGGATTGCTGGGGGGACGACTTGGCTCCAATTAAGTATGCCGTATAAGCTTATCGCTGTGGTCGGCGGAACCTTTAGAATTAGAGTCATAATGGGAATGAAGGTAAGAAAATTACGTCAAGGGGTCTAAAACTTTCCCTTATTCCTGAAACATGAGTACAACTTACTTTTATGAATGTTAAAGGGGCGTGTTCATAATAATATGGTATTTTGCATAGGTATTTAAATTATAATCTATGTCGGTACTTTAGGATTATTCCGTTGACCTGTCAACGCTCGCGAAAATACGCAAATCCTTTGGCGCCATCATAATGAAAAGCAATTTCCAAAATAAACATTCTAAACACATTAAATTTATTATTAATACAATAATATTATTAAAACACATTATTAATAAAAAGAATCAAAACGTTCAGTTAAAACCTCTATTTTTTTATAATTACACATTGAATTATTCTTGAATCTAACCATATATATTATTATCAATCATTTCGGCGGCCAAAAGTCCTTGATAGCTTTTAAAGCGCAAACAAACAAGTCATTATCCTTGTGCAGTCGCCATTCACGCACATTTTCTTAGAAGAAATGATTCCACACTCTTGAAAATATGCCACTGCACTCTCTTCGGTGCTAGGCAAATTCTAAATTCGAATCATTTTGCAGCGGAGTAAAAAAAAAAAACAGTATATTTCAACACGCTAAAGAACACTAACTCGCGTAGTCAAGGATTACACAGTAAATGTGATAAAATTTGCGGTTATTGGCGCAAAAGCTACCTTTTGGAGATAATATCGGGTTTGGCGAAAATTAATCGGGTTTGGCGAAAATGGTCGACGGGATAATCCCAAAGTACCTCTGTCTTGAAACATTACAAAATTAAAGTTTCTAATCTAGTTGTAAATTCATTAGAAATTATAACAAAACATTATACAAAGACACACAGTTCGTCATCATTCATCAAATTCTAATTGAGAGATGATCGAGATGAGACAATGCAAGCACAGTTCAAGTGATCACCAGTCTGAGAGGAAAAGCGAACTACTCTCTCCTAGTGTTCTTCCAAGATTTTCCCCTCCCTCCCCCTCGTTGTCCTGCTCTTGTGACAGTAACGAAGCACCTCCCTCAAATTAGCAGTGTATTGTTGAAATCGAGTCGAGTTGTTCCGAGGATGGATCGGTCCCCGCAGAGCAACGGCACGTATGCGGAAAGGATTATATTTTTGCGCTCGCCTCATTCCGATGATGGATAGACGAAGAGAGAACGCGACGATGCCCTTTAAATATTTAATAACAAAAAAGATGGAGGGCAGAGGAACGGGACCTGCTCCCGCCAGAAAGCACTCCTTCCGTCGCTGCAGCTTTCTTTTCCCCCAATTTTTTCCCTCCAAAACGCACGCGAACGAGATTAGATACGCGCGCGCTTTCTGACGTACCATTTCATTTATATTTATTAGAGTCGCGTTTTGTGAGAGAGAGGGGGAAAGTAAGGTTTATTTTACTTTTCGCGTCCACCAGATGTACAAAAAAAAAATCTCATTCGTGTGATTTTTTTTTCTACTTCTACGTGGTATCTTTTCTTCAGGTGCAATCAGGTTGTCAAGAGAGAATGTGAAAATGTTTCTGAGCGAGTTTTACAAAGGCAAAGCGTATAAACGTGCTTGCTCCAGGTGCCTGTAGCATAGAGTAACTCAGTAGTGGTTGGTAAGTTGAGAGCTCTGTGATCATTATTTTGCTATACAAATACTGCTACCGACAGTTTATAGATGATTCCGATCAGGTACAAACATTCATGCGGATATTGATACTCGAAACCAGATACAGTGAAACCAAGTGCCATCGTTCTGCAAACTGAGTACTGGTATCAGGACACACTGTTGATTGCGTTTTGGGAATGAAAATCCTTCGTAATATCAGAGAAAATAAGATGAAACATAGATCAGATAATAATTACACTCGACAGTTTATAGATGATTCCGATCAGCTACAAACATTCATGCCGACATTGATACTCCAAAACCAGATGCAGTGGTACCAAGTGCAATCGTCCTGCAAACTGAGTACTGGTATCAATACGCACAGTTGAATGCATTTTGGAAGTGAAAATCCTTCGTAATATCACAGAAAATAAGATGAAACATCGATCAGATAATAATTACACTCGACAGTTTATAGATGATTCCGATCAGTTACAAACATTCATGCTGACATTGATATTCGAAACCAGATACAGTAGTACCAAGTCCCGTCGTCCTGGAAACTGTGTACTGGTATCAGGACGCCCTGTTGAATGAATTTTGGGAGTGAAAATCATTTGTAATATCAGAGAAAATAAGATGAAACATCGATCAGATACACTGCTGGCCACCCAAATTGCAACACCAAGAAAGACAAGAGATATCACAACAAAATTTATTTTGTAGATAACATGTTGACCAAGTATCAAATGATTAAATTTATAGACTTCTGTGAAGTGTGGTTCCTGCCAAAATCAGTAGCCAGAGTAGCCGCCATTGTTGGAGATCACCGCTGCCACACGCCTCGGCATTGATTCAAAGAGACTTTGGATGAGTTCTTGGGGTACAGCAGACCAAGCAGCTTCCACACGTTGCCAAAGTTGATCTGCTGTGACAGCTGGGGATGGAATCTGGGTCAATCGTAGAGCAACCATGGACCACATGTTTTCCATCGGCGAAAGATCCGGAGAGCGAGGCGGCCAGGGAAGCAATTCAATCTGGCGATTGACGAAGAACCGTTGCGCAATGCGTGCCACGTGTGGTCGGGCATTATCCTGTTGAAATATGGCTGTGGGCAAGCCCTAAAGGTAAGGAAGGACAACTGGCTCCAACACCTCGGATATGTAGCGCTGGCTGTTTAAAGTACCGGCAATGCGTACTAGAGGTGTGCGAGAGTGATATCCAATACCGCCCCATACCATAATACCCGGTGCAGGACCAGTGTGGCGGTGCATAACGCAGCTGTTCAGCATCCTCTCTTCACGGTGTCTCCAGACTCGAATGCGACCATCGTGGTGTTGCAGACAGAAGCGTGACTCGTCAGTAAAGACAATTTCATTCCATTCTGCCGTCCACATCCTTCTGTCATCGCACCATTGGCGGCGGAGACGTCTGTGGTTCTGCGTCAAGGGTAGACAAAGCAATGGACGTCTTGCGGACAGACCACTCTGCTGTAAACGGCGTCGAATGGTACGCGCAGACACTGGATGATGCGTTACAGACTGCATGTGCTGTGCTATAGTTCGTGATGTGACTGAGCGATCCGTCACTGACATGCGCACAATTTGCCTGTCATCACGTGAAGTGGTGCGCTGAGGTGGATGCGATCGAACACGCCGGTACATCGTACCCACCTGCATCCAACGATCACATATCCTCATTACAGTTGTTTGGTTTCGTCCAACACGACTACCGATTTCCCTGAAAGATAATCCACAATCTCGGTAGGCCACTATCCTTCCTCTGTCGAACTCGGATACTTGATCAAAAGATGATCGCTGTTTTCCACGAGGCATAATTGATCGTTTTTTTGAAAAAAACCACAAGAAAAGCACAATTGCCGAACTTGAAATAGTCGAAATCTCCAAGCCTTAAAAAGCGCTTTGAAGTGTCGTCACAGGCGCGCGTGATCTGCGTCTGCGCTGAAATTCTAATCATTTGCATATCTCACCTCCGCTAATGCATGTTGTAAATTTCATGTTATTTGCATGTTTCCTTCAGGGTGTTGCATTTACAGTGGCCAGCAGTGTAATAATTACACTTTTGTAAGAGTAGAATCTCCATAGTACTAAGGGGCCCAGAAAAAAACAAAATTCAGGTCATGCCCTGAGAATATGTATATATTGCGATTAACGTACTGACCAGAAAGACTGACTCAGATATCTTACCATCCTCAGTTTTTACCCTTAAAAATGTAAAATTGTTAAACTTAGAAATATGTTTTCTACCATAATTTTACTCGTATTTACTGTGATCTGTTCGTCCTGAAGGATTTAAATAAATTATTGTCATATCCCTACTTTTTGTCTTTCAGAGTCGCATTACACATTAAATGAAACAGCTTTTAAAAGAGTTATAATACACGGTTACTTTCTTTGGCAATTCAACGGTATTAATTTTAAAAAGGAAAAATAAAAGCATGTAAATCATTCACTTTTGAAACTGATTTAGGAAACTGAAAGTGACATTTGATACATACAAAAAAAATTATAAATAATTAAATATTACCTCTTTAAATTTATAAAAGGTAAAAAAATATTAAACGTATTTTTTACAGAAAATAAATCCTAACAGGCAAATTTTTGAAAGCAAGAATTCGAGAACTTTGATCTTAAAGCCAGCTTATTTTAAAATCTTAACACAAACTAAAATCGTTAAAGTCTTTAAAAAACGCATAGAGATAAAATCTCTACCTTATAGCTGGTCAACATTTTTGCGCATCGGAGCGAATTCTAAAGTAAACATTCAAGAGTATTTCTGGGGTTCTAACACTGAGTCCATCTAACTTTTCTATTCTCTTTGGACTCCGTCGAAAATTTACTCATGACATTTATGCACATCACTGTGGACGTTAGAAATTTCACATTCCATACTTGTGTCCATGGGAGTTCAAATAAGTGTTGAAAAACTGCATACTTTTTCTCTTCCATTTTCAGAGGAAAATTACATTTTATTAAGAGCTATTCTAAAGTCATATATATATAGTCAGCTATACTAGAGTCTGGTTTCCGAGGAAGTTTATGTATATCTACCGAATTTCAGTTATAAAGCCCTAAACACATTCATTTAAAAGATTTTGTTTGTACACTTATATTATATTTTATTATTATACCTGAGTTTATCATATTCAAATCTATCCAAACCGTTTAAGGCTGATGTGTACTAACCCTATTGGATTTTCTCACCTCAATGTTAATCTATGAAGAAAATGTTTCCAAGGATTGCCGACTTGGATTTAAAGGTTTTCTTTAAAAAATCATACTCCGTAACAGAGAAAGAAATTTTATACCGGGGAATTGGGGAATTTTTCGTTTTTCTAAATCGCAAATAATATTTTAAAATTATTCCGGGAAGAAATCTGGTCTAGTGTGTTTTAAGCGTTCATAAATGCCTTTGGTGGACGAAATTTATAAAATGAATCCTGTTGCAAGTTGCAGAGAAGTTCAGGCTATCTGAAAATACCATTTTTGTTGGATTATTGACATTTATGTAGCTGTAAATAGTAGAAAATTTTCTCTATATGTTAACTTTGAGGTGAGTGAATCCAATAGGATTAGTGCGCAGAATCCTTAAGACATAGATACCATGAAAGTGGAAAATATTTTTCACATGTTTCTGACAGAGCGATATATAAAATGTACTTTTGGTGTCTTAAGTCAGATTAAAACTAAGGTGAGGTTAACATTGAGATGAGCGAATCCAATAGGGTTAGTACACAGCAATCTTAACACATAAAGTGGAAAATATTTTCCATATGTTTCTGATAGGGCGATTTATAACTCTTAATGTACCTTTGGTGTCATAAGTCTACGTTAGATTAAAACTAAGAGTCAGAGTTAGATTGAAACTAAGGTGCGGTTAACATTGAGATAAGCGAATCCTATATTATTAGTACACGGCATCCTTAACACATAGATACCACGAAAGTGGAAAATATTTTTCACGGGTTACTGACAGAGTGATATATAACCCTTAATGTGCTTTTGGTGTCATAAGTAAGTTAGATTAAAACTAAGGGGAGGTTAACATTGAGGTGAACGAATCCGATATGGTTAACACACAGCATCCTTAACACATAGATACCATGAAAGTAGAAAATATTTTTCACAGGTTTCTGAAAGAGCGATATATAACCCTTAATGTGCTTTTAGTGTCATAAGTCAGTTAGATTAAAACTAAGGTGAGGTTAAGATTGAGATGAGCGAATCCAATAGGGTTAGTACACACCAGCTTAATCCTTTGAGGGGCGGTGTTTACACAGTGCAAACGCTTAAATCTCGTCCTTTCACTTGTATTCAATGTATTCCAGTTAAATGAGCAGAAAAATGGCTTGTGCTGCCATCTGTTATCAGTTTAAAGAAGTAAAATCATATTACAACCTTTAATGGGAAAATTTTTCAAGATTTTTTAGGTTGGTTAAATAAACCGAGAATAAAAATCTGCACCGTGCAAACGGTGTAGGTTAGATGCCCCTGAAAGGGTTAAAGGAAGGACACTAGCTTTGTAACCATCTTTTATGGTATTTTTTCAACCGATTTACTTGTTGCTATCAAAATCTTCGCTTCCTCTAATTTCCAGGCAGATTCTTTTCTGCATAACAACACTCTTTCAATCCTTTCTTCCTCCTGATTCTGACCATGTATTAGTTTCCTTCGATGAACGAACGCCCCGCAGGCGACATGTTAATAACGCGCTCTACCCCGGACTTCCGTCGTCTTTTCAAAAGAATTTATTGACACCCGTTCATTGTTGGCAGCTTAACGGTAATCAGATGTCGGATCATTTCAGATCGCTCGCGAGGCCGTCACGCAGAGATATTAATAAAGAAATGCCTCCGACACGCCTATACGAGATCTTAATAAATGCCACCGAACGAGGAGGCTAATGAGGAGAGCTGCAATAAGCCTCAAAAGCGTTATCGATACGGTGAAAGCATAGATCTTATAAAAGGATACTGATGAGTTTTCTGGTGCAAAACTTCTCCCCCAAGATGAGGATAAAAGAGTTCGCAAAGCTGGGAACTCTGCGGGGGTTCCCGTGATCATTACTCGAAGCTAGAATTCTCTGTTCGAGAATGAAACGATATGGAGATTACGATGAATGCTGAATTGTTCGGTTTTTTTCCGGATAATCCTTGCATCGGATAATCCTTCCCCCAAAAATAAATAAATAAATAAATAAATAAAAATGAATAAAGCTAAGTAAATAAAAATAAATAAATTGCTAAATGAATAAATTTAAAAAATATATAAAAATAAGTTTACACATAAAATGGCAAATAGTACAGTCAACTTTATCCATTCTGCTCTCTTTCTTATGCTGAGTGAGCCATTGTTCCTTGTACGAGGTACTACGCCGAGATCTGAACTATTGCAGTACATTTTGCCAATATCTCCTTTGTTTCTCTCTTTTATCAGAGCAGAAAGTAAAAAAAAAAAAATCAGTAAAAAATGACTTCAGTACAATTTGTTGCTGTGCTTTTGACTTCATAAGGCTTGCCAGAGCACATGACCTTGACTTCCAGCGGTATTTATAGCCACATCAAACAGGCGTTTGACGGAAAGTTACAGTTTGCGAGAATTATTTGAAGATTGTGTGCTTATGTACACGGATAACCGGCGCATTCACATAATCCAAAAATCACCTAACACTATAAAATATAAACTGTTCAGAAGATTTATATAGAAAGCCAATTATAGATTGGGTATATTAATTAAAACAGCATTAAAACATACTGAGATTTTCACTTTTTCTTGAGAAAAATACCCTGTTATATTACTTTATTCATAAGATAAGATGGCATTCTATTGATATACGAATATTTATACGAAGCAAAATATTGATACATAAATATTCATACGCTATATTTTATACGAAGCAAAATATTCATACGCTATATTTTATACAAAGCAAATATTCAGGTGACAACCAGAAAATTAACCTTCGGAAGAATATCTATTCAACTTAACGATAAATATCTCTGCAAGCCAAGTTATCTATGCCAAGTTATGAGAAGTTGTTAGCAAAATGCTGTTGTTGGACATTCAACCACCGAATTTTTTATATAATCGCCAGATAAATTTAAAATAAAGCGAGAATATCGGAAAATTTTTTATGGGATTTTTTTTTATAATTAATGACATTCAGTTTGTTTTTTTATTTTCGTTCCTCATTAACGAGTTTTTATGCCATGAATTATCATTTATCCTGTTCTCAACTCCTCAATTCTATACGTTCTCGGTTGACATTAATCACTCTTTACGGTTTACTGCTGCATGAAGTAGATAGCTTTACACATTAACACCACGAACTTCATGACCACTATTTGAATTAAATAGTCACGTAAGTTCCCTGTCAAAGAATATCGATTTTAGTCAACGCTATGCTTTTCCAATCGTATAGTATGTAAATCAGTAGGTTAGTAACATTCAGATTTTGAAGAGCCATGAAAAATTAGGTAAGTGTTACACAAAAATTCCAAATTGTGAAAAAAAAAAATCAACACTTCATTTTATACCGGATTATTACTTAGGCACAGATATTATACGCTTCAAAATCCATATAAGAGATAGACATACTTATTGTTTATAGAAATATTTAGGAAATGTATTAAATTCTTGTAGCAATTTCAAAATATTAGTATCAAAAAGTTTTATTTGAAACCTTAAGTAAAGCGTGATTTATTTACAACAAGTCTTCAATACCATTGGCAAATTTTCCCATCTTATACTGTCCAGTAAGAGAAACTTAATAACTTGTAACCTGCTAGCCCAACTTAAAGCCCTTCAGAAATGCACTTTCAGACTGGCACAGACGCGCAGTCAAAATGTGTAAAGGCGTTTCACAAATGCAGATTTGCATACCAAAGAAAGCAGTTGCACCCATCAAAGAAATGACTGCAGAAATAGTTTCTGCAAGATACATGTCCAGCAGCATTTAAATCCGTAAAAATTGTTTTAAGGACGCTCTGTTAGCTATACTGAAGTAAAAATAAGTTAAAAACATGTCTTTCTTACTGCTTTGTCAAATCTCAACACAAAATAATTTCAGAATTTCCTAAAATTAGATGATTAATTTCAATAATATAATTTTTAGAAAAAATGTGCTTCTAGATTAAAAATAAAAATTGTCATAATAGCATCCCATATATTTAACAGCTATTTTGAACCCTTTCCCTTTATTTTCCATTTGAGAAATGTTTCCTTTGCTGCGTAAGCATTGTACTAACTGTGAAAAAGTATTTACAGTTAAGAGGGTAACATGAAATTAAAATGTGAGGTAAGATTCCGCTTCGTAAAATTATATTTTTATTGCATCCCTAGAGAACAATTCGATGACATTTAACACTTTATATTAGTTATCTGTAATTATAAGATTTTAAATAATGTTAGTTAGTGGGAAAAGTTATAAGTTTTTTCATAATTTTCTTTTCACAGATCTTATTAATAAAATATTGAAATATTTATGGCAAATATTTTTTTTTGCAGTCAGTTGTCAGCAAATCTTGCCTAGTGCTTTGGTTTTGGTACATCTGACGCAACGATCTCTCTCTTTCCAAGATCCTGAATCGTACTACGAATACAGTAACCAAAAACATGCTATCCATCATGGAGTATTTTTGAAAGTGGTTAATAAGCACAAAAAAAAATTATAGAATCCTGTATGTAATTGTATAACATGATAGCTAAAAGCAAAATAGTCCATCACGTGATATTTTCAAAAAAGTTTCAGAAGCAAGAAAATCTATAAAAATACAAAATAAATCGTTCGGTATATTTAGCATATTTTTTATATAATCATCATTTTTTAAAAATTCCCCTAGAACTAGCACTTCATTTTTTTAGTAAAAATTGGAACCCACTGTTGACAATTCTGGTAGAAACATACATGAATTTGTCTTGATTGGTTGCATGTTTTGGGCCTTGATTGTTATTATGCAGGTATGCAGAAGGAACTAAATTTCTCATTTGGACTCTTCCGAAAACTACCTAAATATTATTATTATTTTGTTGTCTATTTTGGAGGTATTTTATCGTAAGGCATTTGCACTTCGTTATTCACCGCTATTTACTGGCTACTTTATTATGGGAGAACCCTATAGGTGAGCCAGCATTGCTCCCTATTAGGAGACGAAACGTAAACGACTAAGCCTTATTCGGGATTTGAACTCAAGCCAACTGCGGCAGCTTAGAACGCTAACCACTACACCAGGTGGGGGTAAACACTACCTAATTACAGGTTTTGTAATTTTGTAATCTGCTGTGAAGAATCAAACTATTAATTACCGATATTAAGTTCTAAGGATTTGGAAGGGTAAGAAATCGTTTAGCTAAATCTTTAATGAACACAAATATAGAATTCAGTTTGTATTTCTTACATTAACTATTTACACTCAGATTATTTGTATACCTCGGCACTTAAAGCCAAGCTACTCGTAAATAGATTTGTACAGCTCCTTCATATTAATCAAGGAAACACAACTAAAATAACGTTATTCTTAAAAGGGCTTCAACGCTGATTAGGCCGACAAAGGTATTGATAAATACATTGTAACTCTTCACACTAGGCTCGAATAAGTTAGAAATTCAAAGAGCTTACGCTACATTATGCCGCGGCTTTTCGACCACATACCTGCACAACTCAAGTGTTCACGGCTCGGTCCATTTTTTCTTTATCCCTTCTTTTCATTCATTAGAAAAATGTATTCTCGTGATTAGACTTGCACGTATTTGTATAATTCTTTAGAAGTAAAAGAAGTATTCGAATAGTGATTTGGGAAAATATCTTAAGCGTGTCAGCAACTTTTGCGGAAGCATACAATTTCTTAGTAGTCTTCCTTAATGATGACTGAATGCTATTGAAATTTCCTTCTAAAACATAACAAGACATGATATGTTTCATATATAATTGATATGACATAGACCTCTAGATTAATTTTAGAGAAGTTTGTTTCTGAAATTCTGAGAAAAGAAATTTTTTAATGCAAGTTTTCTCTGATCTAGCAATACGCTTATTTTGCACAATTCTTTAGATGCAATTTATAAAATCAAACAGCAAAAGCAGTCATTTACACTATTCTGACATATTTGGTCTATTGTCTTGCTACCTTTCAGGCCTCACATAGAGAGAAGAAAAAATATATCTCTTATGGGCACACAGAACATCTCGACATCCAAAAGGGAGCGATTTTAGTGAAATGTTATTGAGCATGTACTTAATTGAAGATACAGATGTATGCAAAATATTTATATACCAGTAAATACATACATTATGTCTTATATTTAAAGTAAAATGGAAGAATTATGTTAAAAATTTAGTTTATTGTAGCAATTTAAAAATTTGTTAAATGTGTGATAGGGTAAATGTCCTCTTTTTTTCGACATTTCATCCACTTTTTAGTTTCTGATTAGGCTGGAAACTCCAAGAACATCCCTAAAAACTATTTCCTTTGGTATCCTGAGATCAACCAGTGCCAGTTTAAGTTATGTAGCTAAACTGGAAAAATTGAAAATTCCAGTGAACTCCAGAGAGGTTCCTAATATCGCCTTCCTCTGTTCCTCTTACCGCCTACCAGGCGAAATTAGGAGCACCTGTTAAAAGGCGTTGCTAACAAAGTCTCTGTTTAATGCACTTTCAAATGGTATAAGCAAAATTAGAATTTGGATGCAGCTACCTGGTCATTCACTGGATTCTGATTCTTTGGAGCCAAAGTTTAGGATGACGACAGCCAAAACAACTTCAGACGCCAGATAGTTTCTGTTGTCAGTGATAAGAGCGTTGTCGCTATCGCCGCTGTTTGTACAAACCCAGAACTAAGAAGTTACTGCATTTTCTCATACATAGCGCGAATCATACTTCAGAAACACGAGTAGGCGATATTAGGCACAGGGGCGATATTTCGGACACCCGACCTACTATTTGTCAGTTAGGTAGAGTTTTCTAAAAGTCTATTGAATTTGTCTCTTCCAAATTTGGTATGGTAGTATAAAATATATCAATTGACAATCATATTAAGTATTTTGCTTCTAGATTTAGTGAAATGGAAAATAAGAAAAAATATGTAATTAAAATTTTTATGTTTCTTTGAAGTTTTCCACTAACAAAATTTTAATTTAATTTTTTCTGACCTAGAAGCAAAATACTTCGTATTATTGTCAACTAAAATATTTTATGCTATCATATCAAATCTGAAAGAGATAAATTCAATAGGCTTTTAGAAGTCTATCTAACTGACAAATAGTATCAAACATTTGACAAGTATTTAAATTGCTACAATAAACTAAATTTTTAAATTTATTCTTCCAGTTCACTTTAAATATAAAATATAATGTATGTACTTTCTGGTGTGTAAATATTTTGCAGATATCTCTAATCTGCAAGTAAATACGTGCTCATAAGCATTTCACAAAATTCGCTCTATTTTGGTTGTCGAGATGTTCTGTGTGCCCTTAAATAATATCTCGCTTATATATATATATATATATATATATATATATATATATATATATATATATATATATATATATATATATATACACTCAAGAGCCAAAACATTATGACCACCTGTCAATAACGAGTTGGACCACCTTTGGCGCGCAACACAGCTTCAACCCGCCTTGGCATGTTTGCCACAAATCCTTGGTAGATGGCCGGAGACAGATTGTACCAGATGTTTAAGCAACGGTCACGCAAATCCGAGATATTGCGAATTGGTGGTCTTTGAACTCTGAGCTGCCGTCCCATGACATCCCAGTTGTGTTCTATCGGATTGAGATCCAGTGAGTTAGGCGGCCAGGACATTAACTGGAATTCAGCATCATGTTCCTGGAACCACTCCAACACAATTTTAGCCTTGTGACACGGGGCGTTGTCCTGTTGGAACATTTCATTTCCAGCTGGAAAAACAGAGGCCATGTAAGGGTGCAACTGGTTCGCAATGATGTTCAGATACCCTGTAGCATTCATGGTCTGCTCTACCACAACCACGGGTCCTAGAGACGCCCAAGAGAACGTCCCCCAAAGCATAATACCACCACCACCGGCCTGTGTATGACCTACTGTATATTGAAGGAGCAACAGTTCGCCTGGAAGACGGCGTATCCTGACACGGCCATCGGCGTGATGAATGACAAACCGTGATTCATCTGACCAGGCAACTCTCTCCCACTGATCCATGGACCAGTCGCGATGTTCCCGGGCCCAGCGCAGGCACAGTTGGCGATGACGCTTGTTCAGCAAAGGCACACTAAGTGGGACGTTTGCTGCGTAGCCCCATATCCAACAGTGTCCGCTGAACAGTGTGCTGCGATACTATTCTACTTGGCCCTGCATTGTATTGGGCTGTCAGTTGAGCCACTGTCTGGCTCCGGTTTTGCTTCACCATGCGAGACAGTCTCCGACGACCTTTGTCTTTGATAGCGTGTGGACGTCCAACACCATGTCGTCTACTACTGGTTTCACCGTCATTCATCCACTTTGCATAAGTACTAACAACTGTAGGTCGCGAACAACCCACGAGTCGTGCAGTTTCGGAAATACTTGCCTTTGAGCCATTACAATCTGCCCGCTATCAAAGTCACTTAGATCCGCAGCCATTCCCATCACACACAGAAGTAAGTGAAAGAATGTTTCTTCAGACTCTCCAGCAGCAGTTAAATACCACTTCCACCTGATCACGTGCCTTCCACGTCATCCAGGCGAATTCATTGCAAAATGTAGGGGTGGTCATAATGTTTTGGCTCTTGAGTGTATATATATATATATATATATATATATCTGGGATTGATAATATGACTAAAATATGCAATACCAAATCTGTAAAACAAAGAATCAGTACAAAATTTAATTTTCTTTAGATCTCTGATAAAAGTTTATTTGTTTGATTGTTTAATGCGGCAGGCACTTGTCTCTGATGATAGGCACTTCTTGTCAATGACCCATGAAGATCCGCGAAGTTTTGCTGGCTACTTTATTGTCGGAGCACCATACAGGTGAGCCATCCTTGCTCCCTATAAGGGGGAATATGCGGAAGCGACCAAACCTTATTCGGGATTTGAACTCACGCCCACTGCGTGTCACCTCAGTACGCTAACCACTATACTATGTGAGCGGCATTTTTAAAGTTAAAATAGCATTTACATGAGCAAAATATTATTATTATCTGTAAATGCTAATTAGCGTTTGTATCGTCTACAGGAGTTAGTATTTCATGTGTTTTTTTCCTAACAACCATTAACATGATTTGTTTAAAATGACATATCTGTATATGATTTTAACGTAGGATTACGTTCCTCAATAACGGTCCAACGGAGAGAGAAAAATTGTCCGACATCGCGAGTGATAATTTTGGCAGCTCGCCAAACCCAGTAGCATTAAACAGTTAAACAGAAAAGTACCAAAATGCGTTAAAAAAAGTAAGCAACGATAAGTAATCCAACGTTAATAACCCGCGGTAGTTTCGTTAGAAGAGACTACCTGAAATATTTTTTCATACAAACTTTAAATGCATTATGCTTTATAAGAAAAAAATATATATGTAAGGGATTTAATAGAAAACTAATAGAAATGTCTATATATATATTCAATCTCACGTTAACTAGAGGTTTAGCATAATTATTATTAACGAATACCAAAAATGAATTTAACTCCAAAGAAACCACTTGGGAAGAAGCTAAGACAGATTTGTTTAAATATATATATATATATATATATATATATATATATATATATATATATATATATATATATTAATACTTGCGTTCTACTCTTGAATGAAAAACTGCACAATCAGGCATGATTGGTTTCTTGCCTTTATGTTTTGTTTTCCTGCTTTGTTTCTAGCAATGAAATACGAAATTCAAATACGGTATTACAGCTATTGCCAAAAATGGATTTAACTCCAAAGAAACCACTTGGGAAGAAGCTAAGACAGATTTGTTTAAATATATATATATATATATATATATATATATATATATTAATACTTGCGTTCTACTCTTGAATGAAAAACTGCACAATCAGGCATGATTGGTTTCTTGCTTTTATGTTTTGCTTTCCTGTTTTGTTTTTAGCAATGAAATACGAAATTCAAATACGGTATTACAGCTTTTCAGATCTTCCTTTGAAAGCATACTAGACAATAAAAACCTTTCTATCAGTCTTCAAATTGTTTGGAAAAAATATTTAAAAATACTTATTTTTTATCTTAAGAGGCCGAACCATGTTATACTCTTTGCAAGCGAAAGAGAAACTAATTACTTCGGTTGAAATCACATATTTTTTTATATGGAAGCCTCCATGACGAATTCGTCAGTTGTTACATACTTTTCCTTCTCGTCAAAAACAAATTATACCCAGAATAGGAATCGAAACCTGGTTCATATTTTCAACATTGGATATCTGCTTGACAATTTCATTGATCTACCATGCAAGATGTGCGGCAACTCGAAAAATATTATATTAGTCTGATGTTACAGGGGAATACTCCACTGCGTGAACTGGTTATAAAGGCCCGAGTTAGAGATAAAATTACAGAAAAAGATTAGGCCTAGAAAAAGAGGCGTACTTTCACGAGAAAAAAAATAATAATCAAGAGATTGTAATAAATGTAACTTCACAAGCATGTAAGGAAAAATTAATAACGATGACTCTGGGTGGCTTCTTTGTACATAATTGTGTTCGCCATTTGTTCTTTGCCTAGTGACGTCATCGCGCATACATGAGTGCGGAAAAATGAGCATTGTTTCTTGCACCCACACATACACACACGCACAAACAATCCCAAATCTTCTACTAATTAAAGGCATGGCATGTTTTTAATTGTATCCTCCTCTGGCCTCAGCGTGCTGCATTTTTTCTTTAATCTAGCCGTGCTTATTACAAAAAGGGGAAAAAACAAATGATTAAAAAAATGGCAAAAAGCTCCAGTGTGTCTCTCTTTTTTTTTGTATTTTTTAATGTCTTTGGACGAATGAATATTCTATCTAGTTTTTACAAACCGCAGCGTCACGATTTATAAAAAAAAAGGATTCAATTGTTTAATTTAATTTGGAACTTAACAAAAGGAACACAACCCCGCGCTCCCTCCCATCGAAAAAATTTTATGACATTCAAGATATTTTTGAATTATTAAAGCATGCACACAAAAAGAAAGATTTTTGGAGAAATAAAATACTAAATGCGGCCTTCTCTTCTCTTATCTTGGGCATTAAAAGATTCATTCCACTTTTTCTTAATGAAATCCCAGACTGAAATATGTTTCTCTTTCTTTCTCGTTTCACCATTATAGTTTATGGAAAGTATTAATAATATTACGAAATAAATTTGAATACATTACGCAAAATGTACTTTTTGCAGTCCTGTTGCGTGAATGGTTTTGTATCATTGCATCTTACTTTCTTTAGACTTCAAAGGAGGACTCCTCAACATCATATAGGTCCCATTAAGGCTGTTGTACACTAACCCTATTCGATTCGATCACCTCAATGTTAACCTATGGAGAAAATTTGTCCAAGGATTGTCGACTTGGAATTAAAGGGTTTTTTAGAAATTTTACTCCGTAATAGGCAAAGAAATTTTACACCTTGGGGTATTTTTCGTTTTTTTTAAAATACAAACAATATTTTGAAATTTAAATTATATGGAGGAAAAAAATCTGGTAGAGGGCTTTAAACGCTCATAAATTCATTTGGTGGACGAAATTTATAAATTGAATCTTGCTGGAAAGTGCAGAAAAGTTAAGGCTATCTAAAAATACCATTTTTATTTGATTATCAACTTTTACGTAGCTGTAAATAGTAGACACAATTTCTCCATGGGTTAATATTGAGGGAAGCAAATAAAATAGGGTTAGTACACAGCAGCCTTAAAAACTTTTGCACATATTCTTGTACACATATTCTTGGATATACTCGAAAGCACTTTGTCACTTATCTCTCACGATGATTTTAAAAATAATAAGTAATAAGTTTACATTTAATAGTCCCAAATATTTAATTAAAATCTAGCGTGCGTATTATTGCAAAATAAATTGAATGAAAGGAAATTATTCATAAACATAATTTTACATAATTTTCAGGAATTTATTTTCTGAAACTAATAACATAAAAATCCGCATTCTTCATTTCTGATATTTTTTATAAATCATGAATTTATGGATACTGAGTTCATTAGAAATTTAAATATATTGTATTCTTTAAGAGACAATTTTTACTTTGTAATTAGGATCAGTGTAAGGATGCTGAATGTTTCGACGGAAAAGTATATAACCTCATTTTATTTAATCATCTAATTAAATGATTAATACATTTAGCTGCTTAACTGAAAACTTCTAGTGTAGTTTTTTTATTAGGTATGCGGCAATACAAAACATTAGAAAATAATTTTTTTTTTATTCTTAGGGGTTGAAATATTTATTTACTTCGTAAAGCTTATCATTGAGTGTCAACTATGAAGTGAAAACATTTCCACGGGATCCTTGTGAGATCAGCTGTAAAGTATAGTACTATTCAGCATAAAGGAATAAGTCAAATAATTATAAAATCCTTTATTTCTGTTAATCCATTTACACTTATGATCAAATCCAGGATTAGCTTAAAGCAGATCTTGCAACTAACTCGGGACCAACTCCACTCTGAACAGTCTCTAAATTTTTTTCCCTATTTATGTAAGTACAGAAACCCTTCCTCCGTCCACCAAAGGCCATCAATTAGAAAAACCTCTTAGTACAAGATTGTTAGTTTAATTTTTTAAATTTGTAATAAGAAGCATTTCTTACAAGGGGACAACAGAGAGAGAGGGGGAATTTTTAGACAGACTACTTATAATCATTCAAAATTCAAATTATAGAATAGTTATCTCTTAAAAAGAATAATATACAAGTAATAAGATGCAAGTTCCATAAAACTAAAAAAAATTTTCCAGGTCGTCTCTTCTAACGAAATTACCACGGGTTATTAATGTGGGATTACTTATCATTGCTTACTACCTCTTTTTTATGTATATATGTATGTATGTATCAGTATATATGTAAGTGTATATATATATATATATATATATAATGTAAAAATTTTGACGCATTTTGGTACTTTTCTGTTTAACTGTTTATTGCTTGTCCAAGCGATACAGATTGGGCTTGGCACGCTGCCAAAATTATAACTCGCGAGGTATGGACGGATAGTTTTAGCGTCTGACATTTTCCTTTCCGGAGGACCGTTATGGAGGAACGTAATCCTAAATTTAAAATATATCAAAATATATTGTAATTCAAAAATATGGTTATCGAGTGAGTTAGGAGAGTACGCTTAGACAAACTTTCAAGACTGATTTTCCACCTACTGGGTAACTACTTTCCAGGTCTTTCTCCCCTGTACCGTGCAGCATGATAAATAATTTTTAAACTTCTAATTAGTTAATGAAAGCTGACAGCGTCATGGAAATTAAAACTATTTTTTGATATATTATTTCAACAACTCCTACATCCTTTTCAAGGGAAAAAGTCTATAAATCCTTATTTTTCAGGTTACGAATTTTTCTTATGATTTCGAACGGTAAAAAATCCTCTTAAGTAAAAAAAGTCAATAATTTTTATTGAAAGATGGCACCTATAAGTCCCCGATAGTGGAGATAAACCTTCAATTGCAAATAAAATTCAACTGCAGTTAGGCCATGTTGTCAGGCATTTTCAAATGATGTAGATGTTAATATGGCAAAAGTTGTGTTGTTATTCAGTTCCTTGTTATTCCTTTTCTCATCGATTTGCTTTATCATAAGCTCCTTTAATTGACACATTTCTGTCTTATATATCAGCGTGTTTAAATTTGTTAAATGCGTATATGATGTAATGAACTTTATATGCTTATTTGAAATGCTATTGGATTTTTGTCTTGAAAGGTCAAGAATGGGGAAATCCCTGTCAAAACTTAATATAAGAGTTTATAAGATTTTCGTTCCCAATAATGGTATCTTCCAGTTCATACAAATTCTTCATACAGGAGGATGAATAGTTGATTTGCCCCATACCATTCCTTGTAGAAGCTTGAGTACATATGTCTTTCTATACATTATATACATGCTAAACAAATATAAATAGTCCAATATTTTCCCCAAAATCATGTAAGTTACAGTTAATAATTCCGTCTTCAAGACTGTCAGGTTGAAATTCCTGTTCATATTGTGACGAATTAAAATAATTCACACAATTAAAATATACGCAGCACATGGCTGTAATTTGTCGCAACTGACCGACACGCCCTCCTTTAACGTATAGCAGGAGACAGCGAGCTAGAACGAAAGGAACACAAAGCGGTGGGAAAAACGTGACATCTTGGCGGAACAGAAATTCGCCACGGTGCTCCAGATTAATGACGCGGGACCACCATGAAATCACTAGAATTTCAACCTTGCCTGCCAGCAAATCGAAAAGTCTAGAATGACATCACGATTAGCAGAGCCAATAGGAGACGAGTTCTCTGGACGGAGCGAGAGAGTCCAAAATTAGACGGGGCGAGGAGAAGTCAGTTAGCGACCTGCTAAGCTGTGGTAGACTCCTCCGACCATCCAGGGTCGAAAGAGAAAAGCTATACGCGGACTTGCGTATTTGGCGGCTTATTTCTCACGAAGAGAACTTTTAGCTTCGGCTAGGAAGCTTGGGTACAGTTCAACGAAATCATCAAGGCCGGATCATCCTGATTCTATAAAGTGCCTCGCAGTCATCCGCCCTGCAGAGAGTGAAAATCGAGGGACTTGCTCTAATTTCAACGAACTATTCGATGATATTGAATTAGCGAAACTCCAAGTGGTAACTCCTCCTAACGGACTCAGTCGACATTTTAGAGGACTTTCATTAACTGCGTAACGGATCTTCAATCTCCAAATTTTCTCCTCCGAATTGAAATAAATTCGTCGATTTTAATTTATTTGGCTGTGATTTTTTGTTGAGTCGATTGCTACCTCGATCAACGCGTTACAATATACGTATAGAGGAATTCAATTATTTTGTCAATACAATGGAAAATCATCTCTGAAATTAGGGTTGTTTTTTTAATTTATTATTGCTAACGATTCATTGCACAGGTTTCCTAACAATGTTGAGGCTAATAGGAAATTTATCACTTTGCTATGAAATAATAGCTACACGAAAGTTATCCTGATCAATAAAGTTTGATGTCATAAAAGGTTTTCTTTACTAACACAGATGTGATTATTTAAATTCTACCCTTTATTTGAGAGTAAGATGTGCAAAATATATATATGATTAACTGAGAAAAAGACATTGAAAAGTTAAAGATTCGCACATGTAAATTAGAGTTTTTTAATATATATATATATATATATATATATATATATATATATATACACAGGGTGGTGATAAAAAAAATTTGCCGATATATGGAACTCTAGCGGCTGTTCCGTTCAACCGATCGAGATGAGATTTCAGATATACACTGTTGGCCACTGTAAATGCAACACCCTGAAGGAAACATGCAAATAACATGAAATTTACAACATGCATTAGCGGAGGTGAGATATGCAAATGATTAGAATTTCAGCACAGACGCACATCACGCGCGCCTGTGGCGCCACTTCAAAGCGCTTTTTAAGGCTTGGAGATTTCGACGATTTCAAGTTCGGCAATTGTGCTTTTCTTGTGGTTTTTCAAAAAAACGATCAATTATGTCTCATCGAAAACAGCGATCATCTTTTAATCAAGTATCCGAGTTCGACAGAAAAAGGATAGTGGCCTACCGAGATTGTGGATTAACTTTCAGGGAAATCGGTAGTCGTGTTGGACGAAACCAAACAACTGTAATGCGGATATGTGATCGTTGGATGCAGGAGGGTACCACAGACCGGCGTGTTCGATCGCATCCACCTCAACGCACCACTTCACGTGATGACAGGCAAATTGTGCCCATGGCAGTGACGGATCGCTCAGTCACATCACGAACCATAGCACAGCACATGCAGTCTGTAACGCATCATCCAGTGTCTGCGCGTACCATTCGACGCCGTTTACAGCAGAGTGGTCGGTCTGCAAGACGTCCATTGCTTTGTCTACCCTTGACGCAGAACCACAGGCGTCTCCGCCGCCAATGGTGCGATGACAGAAGGATGTGGACGGCAGAATGGAATGAAATTGCCTTTACTGACGAGTCACGCTTCTGTCTGCAACACCACGTTGGTCGTATTCGAGTCTGGAGACACCGTGAAGAGAGGATGCTGAACAGCTGCGTTATGCACCGCCACACTGGTCCTGCACCGGGTATTATGGTATGGGGCGGTATTGGATATCACTCTCGCACACCTCTAGTACGCATTGCCGGTACTTTAAACAGCCAGCGCTACATATCCGAGGTGTTGGAGCCAGTTGTCCTTCCTTACCTTCAGGGCTTGCCCACAGCCATATTTCAACAGGATAATGCCCGACCACACGTGGCACGCATTGCGCAACGGTTCTTCGTCAATCGCCAGATTGAATTGCTTCCCTGGCCGCCTCGCTCTCCGGATCTTTCGCCGATAGAAAACATGTGGTCCATGGTTGCTCTACGATTGACCCAGATTCCATCCCCAGCTGCCCCAGCAGATCAACTTTGGCAACGTGTGGAAGCTGCTTGGACTGCTGTACCCCAAGAACTCATCCAAAGTCTCTTTGAATCAATGCCGAGGCGTGTGGCAACGGTGATCTCCAACAATGGCGGCTACTCTGGCTACTGATTTTGGCAGGAACCACACTTCACAGAAGTCTATAAATTTAATCATTTGATACTTGGTCAACATGTTATCTACAAAATAAATTTTGTTGTGATATCTCTTGTATTTCTTGGTGTTGCAATTTGGGTGGCCAGCAGTGTAGTTATTCGGAGGTATGAGCTCGGGATTCTGTCAATGGCAACCAAGTGGCGGTCACGGTTGCGGTTATAGGTACAGAAACCCGAAATTTTCGAATAGCAACGCCCACTTTTTCCCATCGCAAAATACTCAGCTCATGCGAAAACCCTAAAGAGCGATGGAATGGTACGTGTATCACAAAAAATGGACGCGTTATGCACGCTCAAAAAACAGCTCTGCTAACAGCCTGTGATGGCACCTATGTGGAAAATGTGTAATCCAATTAAAAGTTTTTTTTGTCTGATCTGTGTTGTTATCAGTGATTGGTGTCTTGGCTCTGTCATATGCAAATTTCCTCCGTGCGCCCAGATCGTGTGTTTGTTGGCCGTTCACAGGGCTGTTTTTTGAGAGGGCATAGCGCGTCCGTTTTTTTGTGATACACGTACCGTTTTAACACTCCTTAGGGTTTTTGCATGCGCTGAGCATTTTGCGACGGGAAAAAGCATTCGAAAATTTCGATTTTCTGTATCTATAACCGCAACCGTGAGTGTCACTTGGTTGCCATTCACAGAATCCCGAGCTCATACCTCTGAATAACTATATCTGAAATCTTATCTCGATCGGTTGATTGGTACAGCCGATAGAGGTCCATACATCGGCAAAGTTTTTTTATGACCACCCTGTATATATATATATATATATATATATATATATATATATATATATATATATATATATATATATATATATATATATATATATATATATATATATATATAAAGAGAGAGAGAGAGAGAGAGAGAGAGAGAGAGAGAAAATGGTAAAAGAAGAGACAATTAATCGACAAAAAAGGGAACTATCATTCTCAATTTTTCACATTAAATTTTGTATTATAAGTAATTGAAACCCATAACTCTGAATTCTACTGAATCGTCAGCCATGAGACCTAACACTAAAGATGAGCATAGTAATAATACGTGCATTAATTCAATTCTTATTCTGAATGCAAAGTAATGCAGTCCTATAATCATTATTTAAGTGCAAAAAAAAAGATTACAAACAGTTATGAATTAAAATTTTAAAAGAAAATAAGAAAGCTAAATATATACTTTTTTGTTTGTGATTTAAAATTCTGGTGTTCGGATCCCCAGGCCCCTTAAGTAGGGGAATATTTTTTTTTTCGCTCGTGACAGCCAAACTATCGGATAAAAAGTCAAATCCGATCGCAAACAGTGCTCGAGTGTCATAATCTGCTATGAGCCACTTTCATTTAAAATATCTTCTCATTAGAGCATGCCATAAATCGCAGCGTTTAAACCCATTTCCTTTCTCAGCTTTAAAGTTCTCTAATCGGATTTCTTAATGCTACAACATGATACATCCTCTTGGCCCACATTCCAGCTGTTGCCAACTTTTTTGGCACATTTGTTAATTAAAAAAGGGAGATGGAAAAAAGAGACAGAGCGCTAGAATGCGGGGTGCTGCTCTCGTAAACCTATTCTCGAGAAGAAAAAAAAATGTCGGTATAAAAAGGGGGCTGATGCTTTTCTTTATCTTCTTTTTTTTTTTAACTTTTACTCCCGCTGGAGAGCTGCATTAAGAGATTCACCACTTCGAGGCCATTTTAAATGTACCTGAAACCCTTGACAAGAATTAAGAGGTACGAAGAAGGAAAATGAAATAAGTGTTATATGAAATGCTCTCTGTGTCCTTCGAGCAGAAGAGAAAAAAAAAGGCAAGAAAAAAAGACGTAGTTTTTGTTTTCTTTTCGCGCTAAGCGGCGTTCTTATTCTAGATCCCTTTTTATCTTCTTTTTATCACCCGGAGCAGTGGGAAACTGTAGCTCAAGAGTAGATATTTTCACCGGTATCAAGTTCCAAGTAATGATTTGGGAATGTGGGATACGCAAAAAAATTGTATGGGGCTTATTCAACTCCTGAGATTGAAACCTTAGTGTATTCCTACTACTTTGAATCAAGGCTTACAGTTTTGCAGTTTAAGGACCATAAGTTGTAGGCAGATGGAAAATAAAATAATCCTACTTCGATAACAACAAATAAATTTGTCTTAGCTTTGACATTTCTCTACTGTTATGGCGTTTAGGCAATTCAGGTTGTTGCTAATCTCCACAATCTAGACCCAGCTAGACCAAATCCGCGAGTCCATTCACCCGTACCAAATCAAACAAGTACCAATGGTGTACTTGTGTGTGGGTGTTTTTCATGGTATGGCCTGGGACCTTTGCCTGTTGTTCCTGGTAAATTGAACGCCGACGCCTACATGAACATTTTGGACAATCAGGTTCTTCCTACGTTCTGGCAATTTTATGGAATGGACGAATCTTACTTCCAGGACGAGAACGCTCCATGTCATGTTTCAGCCTCTGGCAAGCAGCGGTATCAAGATATGGATGTAAAACGCCTTCCCTGGCCTGCTCAAAGTCCCGACCTAAACCCCATAGAACATTTGGGGGACGTGTTAGAGCGACGCTTACGGACCAGGGATCCACGTCCGTAATCTTCAGCTGAGCTGGTGACATTCTTGCAGCAGGAATGGACACAAATACCCACAGCTGTGTATCAAAACCTTGTTGAAAGTATACCCAGAAGGGTTGCTAGTGTAACTGCAGCACGTGGGGAACCATCCCCTGATTAAAACATCATTCTTTCTCTTATACCATCACATCTTCCTATCCGGTCCATTATTGTAGGGTAGTGTGTATGTTTTAAAATATTATATAAGCTTTCATTAATATTTTGGAAAAGTTGAAGAGCTAAAATATTTCGAGGATGGAACTACACTAAGAACCAAGATTGGAATTCCATTTTACTATCCTCGTTCTACCAACTGAATTAGCCCAGAAATGTGCGGCACGTATATCTGAAATTACAACTTTAAGAAAGCCATAATGGCTGGTCGGTTTCTCAATAATACATGAAAGCAAATTTTAGATTAGAGGAATATTTAGGGTTGATGCATTTAAACATATTGTTTAGTTGACTGCAAGTGGGAAAAAAAACAATCAAAGAATGTAATTCAATAAATTCTGATTTAATACCACTTATTTTATAAAACAAAAATAAGAAAATACCAGAATTTACATGAAGTTAAATATATCAGCTATTTTTCTGCTAGAATTATGAGTAAATTATGAGTTTTATTAAAATTACAGCATTGAGAAAAAAAATTCTTCCTAAAAAGATAAAAGTGAAAAAACAAAAAGATTTTGTAGCACATTGAAGATTTTATATTCCTTGATTTATACAAAGTTTTCTCTTTTAATAATTTTAATTTAAACTGAATTTGATAATTTCGAAAACAAATTCAAATATTACCCTTTTCCGTTTTTTCATATTTTGTTTGATCTTTTTTGGACATTTTTCATAATTCCATAGTTTCTATTTTTTTCTGTTTCTATAGTTGGCAATTACATCCATCACAGTTTCACTACTGTAATCTTTTGCTCACAGTAGTGAAACTGTTTTGTCTTTGCTCGCAAGTAAGTACTTGTAAGTTTTTGTCTTTGCTCACAATTTTGTCTGCTTAGGCTTGCTGTGTTGTTTTTTCTGAGTGAGAAACCTGAATTTGCTGTTGAAGCTCCCGCATAGAGCTTTTATAACTGCAGTTTACAGTCAGTATTTAAGCCTTTTTTAATCCCTAAATTGTCTCATATGTTGTTGTGTTATATTTCCTGTCCTTCAGAATGTGTCGGTACTAATAATCAAATTGTTAATTTAACTAAATTGGGATATCATGGATAAATAAGTAGAATGGTTTCGCAAATTTTATTTTTAGCATAAAATTTATTACGAATCGCGCCATTTAGACATATGCGAGGGCTTTAGAAGCAGATCTTATACTAATCCCTCCACCTCCTCAACTACTCCAGTACATTATGAGCTATCTTCATAAGCGATAAGATGAAAGAATATAGTGTCTTATCCAATAGCAGCTTTCCCTTCTATTAAATGGATCTCTTAGAGTCCGTGTGATCATCCGTTTTCTTTTCTCACTTAAATGGCGGTCGTTAGTCGTTCCGACCTCCCACGGTTCGGAACTTTTAAAGAACTAAAATAGTTTCTGAGGAATCTTCAAGGATGCAAACGAGAGTTAATTGTCGGCTCGTCACTTGTGTATATCCTCGTGTGAAATGGAGCAGAAATTTAGCATAGTTATTTTTCTATTCCCGAAAGATTCACGGAGATTTTGCTTAAACGCCGCCATTTTCCCGACGAGTCGTTTTACTTTTGTCGCGATCCGTTTTGTCAAGTCACTCAGGAATTTAGCAGAGCGGAAGAAGCTATAGCATAGAGAGAGATTAGGACCCTAATGACTCCCACCGCCTTTAAGGGGCGCACTTGGAGAGGAATTTTTCACACAGGTGTTTGTTTTGTTCTTCGGATCCGAATCAATCTGTAGAAACATTCCTGGCGTGCTTTCCAGGTACAACACATTGCATATTAAAAACGACTCCTGGACGCCGAGCTCCCCCTTAGAAACTTTTGTGCTTAATTGATGCGAGAATATCTGCCTCGTTCATAGTAATAAGAGCTGAAATGTTAACTTTTAATTCATCCGTCAAGTCACTATTCCAATGTTATATCTTTCCGTTCCATATATGTTCGTACTTTCCATTGATAGAACTCAAAAATATCTGAAATAATATAAAAAGGATACCTATTTAATCAAATGTTTATCATGTAATTTAGTTCCTTTTCTAGAAGGAATTCTGCAGCCCTTGCTATTTGGTGACTAAAGTTCTCGTTATTGTGTGCCGCATAAATAATCTATATATATGTAAAACATTTCCGTAACTGACTGACTGACTGACATATAACGCACAGAACAAACCGCTGGACCTAAAGGGCTGAAATTTTGGCATGGCGATTTTTCCTATAGTGTAGGGGTGCACTAAGAGAGTTTTGAAAAATTCTTCTTAGATTTTTTAAAATCAAATTTTTAAGCTGTTTTTGTAACATTCTTTTAAGTTTCCATCTAAAATAATAATCCGAGGGTTATAAAATTCATATCACGAGAAAGATGATAAAAATTCCTTTAAAAGGAAATTTTTTCAAATCTTTACCTTCATTTTCTGATTTTTGGCGAATTTTTAAAGATCAATTTTTAGAATTTAATTTATGCGGCATTTATTTTATTTTATTTATGCGGTACACAATAACGAGAACTTTAGTCACCAAATAGCAAGGGCTGCAGAATACCTTCTAGAAAAGGAACTAAATTACATGATAAACATTTGATTAAATAGGTATCCTTTTTATATTATTTCAGATATTTAAATGCTGATCACGTGGTTTCTTTTCTTTTTGTGATACTTTAAACAAATTTTGCATCACGTGCATAACAACGAAATAGACAAAAAAATATTTTTTTTCTTGCTAAGGCGGCAGACGATTAGACATTATCCCAAAAAAATATTAAAATACAGTAAAATATATGTTCCTCAAACTGTACTATATTCTTTAGCATGTTCTATTAGATTTAATTTGAATATTTTCTTCTTCATTATTTTGTCTATAAAAATATTCGCTACAATTTTTTTATAAATATATTTTTTCGTTTTTTTTTACATCAATTGCATACATTGATCGTTGTATTTATTATATATATATATATATATATATATATATATATATATTGGCATTAATTGCATACATTGACCGTTGTATTTGATTTGAATGTACTCCGTAGCGAAGTACGGGTTTTCAGTTAGTCCTATATATATCTTACGATAGTTAATTCTTTTGATGTTAGACATTTAGTCATTCTTCCGATTTGGCCCGGGGTTGAGCACTCTCACAGCAGATTTTCCTGAATTTCTAGATTTTCCTTCGTTGACATAAATGCCTTTAATCTGCAGCCCGCGTTTATGTCGCGTCAAATACTAAATCTATGTTAAACCTAAATTTTTCTAGCTCTCAAGCTTACCTCTGATTACGCATGGGCAAAATTGCTATGAGATAATTATGTTGCAATTTTGAAGTACGGTCGCAGACAGGAAGTTAAAATATAAATTGGCAGGAATAAATAGGAGTTCCACACACCTTTCAGTATCTATAATTTTGTAACTATTCATTGTAAAATCAGAATTTTTCACGAATATATTTTACTATTTAAGAAATTATCGCAGTTTTGATTGCACTTGAAGACTTCACTGATCTAACTGACTCGAGACACCGTAAGTGCATTAAGAGTTATGTATCACTCTGTCAAAAACACGTAAAAAATATTTTCCACATTCATGGTATCTATGTGTTAAGTCTATTGACATTTTCCATGTGTGATACTATTTAGATGATTTTTGAAAATACAAGGATTCACAAAATATTTGTATGGGATTAAATTTTAAATAATAGAGCTTATTCCTTTAATTTAGCTTTAAAAAAATTTAATAAAACTTTAGGATTTTAGTTACAAAATGAAAAAATTCTTTCTCTAACTCAACACGTTCTTTAGATTTGCAACCTTATAGTAGAAGAACATGGAGTATCAAAATTCTCCATATACCGTTAACACACTCTTTTGATTTAAAAACTTATAGCGGGAGAATTTATCCACGCCTTCAAATTCATACTACGGTCAAGATCACTTGACAGTATGTTCTTTTTAAGGCTTCTGTGTACTAACCATATTGCTTTTGCTCACCTCAATATTAGCCTATGGAGAAAATGTGTCCAAGGATTGCTGACTTGGATTGAAAGATTAAAAAAAAAAATAAATTGTAGTCCATAATAGAGAAAGAAATTCTACACCTTGGGGAATTTTTCGTTTTTTTAAAAAGGCAAATAATATTTTTAACTTTTAGCTTATGAGGCCCATTTTTCGGATTCCCTCTTTAGAATGGAACTAACCATTGTATACTTTTTCCTTGCAATACCTGACTCAAAAGGTAACAAATGCAGTGAAATCATACGAATCAGTTTTTTTTTCATTCTTTATATTCTATACTAATATTTAAGTAAAAAAACTTTCCATTAAAACGCGTTTGACTGCAAAATAAATTTTAATGGGTAAAAGGTTTGGTATAATTTAGAATTAATGTTATTAGTTATTATATACCTCTCCCTCTCTCTCTCTCTCTCTTTCTATATATATATATATATATATATATATATATATATATATATATATATATATATATATATATATATATATGTGTGTGTGTGTGTGTGTGTGTGTGTATACATATATATATATATATATATATATATATATATATATATGAAAGATATAAAATTTAAGTTGACCCCTGTAAATTTTCTTTCCTTCCCATGCTTAAGATGGCATTACCAAATTCTGTTTTCAAGAACCCAGGAATATTTTTCATAGCGTCAGCAATCCCTGGGCAAGCCACAATTTTCTATGCCCAAATAAGGCGATCGTCCTGCACAACTGATGCAGCTTGCAAGAAACATCTTTGGTCAGCAAATTCTTCAACCGCAGATACCTCTATACGCAAACCCCGGGAATCACTCGGGTGTTGGCTTTCCATTAGATAAGATGTCTGTTTAGCCACTCGGAAATAAATTTCTTATTCTAATATTTCTGTAATCTGATCTTATTTCATTACATATATATATACATACATACATACATACATGTATACACACATATATATATATATATTCTTATGCCGTATTCTTGGGATATATGCTTCCCACCCAGTAAGGAAAGGGTTAAATTTAAATTATTAAAATCCGGGGGGGGGGGGGGAATCCGGTCTAGTGGGCTTAAAAACTCCTAAATTCTATTGGTGAATGAAATTTATAAAATGAATTCTGTTGCAAGGGCAGAAAAGTTCAGTCTATCTGAAAATACCATTTTTATTGGATTATCAGCATTTATGTAGCTGTAAATAGTAGACAAATTTCCACCATACGTTCACATTGACGTGAGTGAATCCAATAAGCCCTCAGGCCAATATCTCTTTGAGCGGGTTGATCGTTGATAATTAATCTGAAATAACGGAATAGTAATGCGTTAGAAATTTCCAAGTTTTTTTTACAGTAGAAAATTTTTTTTTTTTTAAATGGGTTACAAACATCATGTAATAATTTCAAATCATAATTAAATAATTTCATTTCACATATTAATTATATATCATTTTTCATTAATTCTCAAACATAGGTAATGAATAGAGGTAATTTTTTATCTGTACCATTCATTTGGATCTTGCCTTTTGTTTCAAAGATCTTAGCAAATGAACCGGATTTTCCTTGAAATACTCGAACTTTTAAAGATGCTGATACAACCGGTAAAGATTTGAAAATGAACTGAAAAGTTTCTGTTTTATATGTTCATTCGAAATCAGACTTTTTTTTTAAAGAAAAAAATTGTATATGAATAAGAGACTTTCGTCACGAGAAAAAAAAAAATGCTGTTCAGAAAGTCGTAGTTAAGAAAAAAGAGAAACAGGGTGTTTTTTCCCCCTCAGTAATATTTACTAACTAGACATTTTTGTGATATTTATTGCAAGTATGTGCTATATCCATGTCTGAATGTGTTTAACGCATTCAAAAAAGAAAACTTTATGAAACCTTTTAAATGTATATTTTTATTTCCAATTTCAAATGAAAACAAAATGGAAGAAAAAACTGTTTTATTTTTTTTTTTTTAGCGTCAGAATATTTTTATCATTTTTTTCTTACGTATCCTTAAATTAGCTTATAAAATTTCACTTTTTGCCTGCGTTCTAGTTTTTTTTTCAGCCATTTTAATTAACAAGTGCAAGATAAAAATGACGCTGGCAACACAAGGGTTGGTGTGCGTAGGGCGCCGCCTGGTGCTGACCGCGTGAAATCTGATTAACCGTGTGCTCTGATGAAAGTGCTTTTGCTTTGATTATAATCTTCACTAGAGCTTAAATCTATAGCATTTTGTCAACGGTTTATGAAAATTTAATATTCATGTTGCCTTTTTTTTTTTGCCCTCGGAATTCATGCATTTTTTAATTCTTTAAACAAGAAATTTTTCTCCGAGAGCGTATTATTTCTTTCCCAGCACATTATAATTAAGGTTTAAAAAAAAATTGTAATATTCTGCAAAGTAACTGAATGAGAAAAAAATCCAAGAAAATGCAAAGTAAAAAAAAAATCATTTTTTTTCAACCCCTCTAAAAACTTTCGCAAAATCAAATCTTATCCTGTTGCGCATGTCGCGCGATGCAAATGCTGTTATCTTTTTGTGTTCAATCCGTTGTTTTAAAGGGAAGCTTCCATTTGTGATATAATGGGATAAGAGGGAGAAAAGCTTAAAAACAATTTTGTTTAAAAACAAATTAAGCATTTTAACAAAGCTCCTTCTAAGACCCTCGTTCACAGTGCGTTCCTGACTTTATTTTGTATATTCAGTTTTTTTTCTACTGTAGACTATAAAAATAATCTAAGTATGACATCCAAATTTCCTGATTCGATAAATACAATTTTATGGAAAAAAATAGAAAGCGATACCTACAAAGGGGGAACTTTTGAACTTGGATTTGCTTAATTTCATAATTAACTTATAGATGCTACTAATTATACAATCTAAACATTCCATTGCCCATTCAATGGACTACGTTGTTTTAGAAAGGGATTTTACAACACAAAAATATAGTTTGAAATCGTGCCCGTTTCGAAAAATCCTCTGAAGTAGTAGTGACAATTCTACATTAACAGAGGAGTCTGTGACTGGTTACTCTTTTTACATACTCAAAAGTTTCCATTTTACGAATCATAAAGACTACTAAAGAGAGATTTTTTTCACTTTAGCTGTGCACTTTGGAGAATAGGTATGATTATAAAGACTTAAGGCTGCTGTATACTAACCCTATTGGATTCACTTACCTCAATGTTAACCTATGGAGAAAATGTGTCTGCTATTTACAGCTATATAAATGCCGATAATCCAATAAAAACGGTATTTTCAGATAGCCTGAACTTGGATTTGTTTTATAAATTTCATCCATCAAAGGAATTTATGAGTATCTAAAATACACTAGACCAGATATTTTCCCCGAATAATTTAAAATTTAAAACATTATTTCCATTTTTTAAAACTAAAAATGCCCCAAGGTGTAAAATTTCTTTCTTTATTACGGAGTACTAGAGCTTAAATCTATAGCATTTTGTCAACGGTTTATGGAAATTTAATATTCATGTTGCATTTTTTTTTGCCCTCGGAATTCATGCATTTTTTAATTCTTTAAACAAGAAATTTTTCTTCCGAGAGCGTATTATTTCTTTCCCTGTACAATTAAAAAAACCCTTAAAATTAAAAAAAATTAAAAAATTCCCTGTACAATGAAAAAAAATTTCAATCCAAGTCGGAAATCCTTAGACAAATTTCCTCCATAGGTTAACATCGAGGTCAGCGAATCCAATAAGGTTAGTACACAGAAGCCTTAAAGAGGGAAAACCATATCTCATTGCTTGCAGATGACGCGGTTTGGGAGTTTTTACATCGTCAGTTATCTCCATATACAACAGTTAAAGACTATCTGTTCTTGACTATAAATTTCGACTCTCAAAGTGAATTTATCTAAAATATTTGAAGATGTAAAGAACATTATCACTATCCGATAAAAAAAAATCATTTTTTATATAAGTCAAAAGAAATTGAAAGTATTAGTAACCATATATTTAGAAGAAACCTTGCTCCATTTATTTTGCATTTTTCTAACTTATATATGATCCAATAAAGACCACACATTTGCAACAACTTAAAAGCGCTACTTTTTGATGCTTCTTTATTATGTTGTGTATCAAATTAAATAGGAAAAATTTTGTCTATAGTTGTTAAATAAACTACAGACTTCTAATTAATAGGATAAATCTTAGCATTCCAAAATTTTATAATGAAAAACTTAGCAAACCTTAAAAGAAAAAAAAGAAAAAAAAACGTGAGGATGAATTCTGAGAGAAGTTATACTTTAGTTTATTAATATGAAACATTCCAGCTATAAGAAACAAAGCCGTCGTATTAACTATTTAAGTTAAGTTGAGATGGAACAATGCTTTTGTCCGTAGGACATTTTTTTATTATGGGTGGGCTTGTGCATTATAAGTTAAGTCCCGTATTCTATGCCCCTTATCACCAAATACCGGGAAAAATACTGTATTAACTCGTGAATTTAAAGTGCTCTTTTCGTCTAGAAAATGCTGTGACAAAAAATTGGATGTGTGCGGAAAATAACTTGAATGAGGTTTATTCAGAAAATGAGCTTGAATCTAGAGTAGAAAGAGCGAGTTAGATAACTGATTAATTTGGGTTACATTTGGTGATTATATGTACTTGGTAAATTAATGCATTTTCAGCGAATCGGTAGTGGTAGCTATTTAATTTAAATGTTAAGTCTTTCTTGTTTTATATTTAGGAAATGATTTTATCTTCTCTGACTTTTATCTGTACTTTTGATTTTTTAACGTATATGAATAAGAAACAGTACATTCTTCGTTATGATGAGATTATTGAGAGATATTTAAGGATGGGAGAATACTAATGAGCACAGGGAGAAATCTTCTAAAAGAATAATTTCATAGCTTTTACATATCTCACATTGACAGCGTAATGTAATTTAGCACCTAAAAATACTCCCAGAAGTTTTTTATTTACTAATCCACACAATAAACTTGAATGAGATTTTACTTTTAACTTCCCGAAAATTCTAAGCTGTGCTTCTCCGTTTAGAACTAGAGAAAACTCTTCAGATCCAAAACTGAAAAGAAATATTGGGAAAATGTTTCAAGTTCTTTCAAAAGTTTTACAAAATCTAGATACTAGAGAAGCGTAAAACTTTTCCATTTAATTCTTTAATATGCTCTACAGGGATGTTACTTCCAACAGTGCATGAGTTGGCATCAAAATACGCCAGTATCAGTTTTAAGCTATAGGGAGTTTTCCTCGGTATTTAATCACGTATGAGTGAATGCATATTTTAAAATCAGGTTTTTTTCGCAGCATAAAAAATGTTTTAAAACAGCCCGTTACTTTTAGGATCTAATGTTTATCCGTGGTTAAAGTATCTGCGTACGTTAAAATGACTGTTTTGTTGCAAATTTTCGATTTTTTTTTCTTTTTATTGCTCTTGTTCAAAGGCTAATATTTTAGGATTCAAAAACTGCTTTGATTTTATTCATACGATCATTGAGAACTAATGCAAACATGAGAACTTATGGCCCATTTAATAAACCAAAAGCTATATTAAAAGACCACAAGTTTCATCTTTAAATGCATCTTCTAGAAAACTCATTTTTCAGTTACTTTTGTAAACGAGAAAGCTAATCCTTTAAAAAGTTTTTAATATATTTCAATCACATTTTTCTGTAGTGATTTGCATATTACTAATTATATTTTGAACTAAAAGCTCAGTTACACTATCTGGCCAAAAGTATCCGGACACCTCCCTAAAGAAGTGGATTTGGCAGGTGACGTAATTTGATGCGTAACCGAAAGTTATAAAAGTGTTGGTAGTGATTTTTCAGGTCATATTTATGCGTTTGTGGGACAATGAGTAAGTCAAAGGAGCTTAGTGACTTTGATCGTGGCATTATAGTGGGATGCCACCTTTGTGGGAAATCAGTTCGTGAAATTTCGGACATTCTACAGAAGACAAAATCCACTGTGGGTCATGTAATTGTGAAGTGGAAACGTCGAGGCAGTGAAACTGCAGAAAAATGAAGTGGCAGGCCGAAAAAAATAACGCAGCCGTAGAACTCTGAAAAGGGTAGTGAACCAAAATCGCAAGTCATCGTTGATTGAAATCCCCCAGGAGTTCCAAAGTTCATCAGGCGTTAGTGCTAGCAGCAGGACTGTTCGTCGAGAGTTAAAAAACCTGGGATTCCTTGGTCGTTCAGCCACTCACAAGCCGAACATCACTCCCCATCAGAATGCGAAGCGTCGATTGCAATGGTGCAAAGCTGCAACCATTGCAATCGACGTAATTGGACTGTGGACATGTAGAAAATTGTTCTTTGGAGTGATGAATCTCGCTTTACAATCTGGCAGTCCGATGGACGTGTCTGGGTTTGGCGGATGCCCGGCGAGCGCTTCTTACCTGAGTGCATTGTGCCGACTGTTAAGTTTCGTGGTGGCAGCATCATGGTGTGGAAGTGTTTCTCATGGTTTGGCCTGGGTTCCTTAGTTCCTGTGGCTGGAAACATGAACTCTGAGATATATGTTAACATTCTGGACAATGCTGCTCTCCCAACTCTATGGCAATATTTCGGGGAAGGCTCATTTCTCTCCCAGTAGGATAACTGCTCCATTGACACATCGAGACTTGTACAGGTATGGCTTGACGAAATGGGTGTTCAAAAACAGGACTGGCCTTCTCAGAGCCCCGATCTAAATCCTACTGAACACTTTTGGGACGAATTTGAACGCAGATTACGGAGCCAGCCCAATCGACAATCCTCACTGCCAGCACTCACTTCAGCTGTTTGGACGCCTGGAAGTCAATTCCTATGGACACGTATCAAAAACTGGTGGAAAGTTCTCCCAGATGTGTGCAGGCTGTCATCGATGTAAAAGGAGGACCAACATCATATTAATATATGCCTCAGGACTCTCCGAGTACGTACCACTGGGCGTCAGGATTCTTTTGGACAGATAGTGTATATCTGTTCACTGAATCTTTCTATAGGCACCTGTACTTAGTAGTACTTAGTAGCATCTTTAAATGCATTTTCTAGAAAACTCATTCTTCAGTTACTTTTATAAATGAGACAGCTAATCATTCAAAAAGCTTTCTGCATATTTCAATGAAATTTTACAGTAGGGATTTACGTATTAATAACTATGTTTTGAATTAAAAGCTCAGCTATATATGTTCACTGAATCTTTCTATAGGTACCTGTGCTTATGAAAAGATAATTAAAAAAAATCAGTGTTTGTTCACTTTTTTGGGGGTATATTTCGGTGATTTTAGAAAATATTTTAAAACTTTAAATTTGGAACACGGGTAAGTGTCACAGTAGTATATTGTATAAAGGAAGTTAAAATATATGGAATCGAATGGAGGGTCTCTGGCGTAAGTACTCGATTGTACTAAAAATTTATGAAAAATTCCATCTATTTTAAAATGTTATGAAATGTTTACCAAAATCATATTTTTTCATGATTTTATATCACAGTTGAACTAAAAATATATGTATTTAATCAGTACTGTCCATTTTTGAAAAAAAGTACACAGATCGTAGGCAGATACCTTAATTTATTGATGCCATTACTACAAAATTAAAGTTGTTTTCAATGAAAATATTAAATTATTTTTTTTTTTGTAATCCAGCCATATTGCATTTAAAGACTTTCATTCGAATGTAGAAAAGCAGAACTCAAAAATCTTCATTTTCTGATCTGTTATCACAAAAATACCGACAGTAAAATTCCTCGTAACTTACACGGAGTTTGAAGATGTATTATGACAACCAATGGAGAAACGTAAAACTACTTTGCCTGTAAATAGTGTTTTCCATTGTTGAATCATTATATGCAGCAAAGCAAATTGTACGTGCTCACCGGAGTGGGGAGAATTCAGCTTACTGCTATCACAAGAGAGTTTATTGTGTTAATCAGGAAGAAATCAAGATTCTGGAGAAAATGAGTGGTAATTTGTGATATAAATACCAATAGATAGTCTTTTGGTATTTATACCACAAGGATTACGTTCCTTTATAACGGTCCTCCGGAAAGCAAAATTTCAGACGCTAAAACCGTCCGTCGTCACGAATTATAATTTTGGTAGCGCGGTAAACCCAGTCTGTATCGCTTGGGCAAGCAGTAAACAGAAAAGTACCAGAATGCATCAAAATTTTGACTGACTGACAGACTCTCTCTCTCTCTCTTTCTCTTATATATATATATATATAAATAAAAAAGAGGTAAGCAACGATAAGTAATCCTACGTTAATAACCCGCTGTTTCCTTAGAAGTTTCCTTAGAAGAGACAACCTGAAATATTTTTTAGACAAAACTATGCTGATATAATGTGTAAATGTTTTACACGTTACTATCGGTTTAATAATTGTGTTATAATAGTCTGTGGGGTTATGTATGCAACTATCATGTACCCTATACAGACTCAGTGTATTAAGGTATCTGCCTTCGTTCGGAAAACGTTTTTTTTTTTCAAAAATAATACAGTACTGTTAAAATACATATATTTGTAGTTCAAACGTGATATAAAATCATGAAAACAAATATAATTTTGGTAAAAGTTTCTTAACATTTTAAAATATAGGGAGTTTAAATGTAGTATTACGTTCCTCCATAAAGGTCATCCGGAAAGCAAAATTTCAGATGTCCTGCGTCACGAGTTACAATTTTCGACTACTTCCGGTCTTTTAATATCACTTTTGGTTTATTAAATTGGCCATAAGTTCTCATACAATGATCGTACGAACTAAAATAAAGTAGTTTTAGAATCCTAAAAGATTGGCCTTTAAAACAGAGCTTTAAAAAAGGTTGAAATTTTTCACCGAAACAGCCATTTCTACATAGGTAGATAGATACCTTACTAAGCTCTAAATCTATAATACGCGTTTCATTTTAAGTTTTCAGGAATAAAAAAAAATTAGATCAGAATATCAGTAAAACTAATACACGTTGATAGACAACCGGCAAACCGTATGAAAAGTTTTCAGTACCACGTTGACCTAAGTAAAAGAGACTGAATCTTCTGTTGTGCCTTTCTCTCTACAACGATAAAGGTGTATACTTTGTTATTTTATCATTTATGACATGTTCCATCAGCATGTAAACAGTGATGGTCGACAGCGAGTGTATCTTTGGCACGACTTTTCTATTTTAGTCGGCAAATGTGTTTTAGTCAAAAAATAACATTGTAGTACCATCAACGATATAATTCAAAAGTACCTTTGACAAGTTCGTAAATTTTAACTTAACTTCCATTCCTGTCATGAGGTTATTAGGAAGGCGTAGCCCGTAAACATGACAAAAAACTACAATAATCTATGTACTGAATAATTTGACAAGTGTAGCGGAACATTTTACACATAATAAATCGTTATATAAGGGATGGTTGGTTGAAAGCGCTTCGATAATATTTTGCTGCTCGAATGCTGTTTAGATTGGAACCTTAAGTGTGAAACCCTATCCAATTTCCACCCACTCATGTTTCTTCTGTCACTGAAAACCAACTATTGTTGGAGCAGGAATTGAAACAACCCTCTATGGTATTCCAAATTGATATTCCAAAGTCGAAACTAACATGCTGTGTTGCTGAACATCTTTATATTCTCCTGTGTGGAGATATAAAACGCTCCCCCCCCCCGAAAAAAAAACCCTGATAAAAATTACTTTTTCCGTATGGCATCGGGGGCTTGGGGTGCCTTGTGTGGATGGCAGATCTGTACTGTCCATCCGGCATCCTCGGGCCCCACAATAATGAAAAATGTCCCCGAACTTGGGAAATTAACCCTCGGCTGCGTATACAGGTATTGCTACGTAGCGACCGGTCAACAGTTTGATCATGGCATATAAGCACTAGGTTGGGTCACTGTAATTTATGAATACTTTCCGTATGGCATCGATGCAATGTTTTTAACACTATCATTCGCAATTTTTCTGTCATTGAAAACACTTACGACAATGATGAAACGTTATTCTGGGATCTATCTTCTCTCCAGTATGCATAATATGCACAATTAATATCATTCTTACACGTTAAGGCTGCTGTATACTAACCCTATTAGATTCGCTCATCTCAATGTTAACCTATGAAGAAAATGTGTCCATGGACTGCCGACCTGGATTGAAAGATTTCTTTTGAAAAAATTGTACTCCGTAATAGGCAAAAAAAATTGTACACCTTGGGGCACCTTTTTTTTTAATGCAAATAATATTTTTAAATTTAAATTATTCGGGGAACAAATCTGGTATAGTGTGTTTTAAAAGTTCATAAATTCGTTTGGTGGATGGAATTTATAAAATGAATACTATTGCAAGGGGCAAAAAAGTTCAGACTATCTGAATATACCATTTGACTATCAACATTTAGGTAGCCATAAATAGTAGACAAATTTTCTCCATAGGTTAACATTGAGGTGAGCGAATCCAATAGGGTTAGCACACAGCATACTTAAATGAAATTGCATACCTTTTTTATTCTTTTTTTTCTTATGCAGAGGCACTTGTCGTGAGATATTGCATACCTTATATTGTCTGTATCGATTTGTTGTAATTTAAAAGCACATTTATTCCAACTCATGCACAGCAGGGACAAAACAATTATGTTTAGAATACAAAGGGCACAATACGACTTTTTACACAGACGTGTTTCCAATGTAAACGGTGAAAAATAGTTACTATATAGTACTCATTACTGAAATATATTACTCATTAATCAAATATTAAGTTTGTAAAATGTCCCATTCCTAAAATAGCGCATCGCTCTTTAAAATGTATGTCTTCAAGTTTCCAAAAGTGCTTACGCGATACCCCCCTCTATAAGTGAGTTTAATGACGCAAATATAAATCCAAAGATCTCTGTAGAAGAGTTCATCTGGAAATGGATTACGAATCGGGAACGCTTTCCCTTTACGTCCTTAAATAAAGTCTTGACGCTTGCCCGAACCGGATTCGCTTATTAAGTCGTCACGAACGATTCGCAAACCATTATTGCTCCCCCCTCCCTCCATCCATCTCAAAATATTCATTCTTCTTCGCTAAACGTTTGCTTCGAATGACGATAAATGAAATCACCCTTCAGCAGCAAACACGCGATTAAACCTTTATTAACATCCGCAAAACACAATTTTCATCTCGTTTCTGCCTGAAGATGTGCATTCAATTAAAACCCGTTCCCGCTCAGTTCCCCTTTTCTAATTTGCTTTGCCTCGATACGTTTTAATCGAGGGTTGTGTTTTTTTTTCTTTCTTTCCTTTATTTATTTATTTCCAAGACGTTACGTGTTTATCCAAAGGTAATCCGCTTTTGTACGACTGAATGAGGCAGCTGTTGAAAGGGTAGCAAGCAGAACTTTGCGGTGGAAAGGAGTGTCTTCAGATTTGCCTGATGCGTAAGCCCTTGTTTCGTCTGGCCTGTTATGTATATATTTGAGGGTGATATTTTTTCTCCTTAGAGAGCGTGATAGATTTCGAATCTTTTGAGAGGGAAATAAAGGAAAAAGTGCGTCCAATCTCTTAACTGGTTATTTATTATTATTCAGAATTTACTGTACCTTCATTTATATATGTGAGACCAATGTAGAAATGAAACTAAAAAAAAATATTTAATACGTTTCGCCTCTTTAGAAACGTCTGATTTTTTAATAAATAAATCATTTGAATCTTTAATAAATTATTGCGCTTCACCAGTTCATGGGAGAGGACTTGACATTCTGTTTTTTAAGAGCATACTTTACATGTTAAATATTTCTTTTGAGATTTTTTTTCCTAGAGTGTCGGAAAAATTTACTGTATTTCATATTAATGTTTAAAAAAATTAATAATGATTATGTTTAAATGAATTTCCATTTATTTAAGATGCTTAAAGGAAAAAATTTATTTGTAAAAGGTTTAAAATTGGTCAATTTTTTAAAACTTCTATGTTCATCTGTGTTGTACATTTTTCTGTAAAAACTTTCCCAGCCTAGGGCTCACTATTGAGCCCCTGAAACTTTTTAGTTTTTTTAAAGAAAAAAAATCAAGACATCATAGAGAGAAAAATTCAACGGGAAAAGAGAATTTATATTTTTTTAATAACAACATTTTTTTAATAACAACATTAAAGTAGCTTTTTTCTACGACTGCAGATTTTAAATAAAAAATTTGGTAAAAATTTGGCTGCTTTCCTCTCTGTATACCTAAAAAAAAACTTTAGATTAGCTTGGCTCCCACTGAGGGGACCATAACTGATTTTTCTGATATAATTAACACCACTTAACATTTATTTTCTAGTAAAATGATTGAACTAACTGCCCCAAGTAGGTAAATATAGGGATATCTGTCACCTTACATCTTCATGCCTCAACACTGTCATGGCAGAAAATATATTACCTAGAAATGATATTAATTAACTGGAGTTTAACAATATAAATTAGTCTATAGTTAAAAATATTTGTATGTCAAATATGTTTACAATATTGATTATCTATAAGCGGATGCACCGAGTGTTCGTTTTGTGAGGTACACACTCCTAACACTACGTGAACCCCTCCCTGTAACATTTTAACCTAGTAACCCCAGGGGGGGGGGGGGCATCTGGGAGTTCGCACCATCTCCCACCCTCTCTGACCTCCCAGATGGACTCACCGGTCTGCTAATTCAACGTGCTCATATCCGGCCTAGACACGAAGGTATTTAATGGCGCTTTTCGGGATTCGATCCGAGCACCTTTAGTACCGAAAGCCAACACGCTACCACTAGGCTATCTCTGGTCACTAGAATAGAGTAAATGCATTCAGTATATTTACTCAGTAGATTCAGGTACTCAGGTGATGTTTTTATAGCCGTATGAGGTTGGTTAAGCCTAGACTTTATAAGCAGTACCAAAAGCCAACACGCTACCACTAAGCTACCTCTGGTCCTTATTCCACTAATATTCGATGCGATTAAGATCCAGGGATTGCACTGTCCTTTATGCATTTCAGCTGGCCGATATTCTTTGGAACAACTCCAAAATCAACTAAGCCTTGTGGTATCGACGTTATGTTGCTAGTTGTACCTTGTGCAGGAGGAAAAAACGTATATACAATGAGTGTCCATTTTGGGAGGTACACCTTCTAAATACCAAGAAATATTACCACCTCTGTAGCTCTATAATAATATGTTAAAAATTTGTGAACTTTTTGAAAGTTTTATAATAAAGGCCATAAAAGTTTCAAATCAAAAATAAAATTTCTAGATAACCCCCTTGTTTAAATCTCCACATAACGTTTTCTTTTATAACAAATGTTACCTCCAAGGAAAGATGGATCATAGACAATTATTGTTTATGTAACTGATGTATAGAATGTCATTTTTTCCATATTTAATTTTTACATTTTTTGCAAACAACACTGAAATAATTTCATAAGACATCCGATACAAAAAGAAATAGGGGCAATAATAACAACGGAGATATGCATTTGGCGAGCCATCTCAATATTCAGATTTTAGGAAAACATGATATTTCATTTTTTTTAATAGCAGTTACGTGCTCTCAATCCTTAGTTTGAAATCCATTATTTTTCGTTTTCATTATTTGTTAATTTTTTTTTACACCAAATGGCTTTTTTTATTACTATCTTATTCATAAACTAGCTGAATAACCGTGCTTCGCTACGGAGTACATTCAAATTAAATACAACGGTGAATGTATGCAGTTAATGTCAAAATATATATATATATATATACACTGAAGTGCCACTGAATTAGGGATAGCAAAGCCTGTGCAAATTGTGTAGCGCTGCGCATCATGTATGAGCAAGTGAGGGCGCTGTGGTAACTGCATATATAGCGCGTACTGTGGTTGTTCTGAATTAGTTGTTGGAATTGCCAGTATGGGTAAACTGCCTGATTTAGACGCCTTCGATCGCGGACAAATCGTAGGTGCGCGACGCATGGGCCATTCAATTTCCGAAATCGTCAGACAGCTAGGATTTTCAAGGTCGACAGTGTCAAGAGTATACCAAGAATGTCTCGATTCCGACTACTTAACGCCGACGGGAGGCTGAGAATATGGCGTCAGGCTCGTGAAGCCATGGATCCTGCATGCCTGGCTGGAACTGTACAAGGGCATGGTGGCTCAATCATGGTCTGGGGTGTTTTTTCGTGGCACAGTTTGGGATCTTTGGTGCGTGTACCAACCTCCCTCAATGCAATTCGGTACGTAGAGTTCCTGGGTGATCACCTCCATCCGTTTATGCTGTTCTGTTATCCGCACGGTAATGGAGTTTTCCAGCAAGAAAACTATACCTCTCACAAGTCCCGGTTGGCTACTGGCTGGTTGGATGAGCATTCCTCTGACTTCTCTGTCATGAATTGGCCATCTAGAAGCCCAGACTTAAATCCTATTGAGCATCTTTGGGATGTTTTGGAACAAGGCGTGAAAGGCCATCACACAGTACCAAAGAACCTTACTGAATTATGGACAGCTTTAGCCAATATTTGGCAAGCCATTCCCGTAGAACGTTTCCAGAAACTTGTTGAATCTATGCCTCGTCGTGTGGCAGCCGTTATCAAGGCCAGAGGAGGCCCAACTCGTTACTAGGTAGGTATCCCTAATTCAGTGGCACTTCAGTATATATATATATATATATATATATATATATATATATATATATATATATATATATATATATATATATATAATAAATACAACGGTCAATGTAAGCTATTAATACCAAAAAAAAATTATAAAAAAATCGGAACTAATATTTTTATAGACAAAATATTGTAGAAGAAAATATTGAAATTATATCTAATAGAACATAAAGAATATAGTACAGTTTGAGGAACATTTCTTTACTGTATTTTAATATTTTTGGGGTAATGTCCTATCGTCTGCTGCATTAAAAAGAAAAAAAAATTGTCAATTTATTTCGTTGTTATGCACGTGACGCAAAATTAATTTAAGTATGACAAAAGGAAAAGAAACCACGTAATCAGCCTTTAATAAATTAAATTATAAAAATTAATCTTTAAAAATTCCCCAAAAACCAGAAAATGGAGGTAAAGTTTCGAAAAAGATTTCATTATAAAGGGATTTTTATGTTCTTTCTCGTGATATAAATTTCATAACCCTAAAATTATTATTTTAAATGCAAACGTTAAAAAATGTTACAAAAATAGGTCAAAAATTTAATTTAAAAAAATCTAAGAAGAATTTTTCAAAAATCTTTCTTAGTGAACCCCTACACTATAAGAAAAATCGCCATGCAAATATTTCAACCCTTTAGGTCCAGCGGTTTGGTCTGTGCGTTATCTGTCAGTCAGTCATGGAACTATTTTATATATATGGATGACAGACGAGAATAAAAAATACGTATGTCTGCAATAAAGTAATCCTCAAATTAGAACTAATTAGAATTTGGATTAAGAATACAGCTTCATAGCACATTTTTTATCACCAGAACATCCTTTTATAGGAACATCCCTTAATATTTCCTCTATACGTTTTACGTACACTTTTGGGCATTATTCACAAGACTATGGATTAAGCGATTTAACCTACCATTTCCAGAATTAGTAATCCTCAGCATTACCAGTAGCAAGCATTCGAAAAATACAAACCATGTCTGAGGAGCAAAAGGAGGAAAATGGACAAGATGATTATTCTGTTCGAGAAGCTCATTCTGGCGAAAGGGGGACATCGCTGAATTGGAGGAGAGGAGAGCCTTAATTGCATTCTCTGTTTGCCTAACAGTTTTGATTTTCAGCTGCTGAGCGAGGGTGGGTTGCTCCAGGAACGGCGCATTCCTGTTTTCTACTTTTCCACGGGCACTTTCTTCCCGCGTTATTTCGAACGGGGTGGAAAATTGAGTTAATGGGTCGCTTTTCCCTCAGAATACATCCCCTGAAGGAAAGAGCATTAAAAGCAAATTCCCACGATATCATGAAGCTAATTGGACATTAAAAGAAAGTTTATTAGAAAAGAAGTGTCGAGGATATCGCGTATGGAGGTATCTCCTGGTAAAGGGCTCATAAACTTTATAAGATCTCTTCTGTATACCGCACCTATGAATGACATATACGCTTTACTTTCCCGTCATCCTAAACAAAGAAAGATAGGCGAAAACGTTCAGAATTAGAAGAAGGCTGTACTTCGGTGAGATGTATGGAATGATTTGTAAGTGAAGGTGATTGAATTTCTCCTGAAATCTACTTGAGTGATAGTCATGGAATTTACTTTGGTGACATGACACTACTAGTGTCATGATATCTATTTATGAGATATGTGAAAATATATGTAAAAAGAGATTTTTGTCTTTGTCATGGGATCTACTCCAGTAAATAAAGTTTTACATAATTATGACCCATGACCCAAAGTATCGCGACTAATAGTTTCTCTAGTTCGTTGCATATCAATGAACCATAAATATGACTGACTGACTGACTTCATCATTAATCACAACATCACATGTAAGTTTTAGTGGTATATAATAAGGAGCAACTAAAAAACCAAAGAACCGAGTTTATTTTACCACTATATGTGAAATTCCTAGCTTTAAATCGGACAAAATGTAGATCAAAAACGAGAAAGCGAATTCATATAATCCCCACATTACATAAGTTAGCTTAAACTCTCTGATATTAATTACTAGTCATATTTTCCCCTTAAATGACACCTGGTTTACCCTCTCAGTATAGTCCAAGGATAAAAGAAATTTAAGCTTACTTATTACACCTCTAAGACAAGCTTACTTAGAACACCTCTAGGAGGGATTGCAAAACTCCACTGAAATGTATGCCTAACTAAAGTGCCATAAAAACAGTATGATTTCAAGGCTTATTCATCTAATTCAGTGTTCTTTCGTCCATTCCAAATAAAGTTTTGTAAATGAAAGGAAAGAAATTTTTAAAAAGTTACATGTGGCTATGTATTCAGCATAATGTATGAAAAACCCAGGAGAGAATATAGTGGTGATAGAAAAGAGGTATGAACTTTTAATTTTCTGCTTCCAAGGATCGTTATGGTTTAGAATAGCTGAAACATCCTTCAGGTTACCTTGATAATCGAGGTAAGCGAAGTTCATGGTATGAAGGTGAATGATCGAATTGTATTATAATAAAAAAATGTGTATTCACGTTAGCTTAAGACACTCGTGTATTTTGACTGACATACCTGCTATTGAAATACCTGTTATATATATTCGATATATCCTCACAATATCCTGTGCAATAGATATTATATTAAGGCTACTGTGTACTAACCCTGCTGGATTCGCTCACTTCAATGTTAGCCTATGGAGAAAATTTGTCCAAGGATTGCCGACTTGGATCTCATGCACAGCACAGATTTTTAAAAAAAATGTACATTGTAATAGAGAAAAAAATATTACACCTTGGGGCATTTTTCATTTAAAAAAATGCAAATAATATTTTAAAATTTAAATTATTCGGGGGGAAATCTGGTATATAGTGTGTTGTAAATGGTCCTAAATTCCTTTTGCGGACAAAATTTACAAAATGAATCCTGTTTCAAGGTGCAGAAAAGTTCAGGCTATCTGAAAATACCATTTTTATTGGATTATCAGCATTTATGTAGCTGTAAATAATGGACAAATTTTCTCCATAGGTTGACATTGAGGTGAGCGAATCCAATACGGTTAATGCACAGCACACTTAAGAGAAAAGCCCTGTATTTACAGAAACGGGACAAAAGTACTCAACCAAACAGTTAATTTATTTTTACATTTGGACTTCTTGAAGGATCTAGCCTGTGTGTAAAAAAATAAATAAACCTTTACACATAAGATTTTATTTAAAAGGTTGGTTCATAGAGTATCTATGATTTAAAGCAATTCTACAAAATATGAAAACTTCCAATCAGAGTTTAACTCTGTTGGAAAACTAGTTTCATAATATACAGGGTATCCCAGTTAAACGTTTTAGAACTTCTACGAGGGGTAGGGTGCATCCTGACGACTCGAAATCATATAGCAATGTGGGGTCGGAAATGATTTCCTGAAGCGGTGATGTACACAGAAAACTATAAAGAAAGAGACCGTAAGTGGATAATTGTTTTAATAATAAATGTACAAAAACAAAAGGTACAGGGTTCAAAGTAAGTATTCGAAGTTTTTTTCACCGATTGCAATGCAGACCTCACATCTCCGGCGCATGGAATTCCGAACATTCTGGAATAATCCAGGCTCACCTCGAATTTCTCAGGCCGCTACTGCGATGCTTGCAACCAGCTCCTCAGCATTGTCAACGGGGGTGTCATAAACCCGTTTTTTCATATGTCCACATAAATAAAAATCAAGACATGATAGGTCTGGTGACCGAGCAGGCCAGCGCACGAAACCACCACGTCCGATCCACTGTTGGCCAAATCTGACGTCTAGATAGTTACGGCGGCTGCACCACTACAATCTGCAGCCCCGTACACCAAATGCACGTCGGTTAACTCTGTGTTCATATAATTAGCTATCCTACTAACTCTGAGTCCTTGTGCGAAATGACGATTCCCTGCAGAACGCTCGGAACTTCCCCGCAACGAAATCTACCGATTCAGGAAAGCCTCTGCGACTCAACATTGCTATATGATTTCGAGTCGTCAGGATGCACTCTACCCCTCGTAGAAGTTCTGAAACGTTTAACTGTTACACCCTGTATTTGTATCTTGTCTCACAGTTGAGATATACACATAAAATCTTAAATACTCGTACATCAAAACGCAATGAAGATTTTAATATTTAAAAATTACAATGGAACATTCACTCGCTTATTCGAACTCTGCAATGACTCCAAGATCGACAATAATTGTACAACCGAGGCATATTTGATGCCTCGTTTACCATCACTATAATTTTTTTATGAACTACTTCTATCTATGATCACAGCTCATATTCGCTTTGGAATTGTATCGGCGGGCTTGTACAGAGTTTCAATCGTTACTTTGAGAGCGCTGCCATCTGAAATCCGAATCATGAAGACGGGAGAATAAACCATTCCTGGAATCGTTCTTTAGAATATCCGAAAGACTACCAGAAAAATTCACGCCAGGACTTGGTAGGGGCCCACTTGTTTATGAATATATCTTGTTCTCTCTGAACAACTCAATCACAACAATAACCCAATGAATCCAAACAATGTCGTTTTTTAATACAGTCGAGCCGCGAGAGAATATAAAATATTTTAAGCAATTAATTGTTCATTCAGAATATTTAAATACTCAGATGAGGCTATTTTTATTGCCGTATAGTGTTACTAATCCTAGAACGTATGAGTAGATACAATCCCAATGAAAACATTGTTTTCAGGGGATTGTACTGCTGGAAAAAGGCGCGAATGGTACATTGCTTCATGCGGTTTTTTCTCGCCTTTTTATTTTTTTACCTTGATAAACTCTAGAATAGGGTAAATATGTTCCTTATATTTACTCAGTAGATTCAGGTACTCATATGATGTTACTTTAATAGCCGTAAGAAGTTGGTTAAGTCTAGACTTTATGAGCGGATACAAGCTCAGATCATGACTCTGCCTCCAGTGGTTTGATTGGTTTGGTTCCGTTTGGTTTGGAGAGCTATGGTCATTAATTTGGCTACACAAGGGCTAATTAGACCGGGTCCTACATCTTAAAATCGGTTCCAAACGGCTACAAACATCTATGCCCAGAGTGGGACTCGATCCCAGAGACTCTGGTACCGAATGCCAGCGCCTTAGCCATTCGGCCATCGTCCGGCCCAGTGTTTAGAGCAATGAACACACGTTTTGAAAGGACTGCTGCTTCAGGTGGATATCTTTTTACCCTGCTGCAAACATCACGCTGTAATAGGATAAAACTAGACTCGCCAAACCGCATTAAATTAGTCTTCTGTTCTACAGGGCAATCTTTGATGTTCTCCAGCTAATTGATGTAGTTTCTTTCACAACCATATGTTCACTAATTTTTAGTTTTCTTGTTGCAACACAGCTGTTTAGTCCCTGTTGTAATTTTAGTTCCTGTTGTATTATGTGGGTGGAAATGTCCTTAAGTATTATTGAAGAAGCGCTATTTTTTTTACGATGTAAATTCAACAAGGGTTTAAGCAATGATCGGTCGTGGTTATTCAATATTTATTGTGGCACATTTACTTTGTGCAGTTTAATCCTATCAAGTCTTAGTAATACATTAGACATTTTTAATTTTAATATCTGCTATTTATTCAGCCATTTTTCTTTTCTTTGTGTAGACCAAGGGGGATAAACCTCAACCCTCCGAGGTATGCTTTCCTCAAGTCCTTGTACGACGACTAATAGTATTTCCTTCCACTCGGCTTGGAGAAGATATGTAAGTTCCTTCATCGATTTTGGACGGTTGTTGCACCCCTTAATTCGAGATCCAACTCGTCCCAGAGGTTCTCGATAGGGTTCAGATCTGGGCTCTGGGCAGGCCAGTTCATTCGGTAAACCCATTGTCACCATACCAATGCATGGTGGACCCCGCAACATGACAGCTAGAAGTAACATTGTCGTTCTGGAAGTAACATGGGTCCAACCCGTAAAACTGCCACAACGTAGGAAGCACGCTGTCATCCAAAATAGTGCAGTAAGCGTCAGCGTTGAGCTTACCAAGAATTGGGACCAAGGGTCCCAGTCCATACCAAGAGAAACACCCCCAGACCACAATTCCACCTCCGCCGGACTTTACTGTTGGCACAATGCATTATGGCAGCAGGCGTTTTCCAGGCAGACGCCAGACCCTGCCTTCCGAACAGTAGAGGGTGAACCTTGATTCTTCACTCCAGAAAACCCGTTTCCACTAAACTACGGTCCACTTTCGACATGCTTTGCACGGCATTAACCGAGCAACGTGGTTGGATTTTCTGGCCAAAGGCTTATGGGCGGCAGCACGATCATGAAAACTAAGCAGACGTGCTTCGTTACAGATGGTATTCATCGAAACAATATTCCCAGATGCCTGTTAAAACTCCTGGAGTATGTGGGCCATCGATTCGGTGCGGTTCTTCCGAATTTTTCTGGACAGCACTTGCTGGTCTATCTCCCAGTTTCGTGTGTCTGACGACTCGGGGCCCATTCCGACAATCTCCGCTCACCTTTCCACTTCTGAATCACATAGGCCACCGTCGATTTTGGGTAATTCGGTTCGCTAGATATGACTCTTAAGGATCGGCCCTTTCTGTGATACCAGTCGATTACATCTTTCTCGAAATCCAATAACTCTGCACTTGGTGGCATCTTGCACGCGACTAATGCCGATGCTGTTTCCTACACGATATTTAACGGCGGTGGGTGTGGCGTATATCACGTCGCAGATATTATAATTTGCATGGGTGTCTAAATACTTATTGTTATATAGTGTGTATGTATGTGTTTATATATGCTGTGCGAGACACAGAGTGACAGCTTCATTAATAGATCGGTTCGGTAGGTAAAGCGAGAATAGTAGATGTTTTGCTTTCCTCCATTTCCCCTTTTTAAAATTTTTTTCAAGCAAGTCTGTAGCTATAGGGATATTAGTTCCATTATCACCTCAGAAACATTATGCATTTATTTCATTTACTCATAATAAAGAACTGATGATACATGAATATTTTCTAATCAACAGTGTAAGGCCTAATGGCTTATAACTCATAAGATTTACGCAGCACACTATATATGTTCACGTAATGCATATTATGAATTATTCTATTAGTATATAGTCAAGCCATCTCTAAAAATAAATGCTGTTAACATATTCAGATAGTATAAAGATGATTAACATATCCTAAAATTTTTAATTGGATCGACATATTGTCGATGATAATCCATTCAGAAAAAATGAGGCAAAATCACGCTTCGAGGTAGGTATAAATGGCATTACCATATTTGAGACAGTTAAGATAGCACAGCCATGGCCCATAATTCCAGTTCAAATGGTCGGTAAAAATAAAGACGAAAATGCCTCTCATAAAAAAAAATTAAATAGTCTTGGCTGAACTACGTTTCATGTAAGATAAAAATTAATAAATGTGTCAAGCAGTCTCTCAACAAATATAACTTATAACCTTTGTGTACTATTTAAGCTTGAAAATTTAGCCCGCTACAGGTATATTCGTAGGGCATTTGATAATATTAGTTAATATCAACAAATCAAATGTGTCTGTTTTCAGTCACTAAATGACCATATTCCCATATATTGTTAATTTTATTTCACGAAATAATTTAATAATTTGCATCAATGATATATACTGAATATATTTAATAGAGTATAACGACATTGAAATTATATTATACCGTACTTTGAATCAAGATGATAGACTCAGTAATGATCACCTCTCATTCTGTTAATTACATCTTTTTTATGGTCTCCAATTACGTCCATGAGGCTGAACGGCTTCGCTTCGGTTCTGGTGCGTGTCACAATCAAGATGGGGTTAAAGTCACAAACTCTGTAACGTACTTTTTGACTAATGCAATAAAAATATGGGCTATTTTTAAACTACTGTTTGTTATCCCGTAGTTGAGAAGTGCGTGTGGCATTTATATATAAAAAAATTTATGTAAAAATACTTATACATACTTCCTATGTATGTGTAGAAATAGAGAACTGCTTTTAAGTTACATGACCAGTTTCTGTAACTTTTAATTATTTTTCCCTTTTTTTTTCCCTTTTTTTTTTTTTTTTTGTGTATGGAACTGCTTGCTTCCACTAAATAGTATACAATTTTACATGGTGATCTAATCGTTGTCAAATGTTCAGTTACGTTTTATTTTTATAGAGCCCACAATAAATAGAGATGTTCATATTTTTTTTTAATTTTGCTGAGAGCTTTTATTGATAGCTTTAAGGCGCGGTGGCCCAGTTGGTAAAGGCAGCGAGCCAGTGATCTGAACGTCTCTGGTTCTATGCCGGTCATTGACAAATCCACCGTCGTGTGCACTAAGGGCAGCTGGTGCACGAAAAATCTGTCATGGCTGCAATGTCCTCCAAGTTCTCAAAATTTACCTCTGGAGGTGCGGGATCAAGTGTATCGGTCTTGTCACTTGAATCTGTTCTAAATTACGGGACCGGTCCTTTAGCCAAGTCGGACTCCGACCCTTGTGAAGCAATTCAAAACCGGAATCGCACCATTCTGCCCAATATCCTTTATGGACTTGATCTGATATACTGTCTGTCAAGGGGCATAAGCCACACCAACAACATTGATAGCTTTTTTAAACTACTTTAGTTTTTCAATACTAATAAATTTTATTCAGAACCTAAAGCCATTTACACTGAAGTGCCACTGAATTAGGGATAGCAAAGCCTATGCAATTTGTGTAGCGCTGCTCATCATGTATGCGCAAGTGAGGGCGCTGTGGTAACTGCATATATAGCGCGTACTGTGGTTGTTCTGAATTAGTTGTTGGAATTGCCAGTATGGGTAAACTGCCTGATTTAGACGCCTTCGATCGCGGACAAATCGTAGGTGCGCGACGCATGGGGCATTCAATTTGCCATAACCAGATACCAGGGCCATAAACAGATGGAGGTGATCACATGGGTGATCACCTCCATCTGTTTATGCTGTTCTGTTATCCGCACGGTAATGGAGTTTTCCAGCAAGACAACTGTACCTCTCACAAGTCCCGGTTGGCTACTGGCTGGTTGGATGAGCATTCCTCTGACTTCTCTGTCATGAATTGGCCACCTAGAAGCCCAGACTTAAATCCTATTGAGCATCTTTGGGATGTTTTGGAACAAGGCTTGAAAGGCTATCACACAGCACCAAAGAACCTTACTGAATTATGGACAGCTTTAGCCAATATTTGGCAAGCCATTCCCGTGGAACGTTTCCAGAAACTTGTTGAATCTATGCCTCGTCGTGTGGCAGCCGTTATCAAGGCCAGAGGAGGCCCAACTCGTTACTAGGTAGGTATCCCTAATTCAGTGGCACTTCAGTGTACATACCACAATGGAATTTCATATCATTCCTCTCATAAAAAATGAATAAGCTTTGCTGTTACTACCGAAGGCAGAAGATGTTGAAGGTTTAATGGTTAGAGCACTAGCATTTGAAAATGCAGCCTCATAGTGAGATTTGGTGTGCGAGGTAAACATCCTCGTATTTGGATATAAAGTTAAAATATATCCCATTTCAGTCCTCCGTTGCCCCACTGAAAAACAAAAAGTTGCTGGATCTTTCGCAAAACAGTTTAAGACGCACGTATTCTCCAAAAGCATCCCAAACTCTCATTCTTAAAATTCCTGTTATTTTGTCTCAAATGAATCAAAGCGAATAAAAAATTATATTTTTAAAGAGCTTAAATTTGAGTATGATTACCCCCTGTTGCCGAAAAAGGTTTTATCTAGAATGAGTAGCCTTTTAATTTAATGGAAAGACCCGTGTGAGTGGCAAGGAAAAATAAAATTCGTCTTTAAAGTAAAATCTGAATTTATATCATAGTTTCCTTTTCCTTATGGAATAAATTTCTTTCATTTATAACATGAATTAATATTATTAATAGTCTGCATGACTCAAAAAGATTCGAAAATGTTGAATTCATCGTCAAAATAAAAAAGCTGAATTTGTTGATTCATCGCATTATAAGAAATAAATTTCTATTATTGATGTCTAAAATTTTACACAACTGACGTATCTGCGACTACCTGTATTAACTTTACTATATGTAACAGTTTATTTTATTTTTATAGTATTTTGATATGTTCCCAAATTATACATCTAATAACTTACCATGTTTAAGTTTTTTACCTATAAATTGCAGGTTTGGAGTACGGCGATCGTCTTTTGCCGTAGAAACTATCTCTTAATGGAATCACCTACTTTTAGTTTAACCAATTCATACCATTTTCTATTCATTCGAAATGTAAATGTAGACGTTCACACCCGATGATAACTGAATGTAAATAACTCTTAAATGAGTTACTGTAACTGTACCCTTGCAATAAGCGCCTATGAGAGCGCTTTGTCTTATTCAACTTAACACAAATGCAAAGAAGATAAATTTCTGGCCAGTATGTACATCGAGTGGCAAATTTAAGTACACCCATTTAAATTGTACGAAATCAATTAAGGGAGGTGTACCTGGCAATTAAGAGTCCTGTTTATAAGAATATTCAACCGGACAACTCTTATCGACCGTTTGCCAAAATTGGTTTTGGTAACGATTTGAGCAACCAGTGATCTGAGCGAATGCGGCACGATAGTCGGCATCAGGCCAAAGATCTGCGTTTTAGCCAACTGTTATTATATTGGGTTATTGTCACCGGTTGGTCGCGTGTACCAACAATAGTGATTTATGACCAAAGAATGTTCAGCTAAAGACATTCTTTTGTGACGACCCGTTGTCATCGTAAGAGGGCAATGACACTTGGGGCGGGATTATACTTGTTAGTTGATTGGCAAGTATATTCATGAAAGAACAGGTCGGGACAACATCGGATTCTAGGAATACAATTTTGAAACGCATTTTGCGCCCGAAATTGTTTCGCATGCTCTGTAAAAGCCGATCACCCGTAGGTGTACCCTGCTTTTAGCGCGACACAACTAGAGACTGCAAAGAGCTCTTAAGGCTGCTGTATACAAACCCTATTGGATTCGCTCACCTTAATATTAACCCATGGTAAAAATTTGTTTACTGTTTTCAGCTACATAAATGCTGATAATTCAATGAAAATGGTATTTTCAGATAGCTTGAACTTTTCTGCACCTTTCAGTAGGAATCATTTTATGAATTTAGGAGCGTTTAAAACACACTATACCAGATTTTTTCCCCCGAAAAATTTAAATTTTAAAATATTTTTTTTTGCCTTAAAAAAACGAAAAAGTACCCCAAGATGTAAAATTTCTTTCTCTATTATGGAGTTAATTTTTTTTTTTTAAACTTTAAATCCAAGTCTGCAAACCGTGGACAAATTTTCTCCATTGGTGAACATTGAGGTGAGCGAATCCAATTGTGTTAGTATACCGCAGCCTTAAAAGGAACTGACTGACAAGCATAGGTGTAGCGTCGAGGGGGCATAGGGGGGCACGTGCCCCCCCCCCCAACTTAACTTAAAATAAATTAATATGTTAATAGAAGTTCAGTTAAAATCAGAAAATTGTAGAAAACTTTTAAGAAAGTTGGTTTTTTCTGCCTTTTCAAACTGTGAAACTGGAAAAACTCTGAAAAACTGAACGGATTCCGATTATGTCTTTAGCCTTAACATAATTTTAAATAATGATATGATCCATAAAAAAATCGATGCTATATTTTTTCTCATTTTATGTATATTATATTTATTTTTCTGATTGTATAACTTTTGAATACTACTCAAGCATCAATTCTTTTGCTATTCAATTTAAAAAAATCATAAAATTTCATATTTTAAGGACCGTCTGGTTGTCAATGCTCGGAGGAGAACCCTAACTGAATTCGATTCGTGCCCCCCCCCCCCCAAAAAAAAAAGAAAAAAAAGAAAAAGAAAAAACAAAGTTAGAAGCACGTTATGCCTATGCTGACAAGTGATCTTGATGTCAGGATTTTCTTGAGTTTGAAGTTAGGGATAAATTCTCCCTCTATAAGTCTTTAAATCAGAAGAGTGTGTTAACAGCACAAGAAGAATTTTGACACTCCAGATTCTTCTACTAAAAGGTTACAAATCTAAAGAATATGTTAGGGTTACGAAATAATTTTTTCATTTTGTAACTAACTAAAATCTTGAAGGTGAGAGAATACAGTAGGGTTAGGACACAGCAGCCACACATACTTGTAAATACTGAAGCGTGTCTTGTTTGACCGTTCATGTCGAGGCACTCTAGCATAGTCTCTCTATAACAATGTCGATTGTTATGCTGACAAAGTCCCTATTAACGTCATAGCGGGCCCGGATCATGACAAATGTTATCCAAAGGCAACTCATCATCGATATTCACGGAAGGAATTTGAATGGATTATTCGGACACAACATTCGCTATTATTCATTAGCTCCTATAATTCAACAATTACAGATCGCTATCTTTGAGGCATTGGTAGATATTACTGAATGACAGTTCTCAAACGTTGGAGGTATCTCTGCCGGTTCCTTTACGAAGTGACTAAATGAAGTCCATATCAGTATTAGTGAGATGTTACCAAATAGCGTGATCACGTGTATAGCGTTTCTACCTGTATCCGAGGTCATATGATGAAGGTTTGGTTTGGAGCTCTACGGTCCAAATTTTTGCTTAACCATGCTAATTAGACCGGGACCTACTGCTTAAAGCCGATACCGAACGGCTACAAACATCCATTTCAAGAGAGGGACTCGAACCGACGGACTTTGGTACCGAATGCCAGCGCCCTAGCCATTCGGCCACCACTTAAATTTTATTTTGATTATTTTGTTTGAAAAAGAGTTGATTCTGAGATCAAAGTAAGGTTTATGGCCGTGTTCAGGGAGAAAGTCATGACATGCTGATGGTACTTAAGACATTATTTTGTGTTTTTATCTGAAAGAAAAATATGTTCATTAACTGAAATATAAATTGTGAAGAAACTTTCAATGGAGAATAATAATTTTAAAAAAATAAGGAAGGGACGCATTTTTTATTTTAATTAGCAGAAAATAAATTTTTGATTATATCTAAAATAAAAAAAATTAGAAAAAAATGTTGCCTAGACATTTCGATTTCATTTCCATGAACGTTTACTTTTTTTTCAGGGGAGACTGCAGGAAGCTAGAAGCGAAACTCCTGCGAGCCTCGAAGCGATTATCGAAGACAAGTTGCATGTAGAGAGAAGCTGTATGTCTGACGCGAGGACCAATATGTATGTCTATTAGAGAGAATGTGTACTCAACGCTTTCCAGAGGCTTGTACGTGACGGTCACGTGAGTGCGCCGTATAGGCAGAGTGTGTCTTCCCTCCGCCGAACTGCATCCCGGTATGAATGCGTCAGATATTTTTAAATTATGTTACCCCCTTTAATATATCCAATTAGCTTTATGAGGCTGAACGGCTGCGCCTCGAACACAATGCTCGGCTCTTTTCCATCTCGGAAACTCATAAACACCATAATTCCTTTGAGAGTAACAAAAGGGGGGAAGAATTCCCCGAAGAGGAGTGGGGGTGAGGGAGAAAATTCTCCTCCCCTCTTCTCGGTGATAAAATAAACAATACTCGCTGCAAAGGGGGGACAGAAATGAATGCCGCACTCTTTTCCCCAAACACAACCTTTTTGGCGAGCGCCAAGACGGGGGTGTCTGGCGCCAAAGGAATGCAGTCCACCCTCCACCCCCGTTGATGATCTCCCTCCTGCTTAACGGGGGAGGGAGAGAAGAATGAAAGCGAAGACATAATTAGAGGGAGGCTCAGGAACCGCGCAGACGATTGTAGACGCCATAGTGAGCGCCGTCCGCACGGCTCAGAGTTCTTTTCTCATCTGGCGGCAGACGATAAACAACAGGTAGGTCCCCCCTCTCTTTCTGATCGTTTTTCATGGGGCGTTATCGTCTGATATCGGCGCGCGCAAACGCATCACGTGATCATCGGCCAATGGCTGATCGAATGCGCGCAGATGATTCGAAAGCTTTTAAGCGGAAATCGAACAGGCGGAACTTTTCGAACGGTTTCGCGCGACGTTCGCCGCTGTTTTGCGGCCGCTCCGTTCCTCCAGGTGTGCTGCGCCGTTCCAGATGTACTCGTGCATACGGCTTCGGAAGAGTTTCTTCACAATTCCATTTACATAAACCCATATTATCCCCGATATCAATTTCCCTGAATACAAAATCAAATCTTTATTCGTGTCAAATGACACATGGCATAACGCTCCATGCAATGCGGAACTCCATGCAATGTCGAATATTTCCCCCGAAAATTCCCTCGAGACTTTTTGAAGTGTTGAAAATGACCGTAAAATACTTTAAAAATTCATACTGAACTTAAGTACAGATCTATTAAATATAAAATAACTATTTGTTATTTCACTTCTTAACTACCGTTTAGTTAACGTTAAAATTTATAGTACACGATAATTTTAGAAAACTGAATAATTACAAGAAGTAGATGGAAACATAATGACAGGAAACCTAATTAAGTTATGGATTTAAGAACAAGTATAACTTTCTATTTACTCATTTCTTAACATGTATGGAAAACTAGCATTTCTTGCAAATTTTATATAAACAAATCCTTCAATGATTATTTTTCGGAGAAAGTTTTATTTATTTCAGTATATTTACACATTGGAATGAAATTCTTATAGACTAGAGTATATACCAAAAATTTGGAAGAAAAATAAATTGTGTTTGGTGATCCCAAATCCAATTTAAAAAAAAAAAATTCGCAAAATTTCCCTTGATAAATTTTTTGATTATCGCAAAATTGATTGTTACAAAGAGCAAAATAAACATACGTAGAATTCATTGTAAACATGTAATGGTGAGAACTTATTGAAGTAATATACACAGAAATAACGAAAGAATAGTTTTTTTTATATATCTGCTATCAAAATAAACAAACAGACTTTTTTGTTTTATCAAAGTTTAACCCTAAATTTATGTTAAAAATTCACCAGTGTCAGCTATAACGTAATACGAATGAACTTTATGATTAAAATGAGGAACTTTTCTATATTTTGATACCTTTGCTTTTTTCTTTTTGTTAGTTTATGAATCCACACAGAGAATGCGTTATCGAATAAAAAATATCCACATCTTAAAATAATTTAAATATCACAATTCTCTGTTTTTGTTTCCTTTTCTAACCCCCTTTTAGGATTTTTAGCTATATACGAACATCTCTTACATTTAGAGAAAAACATTGTATGTGTTTGTTTTTTTTTGCTGATAAATATTATTTTTTTTCTTTTATATTAAGGTCACCAGGCAATTAAAAAAATGTACGCAATAAATTTCTTTTAATTTATATTTTGTTATTAGGAAGTTCTTAGGTGTATTAAAATTAAATTTTTAAAAATTTTAAAGATTGAAATGATAATATTTTTTTCTTAATATTAGAATCATGTGATAATTTATACAAAATTTATACAATAAAATTCTTTTAATTTATGTTTTGGTGTTTGGGAGCTCACAACAGGTGTATTGAATTCAACATGATGAATTTTTAAAATTAAATTGATAAGTAGTAAATTACCTCAAAACACTAAATACTTTCCACTTTGATAAATGAAAAGCATACAGCTAAATAAAATAACTTTTGTAAATGAATTTTAACTTGCGCAAAAGCTCTGTAATATCAGCTGCTGATTATAGAAAGCATGAATGAGACAGATTAGGGTGTCAGTAAAAGCCCTCAAAGTAACATATTTTCACGTTTTATATCTATTTATGATAAATCCCAGTTTTTTAACGGACTCCTTTTGGTTCGTGGTCACTTTTATTAGAATAAAATAATGAAATAATAAATTTTATTTTATTGATATTTTGTTTCAGTGTGCTATATCGGCTGTTAGTTATATATTTAGCATCACCAAAACCATATTTAAGATGAACACTTTAAAATTTACGAAATCGTATGCATAGTTTTAATCAATACAATATATTTTTTATGACTGAAATATAATTCTTTAGTTTTAGGCTCATATTAATGACTTGCTTTACAAATAAATCAGTTATACACGCGTATTTAAATACAGATACAACTCAAAGAATACAGATACAGCAACAACAACAAAAATTACTGTAATAAAAATAACCCCACTAATATTTTAAAATTAGCTGAATATCCGTGCTTCGCTACAGAGTACATTCAAACTAAATACAACGGCCAATGTATGCAATTAATTCCAAATAATATATATATATATATATATATATATATATATATATATATATATATATATATATATATAAAAATCGTAACGGATATTTTTATAGACAAAATAATGTAGAAGTAAATATTCAAATTAAATCTAATAGAACATACTAAAGAATATAGTATAGTTAATATAGTACATTTTGAGGAGCATATCATTTAATGTATTTTAATATTTTTTTGGATAATGTCCAATCGTCTGCCGCATTAACAAGAAAAAAAAATTTCTATTTCTTTCTTATGCACTTGACGCAAAATTAATTTAAAGTATCACAAAAGTAAATAAACCACGTGATCAGCATTTAATACATTAAATTCTAAAAATTTATCTTTAAAAATTCACCAAAAATCAGAAAATGGAAGTAAAGATTCGAAAAAGATTTCATTTTAATGGAATTTTTATGATCTTTCTCGTGATATAAATTTTATAACCCTCAGATTATTATTTTAAATCCAAACTTTAAAAAAAATTACAAAAACAGATTAAGAATTTAATTTTAAAAAAAATCTAAGAAGAATTTTTCAAAAACCTTTCTTAGTGAACTCCTACACTATAAGAAGAATCGCCATACAAAATTTCAACCCTTTTAAGCTCAGCGGTTGGGTCTGTGCGTTATCTGTCAGTCAGTCAGTCAGTTACGGAACTGTTTTATATATATAGATAAACTACACTTTATAACAACAATCTAAAAGGAAGTTAAGGAATTACCATACTTTAATCTGATTTTACGTTACATTGATCACATTTAGAAATTATAATAAAAAAGTCGACGATATCCACACAAGCCCAATACATAAGCCCAACAGAGTATGTATAGCACAAAGTAAAGAAAAATTTAAACTATCGTGAAATTTTTCCCACATTCGTTACGGTAGCACATACGAGTATATCACTCATCGGGAAAATACAAAATGCATACCACATTTAAAAGATTAATTTTCTGGAATAACTCTTTCAGCATAGCAGTTATTTAAAAAATGATTCGTATAAAGACCAAAAGAATAAAAAAAAAAAAAAACAGCTTTTGAAAACGATCCGTCATGAAGAGCATTTCACCCATGATATGCTGTTTTAAAATGTTAAGGGGATGGTGGACCTTTCAAAACGATTTTTGAAATTTTTACCACAGAGATATGAAATTTTGTATAGATATTCATTAAAGTATAACACTATTAAACACCTTATAAAATTTTATAAATATTTTTTTAAAAATATTTTATAATTAAAAAATTTAAATTAAATTACCCTTCTTTAAAATGCTCCTTGCGACTCAATTTTAAACTTTTCCCCTTAATTTTGCATTTATATTGCTTATAAATACTTTCTGAACAAAGTTATGTATTTTTTTGTACTTTCGTTGAATAGTTAATTTTTAGAAAATATTTTTATGCTTATACTCTGAATTTTCGCGAAATTTTTGTACTTTTCTACACTAAAGTTAAACTTTTATAACCTAAATGACCTCGAATCCTAAAATGGATACATAACTTTATTTTGATGTATTACAGGAATCTTTATTATAAATTTCATAAAATTTCGTCAAAAATTATGACGCGAGGAGCATTTTAAAGACTTGCAAATCTGGAAATTTCTCATTTTGAGAAAAAGTCATTTAAAAGATAATTTTTTATCTACCTTTAATACTTACTACTCTAAAGCCACCAATTTTTCATTTTTCTTTTCGCTACTCATTTTAAATGCATTTCATTCCAATATTTACATGTTTTTAAAATATTAATACCCCCCCAAAAAATTCCAATTTTTGCTCGATTTTTGGTAATTTGAAAGTCCACCATCCCCTTAATAAAAAAAATTTCCAAAGACAGGTGCGCCACCAAAATGTATAGTGGTTAGCGTCATCAGCCTCCATAGAGTGAGCTTCGGTTCGAATCCCGACTAAAGTTTGAAAATTTTTTTGCTATCCCCTCGTAGAGAACGACATTATGGGATCACCATATAGGTGAACCAGTAAAGTGGCCAGCAAAATTTTGCGACGGGGAAGGCTGATTGCCGTCAAGATAACGGCATGCCACCGATGGGAAAGAAGAAAGAAAAAGATAGGTGCAAAAGGGAGCAATAAAATATGCACGGCTTTATTGTTTGACTAGCTGAATACCCGTGCTTCGCTACGGAATACATTCAAATTAAATACAACGGTCAATGTATGCAATAAATGCCAATATATATATATATATATTTATAATAAATACAACGGTCAATGTATGCAATTAATGCCACAGAAAATATATATTTATAAAAAATATCGTAACGGATATTTTTATAGACAAAATAATGTAGAAGAAAATATTCAAATTAAATACAACGGTTAATGCATGCAATTAATTTGTATGTTTAATATCCATAAAAGATACTATTTCGAATTAAATTCTTTAAAAACTTCCATCTCGATTAGTCTAGTGGTTAAATTTTTTCTTTTACCGCATTTTAATATTTCTAGTGTCAATTTATTTCGTTGTTATGCACGTGACGCAAAATTAATTTGAAGTATGACAAAAAGAAAAGAAACCACGTGATCAGAATTTAATAAATTGAATTCTAAAAATTAATGTTTAAAAATTCACCTAAAATCAGAAAGGAGAGGTTAAGATTCGAAAAAGATTTCATTTTAAAGGCTTTTTTATGGTTTTTATCGTGATATAAATTTTATAACCCTCAAATTTTTATTCTAAATGCAAACTTTAAAAAAAAGTTACAAAAACAGCTTAAAAATTTAATTAAAAAATATCTAAGATGAATTTTTCAAAAAAAATTCTTAGTGTACCTCTACAGTATAAGAAGAATCTCTATGCAAAATTTCAGTCCTTTAGGTCCAGCGGTATGATCTGTACGCTATCTGTCGGTCAGTCAGTCAGTCACGGAACAGTTTTATATATATAGATAAAGAATAATTTAAGGATTTAGGGTTTATTGAAGATATTTATTAATATAGGATAGATACTGCATTAAAAGTTATTATCTCAGTCACTTTGGCATGGATCTCACAATACAATACAATAAAATAAAATACGACACACACACATATATGTAACATTATACTATACTATGTGTGGAATCAAGGCCCATATGGATATTGGAAAAAAAAGTGATACAGTATTAACGATGCATATATAAATTCCATTTTATTTTCAGATATATGGACTATCTTATTGGAAAAAATGTCATACCTGTCCTTAAAATTTATAATTTTCGGAATATACGATAAAATAATTGCCTTAAAAGTCATTTAAAGGTTTACTCTCTGTTTCCACATATAATAATGTAGTAATTTCCTACAACAACACATTCCAAGAAAAAGTATCAAATTAATCAAAACAAAATAAACAAAATAGTCAAAATGTTTTTACCAAAATGCCAATCATTTTGATATTGAAACCTATATAGGAATAGGATTTCATGCATTTTAGTTATTATAAAATAAAACTTTATATGGAGTCTCTTCAGCAAATCCAAGTTTCTGGAATTTAGCTCAAATTATTAATGATACTCGTAAAGAATGGCACATGAAGAAAAATGGGAGAGTCAAACCAGTTTATTTTTCTTCTATAGAGAGGTAAGAAAATGACACATAAATAATACATTACATAGATTATTTACTTTTAATTAAACGTGTCTGGTTTCATAGGACATGAAATTCTTGCGAACCTGTGCAGCAATATAACGTTGGATTACTTATGCATATAGTTAAAGTTATATTCATAACCCTATGAGGAAAATACCATTCTACGGTAAACAACTTGAAATTTCAGGAAGATTCAACGTAGCGTAGAATCGTTAAATTCCATGTAAAATATGTGTATAGTGCAACACTTTACACATAATAATTTATTTATATGGGCATTTCTTAAAATGAAGAAACAATTGTAGAGAGTGTTCTCGCGATGTGCGATTCATATCAAATTTTGCTCTTATTTCATACACAATTTTGATGTGATAATTAAAACAATGTAACAAATTACACATAATGCAAAAAATATTTTATTCAGAATTGACTGGGAAATGAATTAGCGTAAAATATTATTGTGAATACAGATGTCTTTCGTCACACATTTCTATTTTTGTATTTTATTAAATTAATTTTTTTTTGAACGACAGTATCAAGTCCGAAGTTCCTCCTATTATCTTTACATCGGAAATACAGGGGGCGGCAGAAAGAACGTTCTGATTTGGAACGTAAATAACAAAAATACAAAGCAAGGTAAAGAAATCTTTTATACCTGATAAATAAAAAAAATATTTATTTATTATTAATTATGATTTTTTTATTATTATTTCTTTTATTTATTAATTTATTTGTTTATACCCTTGGAACGTTCTTTCTGCCCACCCTGTATATGAAATATCTTCTAAATTATGATATAAACTGTTACAGCTGATGTACCCCTTTTTTCTAGGGTGTATTGAAATAAAAGAACCGAAAGTAGAGGAATTATGGAGAATTTACTGAGTATTAAAGGTAGCGTGAGATATTTCTGTAGCCCACACATGGGGTTATACATCAACAACAGCATTACATGCCCTAAAAAGATTGAATATGCATTGATAAGGAATGATATTTTTATCCTTTATAACTCTCGCAAGATCACAAAATTTTACCAAAACCTATTTAATAGACTATTTTAAGTCTAGATCTTTTTATATATACATAAAAAACGAACAAACACCGAGAAAAATATCTGAATACTGAGAAAAGTATGCAAAAATCATAAAAAAGGGGGTTTCTTTTTTCAAATTCAAACTTGCAAATCAAAACTCGCGGGGATGAAACATTTAATTTCCATATTGGAACCCTTCCTGTTGCATATGACCGTAGACATACAAAATCAGTTTATTATTGTTAAAAATATTATTTTTAAAATATAATATTTTCTTATCTTAAGCCATTAGTACATTTTTATTCATCTCTAACTTTTCAGGGATGTTTACTCCAAAACTGTGCAACAGATCTTGAAAAAAAAAAGTCTTTTTCAGAGAATTTTTTGTATCATATATGTATTGGGATAGTTTAGATAAGAACATATATTTAGAAACAGCTTTTATCTAATTTTCTTTTCCATTGCTTTTTTTTTAAATGAAGGTTTTACCTGCAACCACATTTTTGTTTTGTGTTGATGTGAATGAAATGATAAATTATTTTTATATTTTCGATAGAAGTTTTTATAAGTGTTGATGGTACCATTTTTTTAAATTTTTCTTTTAGTCATAGATAAAACTAAGAAAATAGTTGTTTCATGCTCCATGAATTCTCGAATTTCATTCAGTAAAATCAAAATTACTTTATAGGGTTACAACCAAAAATTCACAACGTCAGATACACATGGATATCATCTTTATGTTGAATTTCGTTATTTAAGTAATTAATACGATAACGTTTGATTGAAGAGTAATTTAATATAGAAAGAATACTTGAAAACCTCTTTAAAGTATTCGTTTAAATACATACACTGTAAAAAAGTAAACTTTGGATTCGTTTGTAAGGGCTTAAATTTACATTTCAGAACTCCATAGGAATAACTCGGTATTTAAATTTTTTAAATGTAACAAAGCGTGACTCTTACCACAGTATTAACATTGACTTTTACTGGATTATATAACATTCTTTCTTAGAAATTTAGATATAAATTCAAAAACTGGTTGTGCCCCTAAAATTATTGGAATACGGCGAAATAAAATATAATATGAATTCAAAAGGTATTTTAATACAATTTTCTGAAAATGGCAATCAGATTTTGGAATTAATTTCTAGAAGTGGATATTACAAACTTTTACCCTTTGTACCATTCTCTGTGCAACTCTATATCCAGTGTATGTGGTATGAATTATGTGCTAACAGATGCGTTAATACATAATTATACATTCTGTAAATTCATAAATGTATAATTTCCTGGTATTAAAATGATTTTTTTAAGAAGTTATTTGAGTTGTAATTTTTTTATTACCAATTTATTTGAAGTTTACGTTCTTTTTAATCTTACCAGTGCATACTACTTTCTCGTTACATTCAAGTTTAAAAAATATATTTTAGTTATCTTAAATTTTGAATAATATGTTTTATTTGATTTGGTACACCTAATTCATTTATTAAGCACTTAACAGTATTGCAAGGAATACTTCATACAACTTTTAGTATGAATTAATATTAAGCACATTTGTAAATGATAAAATAATTATTGATGAATTTAATTTATGAAACTCCAAAATATTGTAAAGGAAATCTGAATTTCGAATGTCTACATTTTTAAATAAAATTGGAATAAAATTAGGCTTAAGTAAGTACTGTGGAAGATCTATCATAAGTTTTACTTTTAAATCCAAAGTTTAATCTGTTGCTCACAATTTTAGTGTATTTGTTACTCTTAGTCCCAAAGTTTCTTTTTATGAAAACTCTTAAACTGTTTTTTGAACTTTTACTGATATTAATGAAGTTTTTGAATTTGTACATTGCACAAATTTAAAATCACTGTATGTCATAACCGTAAGGAGAGATAAATTAGTATATTAGCTTAAATAAGGGGCTGTACCAAAAGACAATTTGATAGAGGATTTAAAATTGTCATATACAGAGAATAATTTGCATAATAGTATTTTTATTCATACGGATATGTGATGTGTGACAATGGTACCACTTTTCAAAAAAAATGCTTAATAACCCCCAATTTAATTTTTCATTTAACAACCCAAAAATCATGCTAAATTGAAACAGCACAAGTAATGTAAAATTTCAATATCTTACTTTGACAATTCCTATTAGCAAGATTATCAAAGATTTGACTAAAAATTAATTTTGTATACATTTAATAGTTTTATAAACCTGAAGTTGTCATGGCTTCAGTGCTCGTTCAGTCTGGTAAATGAAATTTGCAGGGATGCAACACTGCTGCACATTCTCTGCCCATTACTTATCTTCTCTAGCATAGCGTATTTCTTGTGGGATATTTTCAGAAATATATCTTCAGAAACACTGTGCTTCTGTGTCATGGATTATGACGAGAAATAGGGTAAAATTCATATTTTCACATACGTTCAGTGTGAGGTTTAATGATTAATTCAATTTTATATATATATATATATATATATATATATATATATATATAAAAATATATATATATATATATATATTTTTTTTTATATATACATATATATATATATATATATATATATATATATATATACATATACATATATATATATATATATATATATATATATATATATATACATATACATACATATATATATATATATATATATATATATATATATATATATATATATATATATATATACATATACATATACATATACATACATATATATATATATATATATATATATATATATATATATATATATATATATATATATATATATATATATATATATATATATATATATATATATATATATATAGAGAGAGAGAGAGAGAGAGAGAGAGAGAGAGAGAGAGAGAGAGAGAGAGAGAGAGAGAGAGAGAGAGAGAGATAGAAAGGGGGGGGGGAGTTGAAACTGAAATCCAAAACATGAAGGAAATATCGATGAACAACTTTATGAAAATCAAGTTTAATGACTATTTCTCTTTGATTATCAGTTCAGCTAGCTTAAGAGTTAAAGGCATAGTAAAGAAATATTCTTAAAGTCGGTGAAGAAGGGAGCATAAATGGCAGTGAAAGAGCAGCAATACCTGAATATTAATGTTTATAAGACCAAAATAGGGTTAAAATATCAAAAATAGTGTAATTAGATAATATGGAATGCAAACATTAGAAAAGTTACAGTCTACTGTGAACGCTTTTAATAATGAAAGTTTGCTTTCAAGTTATTAGCAATTAATATTAATAGGCAATTGTAAATCATTTAAAGGATTATCTAATTTAGAAATTTAAATTAATTTTTTATCACTGTTTAATATTTTAAGGAAATATATAAATAAAAATGGAATCTGAGAACTGACTAAATTAAATTATTTTTTAATCCCAAATGATGTTATTGTATATATTATATATTTATTGATATTTAT